>JAJTUV010001540.1:0-307273 GCA_021653895.1 Mastomys natalensis | reverse complement strand
ACTAACTGAACTGTACTGATAAGAAAGCTACTTCCAAAGAATCCAATCAAATTATTTTACAGCAGTTCTCAGCCAAACTCGATAGAGCAGTTTAGAGGACCTTACAGATGGACATGCTGAATTTTAAGAACCTGTTCTTGTTCCTGTTAGTGCTTAACCATGAGTTATAACTGATAGATGGTTCAAGGAACTGCGCAAACCTTTGCAGGTTAGGAAGCTCAAAGGGTGTGGCATCTGGAGGTTTAGAATGTAGATGGATAGGTGGGGTCTGACCAGTTGGATATTAAGCCTCCCATGCCTCACCAACAATTAAGTATCAATTAAGTATCATCCAATACTTAATTGGTGTTCTTATGATCACATTTCTTCACCAGCAATTAGGAGTTATGACATCCTCAAATGGGGTGTAAACAGTCCTTCTCCTTTTGACTAATGAAGTCACTAGGTACAGAAGGGATTGACCTTGCCCAAGGTCTCAAGGAAAACAGCAACAGACAGACCAGTAATTAATGCAAGTGCCTTTGTGTGCTCTATGCTCAGACCTATGCTTGAACTAGGCCCCCGGAACTTCGATTTAGCCATTCATAAACCAAACCTTACCGCTCTCTATATTCAGTGTTGTTTCTCCAGTCATTGAGATCTATCTCAGCTGTGCCAGCAATGACCAGCTCCAGTTCTCTTGCATCAAAGACAGATACTAGCCTGGCATCTACTACCTGTGGAACAGAAAAAGTACAGGCATAACTTAGAAACCTAGAGAAACATCAGCCAAGGAAGACTTATTAAAAACAAAAACAAACAAAAAAACAGGACACGGGGAATTTCAAAGTACTATGGTTATATCCTCCACTGGTATGTGAGAATATCTAATACTTTCTACAATGGAAGTTATGTTTCTAGTTGAAAGTTTGTAAGATTAGCCTCAGTAGAATTTTTGTTTTGGTTGATCACCATATCCCACTGAACACACTAGGTCTCCTCTGGTCTCAGATGCTAAGCAAGGCAGAGCCTGATTAGTACTAGAATCAGAGGATTTTTGCTTCATATCTGACAACTGATTAATCTAGTTGTGTTTTTTTGTTTTGCTTTTGAAAGAGATCTAGTGATCTTATAGAGAGTCTCATGGAATATATGTGATAAATGCTGGCCACCACACAATCACTGCACATATCAAGCATGAGATTTGATTTTGCATACCTAAGCATGAGTAAGAATTATAACTCCCATGTTATCAGTAGTCATTAAAGCATTAAAATGGTACACCTAAAATCAGCAAACCATTCACAGTGGTGATATAACATGCACGATATGCTTTCACGTGTGTACTTTGGGGATAAAGAGGAATATATCTGACTTTGTATATATTAAAAGAACAACAGTAAACATAGCAAGAGAGAAGAGAGAAATATCTATGCATGAAGCATGGTAGAATGGACAGGCAGCCTGGCTGTGGGCTGTGGGACAGCAGATGTCTGCCAGTGCTGTTGACCTCATAGAAACCGCGAACTAAGCTCTCTGTCTGCTGCACCACGCCCCTCTCGATCCTCCACTTCACCATTCTCTCAATGTACTCCTTCTTGTTCTTCTCTGTGACTGGAATGTTGGCTCCCCCTGGTTTTAACTCTCGTTCAGTAATCTGGGATCAAAAGACAAAGGAACAGATCAGAAAACAAGCTGGGATCAGGTGTATGGCCCTTCTCCACCTTGGGTATATCCCACAAGTGGGTAAGCCTCTAAGGCAGTGCTTCTCCCTCTACCTAATGCTCCAACCCCTTAATACAGTTCCTAGTGTTGTGGTGACCCACAACTATTAAATTACTTTTGTTGTTCATAACTAATTTTGCTACTGCTATGAAGTATAATATAAATATCTATGTTTTCTGATTGTTTTAGGTAACTCCTGTAAAGGTCTTTGGTGACCTCACAAAGGTCCCACAGGACAGATCTAAAGGTTAGACTCAACTACACCTACAGAGCCAGAAAGATGTACTTAAGGAATACAGAAAGATACTGCAGTAAATCTTAAATTGAGAGCTCATTTTTGAAAGCACATGAAAGAAGGGCAACCCATGCAAGAACCAATGCCTAGTAAGAACTAAGACAGGACTCCTGACAGAAATCTTGTAGCTTTCCCTTCTATCAAATTTAAAGGAAAATAAACATATTCTCTGATTTCAAGCATTCTCCAAAATATTATTTACATTCTCACTGTTCTAAAACATCAATTACAGTTTTAAAATACAAACAGGTCTTAATTTTATATTAATTAAAATTAAATAATTTAATATTCAACCCAGAGATAACATTCAAATGTATTCTATATAAGATAATTCTCATATCTCTGCATATCTCTAAAGATTCTCACATCTTATATGAGAATTCGAGTTGGAAATAAAAAGATTGCTTACAGCATATAAATGCTTCTCATAATCTATAAATGAGGACTTCTTAATCTGTAGTTGGCACTACAATAATCTTTGTACTCAAGATTACTACAGTTTAGTTAAGTCACCCAGTAAGACACTAAATATCAACATTTGATCCTAGTCATGGAATTAACTTTTCCCCAGACAATAGCCTTCAGTTAGCATGTAACAGACCTGCCCAAAAACTTCTTCATTCACAGTGAATGTGAGGTCTAAGATGTCATGGATGTCATTGTCTTTCATCCACTGAAGGCTCTGGTGGAACTCCTCATCAAGGTATTCCAGATCGCTCAGGTCACACAGGCTGAGATGACAATGAGAAGCAAACACACAGCCGTGTTATCAGCAAATCCCAGAATCACGAGGAAGAAGACTGAGGCTTCGTGGCAAAAGCAAGACCCATTCAATAGACGGTGGTAGTTGGGATGTTGGTGAGTTCAGCTACCACACAACTGAAATAACCCAGATACATGGCATATATTTTTTTAATCTGGGATACATAAAATGCCTTAGGAAGCACTTACCTGTCTTTTCTTGTAGGAGGAGCTAAGGTGGGAGGAGTTAGGAGAGGAAGAGGAAAAGGAAGAGGAGGAGTTAGGAGAGGAAGAGATAAAAGGAAGAGGAGGAGCGAGAGAGAGGCAGAGATGTAGGAGCGATGGAGATGAGATGTTCACGTGTCTGTAGCAGTCAAAGGTAGTTGGTATACCTAGGTTGGGTATTGGGTTATACTTCTGATTGTATGGGTATCTTGTTACTGATCATTGCCAAATATATAAACTTTGATTAATCTATAAGAATTAGAGTCTCATTCTCTTACTGGGCCCGCATGGAAGGCGGAATGGTCTGGGCAATGCCCTGCCTTGTGGAGACGCGTGGAAGATTGGCAGAGCCATCTCCCACGCTGGCATCTAGTGGGTGGCAGGCTAGTGTTTCTGGCCGGTTCTAGCTGCAGCACGCACGTGGCCTCCGGCCAAGAAACATGGCAGCTGGGCTAGGCAGAGCTACTGCAGCTTAGATAGTCTCCTGAGCTAGAGGCCATTTTTAAAATATTACTACAACATTTTCTCTCAAAAATAGAACCAAAATGTACAAAGAATGGCTGTCATCTACATGGTCATCCACAACCACTACTAGTACTAGAACTGAACAGGTTGACAACTTGGATCCATAATCTCTTTTGCTATGTTATCCTATCAAAATTACTGTTCTAATTTGAAATTCTTTATTGATTTCTCTACTGTCCATTAACTGTCTTTTTCACTTGTCTTAAAAAAAAAAAAAAGACTAGATACTATAAGAGATGTCCACACATTTCCCTTTTTCTCGTGGTTCTTATTCTACTATTATAAAAATAGTAAACTAAAGAACTCTTTCATAACCACAAAGTTTCCTATACCTTACTCCACTATTGTTTCTTTTTTTTTCTCCACAGTGACAAGATCTAAGAGTTACTATTATGTGCCTTGGTGTAAGGTTGTAGTAATTAATTTGCTACAGTTGTGTTAAAATTCCCTACCCTTTAGCTCTATTTCAAGGGTTGTCTTATTTATTATCTATTTATTTATCTTATTTGGTATCAAATGTACACCATGCATATTAAATAATTATTAGGCACCAAATGGGCATCATGCATATTAATAACTACTTGATGAACTTGCTGCTCTTGAAGGGAAGTGGTCTTAGGGAGACAGGTACACTGTGTATAAATTAATATAAAGTACAGGTGACAGCACAGAATAGAGAGTGCTAAAATTCATGCACAATTTAAAATGCATGTAGCTGTCAATCAATGATTGCTAGGACTGAACATGGTTACCCATGACACCATCCGACACCTAGGAGGCGTGGGTAAGGACTGCAAGTTTGAGCCCAGCCTGGGCCATAGAGTAAAACTCTGTCTCAAAAAGGAAAAGGAAGAAAAGGTAAAACCAAGAGCTATCAGAGGAAGTGAGCAAGAAGGACATTTGCTTTGACTTGGACATCAGGGAGACACGTTATAGATGAGAGGATACTTGTATCAAATCTTTCAGGATGATGACATCTAGAGAGAGACATGGAATGGGTTAGGGGAAAGGGATAAAGGAGAGAAAAGAGGAGAGAACAATAAAAACATGTCTAAAGGCAAAGAGTGCAGAATCCTCCAATACATGGAGAGTCCTGGAGTACTGAACATAAGACACTGTTAACAGCCTAAGAATGAGGACAGAAAAGTAGTTGGGAGTGAGCTGTGAGTGCCACTTTAAGGATCTCAGTGACTCAGGTTCAAGACAAGGAACATTTAATCAGATATGGGTGATGAGTTATAAAGAGTTTTTCTGGAAGATACTGAAAAGATGATCTAAAATAGGATGGAAATCAATGAACAGACCACTTCAGCAATGTGATCAAAGTAAATGTTCAGTGAGGAAAGGCTATTCAGAGTCAGAGGTAGGAACACAGAAATTAGTAAAGGGTTATATTGGGAAGGAGTATAAAGGAGGATAATCTAAAATAGGGACAGCAAATGAATTCATGTCATAGGCCAACTCTGATAGCACCAAGATGTCTGCATTTATCAACAACTTTCAGTGAAAAAAACTGAAAAGATGTCTGAGTCACATGATTTCAATGGGAAAAAGTACATGTTCTTCCAATGGGACTAAAAATGGGAACTGTTTCAATGGGAACAGAGACAGGATAGTACACTGTGATGGTTAATATTGTCAACTGACAGGATCTAGACTCACAATGAGATAATTTCTGGGTATGCCTATGGTCAGGGCAGCGGTAGGGAGAAAAATCTTATCTCAGACAGATAGTTGAAACTCAGGCTTGATCTCGTGTAAGAACAGGGCAGGGGATAAGGAAGGAACACTGTCTCAATGGATAATAATAATTGTTTAGATTGCTTTAATTGCTTTAAATTGTTTTAATTATCAAAATGCAGGTAGTTATAAGTTTGGTATTAAAAATCCTCTGTGAGAGAGGTCAAATAGAGCAGGCCTAAAGAGAAAGAAGGCTACAAATTTGAATCACTCCATACCTTTGATGATTTGGAGTTGCTAGACCAAGGATATGCTATTTTGGGAAGAGGCTTTCTATTTGTGTTAATAGGAAAGAAGAATATACTTTGAACCTCTTCCAAAGTTATATGGATCAGTTATGATAGGGGAAGACCCCCCCCTAAAGATTTTGGCTAAAGACAGAAAAAAAAATTCGAGAAGATCAAACAGGACAGATTCATATCTTGCAGAAAGTGTAGCTCTGAACAAAATTCATTCTCAGGGACACTAAAATGACCTACTGTCCCAGCTCTCTGCCTCCTAAAGCTGTTTCCAGAAACTTACTCCCAGAACAGCTTCAGGGAGAGCTGGTGATTCCTGATGACCTCACTTCAGCCAACCTCTCAGATGGATCCAATCAACACTTCAGTCAAGCCCTGTGCCTTCTAAGCATACAGTGACTGGATAACAGATGCTAAAGCTAGCTTTCTTTAGTCTAACCAAATTTTCTAATTTTCCCATCCCTCCCCACACCTCTAATCTCTCCACACCTCTAATAAAAAATGCACACACACACACACACACACACACACACACACACACAAACACACACACACACCACCTCTATTCAGGAGAAAGAAGCCATAGAGAATCGTCTCCTATTCCTTGGGTTTGAGTATCTAGTTATGATTATTTTATAAATTATCGATAGGTTGTCATTTTAAGAGATAATTTGGAAATGGTCAAAATTTTGAACAGGGAGGAAACTAAATAGACTTGGTGATTTCTGTCTTTCTTTTCCTCCTCTTTATCCTTTCTTTCTAGGTAAAAGAAAGGAGACTGAAGGGGGAAAGGAGGATAGAGTAATATAAAAAAAATTAGATACATGAGATAGATTACTAAGTTTGTTCTTAAAATATTATATAGCTATAATCTTATATCGATAGGAATCTTTATAACTGATACAAGATTAAAGTTATAATTTCTTATATTGGAACAGAATTTATATATTGACACAAATTTTTTTTTTTTTTTTTTTGGTTTTCGAGACAGGGTTTCTCTGTGTAGCCCAAGCTATCCTGGAACTCACTCTGTACACCAGGCTGGCCTTGAACTCAGAAATCCGCCTGCCTCTGCCTCCCAAGTGCTGGGACTAAAGGCGTGCGCCACCACCGCCGGCATATTGATACAAATTTAAGGTTTTCATTGGTATAAATCTTTGTATATTGATACAAAATATAAAGTTAATATTGTTTCTCACAGATACTCTCATTGTGCCTATGCAACTCCTTTAAGAATACTAGGCTTATGCTCAGTCCTTCTAATAGCTGCTATCACAAACTGTTCAAGATGATTAAGGAATACGAGTTAAGAACCAGATAGTGAACTCATGGTTATATTAGATTCTAATCTAATTATGATAAAGTGTTTTCAATATTATTCACATAGAAATAACTAAGAGTAGTCAAGGTTTAACAGTTCAGATATACTATATATAGTCTTCAAAAACATCAAAAATCCACAATATATGACAAAATCCACATGACATTTAGATTCATTTCATTATTAACAGATTTTTTTAAGTAGGAGACATGTCTACTTCTGACAGTACCCCCTTCACAGTTTAAAAGAGATATTAAACATTATAACCTCCATAAAGAGTTGTTCCAATTGTGGCAAGGTAGCCACTGGACAAAAATTGGCCTAATTCATCTACAGACCAAAAAAAAAAAAAAAAACAAAAACAAAAAAACTACTGTCCATGAAAGGACATAAAATGTGAGCTCGTCAACAGCTTAGCTCTGCCAAGACGGAGTAAGCTAGTCCTTCATAGTTCCTGCTTCACTTAAGGTCTGTCAGATGGTTCTGGGCCAGAAAGCTGAAGACAGATGCTTCAACATTTGGAGGAATAGGGGACTGTCCAGGTAGTCAGCTGTCTCTACAAATCTGCTTAACTTTTGGAAGCTATATTTTTGTGCTTCCTATATATTCAGGTAATATCTAATTTGTTGTCAGATCTCTGACGGTGTTAAAGACTAGTTATAGTCTTTTTTTTTTTTAAGATTTATTTATTATATTTATCTGAGCACATTGTAACTGTCTTCAAACACCAGCAGAGAGCATTGGATCCCATTACAGATGGTTGTGAGCCATCATGTGGTTGCTGGGAATGAACTCAGGACCTCTGGAAGAGCAATCAGTGCTCTTAAAGACTAAGCCATCTCTCCAGCCCCTAGTTACAGTCTTATAACTTAGTTTTACTTAAGATATCTAGATTTAATAAGTGTTTTTTTTTTTTTTTTTTTGTTTTTTTTGTGTGTGTGTGTTACTTTTTTTTATTATTTTTTGCTTATTCACTTTATACGTCGTCACCCTCCACAATCCTCCATCTTGTTTGAGTACCCTCCTCCTGATCCCCTCACTTAGTCTTGAAGTGGTGATAAGATGGTTTTCAATGATAATACAAGTTAAAACAAACATAATTCAGATATAAAATTATAAACTCTTCAAGTTAAGATAGATGTTAGAGTAATGTACCTAAATTGACAAAATTGATAGACTAGATGTTACTAGTATATATCATACCGTATAGTTCACATAATAACTATATTCAGTATACATCTGAGAGAAAAGGCCTTTTTAATGGAGAAAAGGGGGAAATGTTGTGGATTTAGTCTAATGCTACTTATATTATGTTAATTGGGTCCCCAGAATTGCACAAGAAAGATGCTGAGGGTTCCTCTTCCCAGCTGGTTTTGATTGATAAATAAAGTTGCTGGCAGCCAATGGCTGGGCAGAGAGACAGAAGCAGGACTTTTAGGATTCCTGGGCAAGGGTCAGAGGAAGAGAAAGAAGAAAACTATTATGCTGGGAAAGGAGTAAAGACAGGCCTGAGAAGTGCAAGGCAGAGACAGCCAACAATAAGAGCCGAGACAGCAGCCCCACAAGGCCCCCGATGGATCTATGGCAACAAAGATGGAATACAGATTTTAATAAGTAATAACTCAGGAATATTGAAGGGACTGTCTCAGCCACTTGGAGTTTGGGAGTGGTCCAGGCATTGAGCTGTTTAAGACATATTAAAATATAAGGCTGCATGTTCTTTCAGTCAGGAACCCAGAACATTGGGTTGATTAGAGAAGAAATTAATTGGTAATTACAAGAGCCCAGAATGAAAGCTTCTGAACACCAAGGTTAAGGGCAAATCAGAGGAAAGGCCCACAGAGGAGCAAGAAGGTGAGCAAGGGGAGTACAGAGTCACATGTGTCAGCGTAGGAAAGACCCAGGGAAAACTTTTAGTTTCTGATTGTCTCTGCTATCCCAGAGTTGAATTCTAATATCAGAAGCAGCAATACAATCTAAGATGGGGCTACAAAGCATTGATACACATCTCCCGAATGTTAATGGAGGGAGAGAACACAGACTAACTTGTGAGGAGGGTGTGATTTACAGTAAACATGAACACCAGTATCCCTCTCACAAAACCTAATGAAGCTATAAGAAGAAGATAATGAACTGCAAAGGTGACAGGGGACCAGGAGAACCAGGGAAGCAGGAAATGGTCCTCACTGCCCAAAAGGAACGTTTTCCTACTAAGCACACTGAAGCCTCATGGGAAACATTCTGTTGGCTTTCATCTGAGGTCAGGACTTCTACTTTAGGACACAGGTCAATGGGCTTGATAGGAGGATGTGCCAGACAGCTCCTAGTCATGACTCATTTCTTCACTACTTTGGAAGTTTAAGTCTACAGTCTACCCATCCCCCAACAACTGCCTTGTAAATGACTGCATCCTGACTAATGAACAGGGTGGTTTTGCTTTACACTATACAGTAACTGTCATCATTCACTGTGATACAAACAAAGAAAAAGTTCTGTGGACGCTGATTTTTCATCTGTGCCCATACACTGCTATTTTGATATAGAAAGGTCTCAAGAAAAGCAAGGCACTTCCACATCTACCAAAGAAACCAAAAATAAAATGGAAATGAAAGAAAAGAAAATGAACTTGTGACCAAGAGAGAGCTGTTGGAAGTGCATGACACAAAATACAATGTGCACTTCACAAAGGAGTGCAGGTTCTGAGTCACCCGGCTAACCCACAGCTATTCTATTAATAATCAGCAGGATGCCACAAGAATCTGAGGGCTGTGTTTGAAGCACAATTGTTTTAAAGAAGCATGTGTTGCCATAGATGAGAACAAACTATTTGGGGAGGAACAGAACTAGGGTCTGGTGGGTAAGCCAGAAGCATAACAACTATATTTGAAATTGTATTCATTTTTGAAATCTAAACCACTATTCATTCACTCAACAACTGATTCATGATAGCGTGCGGATAAATGGAGATCTTGACAAACCCTTCAGTAAAGCATTTTTGAGTTTAACATGCTGACTATACAAACACAGAAATACTCTTACATTCTGAGAAGAGCCTTATAGAAGGGTCGCGTGAAGAAGGCGTCCAACAAGTACTGGTGTATTAGTGCAAGACCAAGGATCCTCCCACTGAATCGGAACCTATGAGGGAAAAACATGAGGTGGGTGAACACCACTGAACAGTGTCTTGAGAGCTGTGTCTACCCCCTAGAATGAGTTTCAAATTCTCAGGTACTATAGCTTGTGCCTTCATAGCCAATGTTTAGATTTACTTGAGGAGGAAATCTGTTCGTCTGATATTTAGGGACACCTTACCATTACTCCATGTTAACAATGTCACTCTGTATCCCACCACATATGAGAGTATGAGTCCCCCATTACCTTTTGGTGACATTTCCCCTAAACCATCCCAAGAGATAAAGACTAGGAAGGTTGGGAAAATGTCTTCCTTAGTTTCTGTGCATGAACATAGTTGATTTCTCCAATGCAAAGTAGGGGCAATTCCCTTTTGAGGAAAAGCCCTTCCTTATTCAGACTGAGAAGGTTCCCATCCACATCTGTTCTCTCTCAGGTCTCACTCCTGATGGTAAATACCATTATTCACATAGTATACATATAGACGTTTTAGGGGGCTTTCCTCATGAGACATTCTGTTCTCCAAAATTTGCAAAGTGAAATGCTATGCTGAATCAACCTGGAAACTTTATCATATAGATCTGTTAGGAATGGGTTTTCTGCCTGAGGTACACAACTGCTTTCTCCACAAGTATCTGGGTCTAGAGTTCTTCTAAGTCTTATGCCGTCGACGGTACTGTGGGTCTGTAATTTTAGTTTCAGGCAGGCTTTGTGAGGTCAACTTTTGACCCTCTTTATTCCACTTACGTTAGCACGGCTGCAACAGCCAGAGTTAGGGGGACCTCTGAATTTATAACTAAACAAGAAGTTAATTTGAAGTCATTCCTGAAAGCTAATGCTTTTCGACTGTCAATAACCCATGACCCAAAGAGCCTTTCTCCATTTCCTTCTTTCTTGTTACTATCAGTGAAAACGAACAGGAACCAATCAATAGGGCTTATGTAAATATTTAAAGTCTACAAATGCAGGGATTAGAAAGAGTGTAATTTGGGGTTTTTCAAAATAACTACCTCCAGATGGGAATCTTAAAATTGTTTCCTTGGTTTTGGGTGATAATATTAAGAAAAAGGCAAGTTCGGCTTCCAAACTTGAAGTGGTTTATGTGCTGGTGTGAGGGTGAGTGGGCACTGCCCTGACTCCCCATTCACACACTTGATCTGCAGTTCTCTTAGGCCCCCACTATGCCCCCACCACGCTCCGCTCCGCCACCCCCACAAGACTATGAACAGCCCTCAACCAGGGCTCCAGCTGTCCCACCTCCCCTCCCCCCCAGGGCCAGCCATTTCCCCAGCAGTCAGAGAAGCTGCTTGACCTCTGCCGGGGAGGGACTTGGGGGTTCTTGCTTAAAAACAAATCATCTGTGACATTTTTTCCAATGGGATAAAGCTTCTGAATTCTACTTAACTCACTTAAAATTGATCTTATGTAATATAATCAATTATCAGTGGGGAGACTGTCTATATAATTAGGTTTGACAACCAAAATAAATACCAAATGAGTATATAACTGATAATGTGATTTTTATCCAGGAGGGGAAAAATGTTAAAAGAAATGTGGCTTCTTTTGGAAAGAGGGGTAGTGAGCATCACAGAAAATTAAATGAGGACAACTTTACAGAAACAAACTTCTTACCATTCATGATGATTGTCTACAAAGGCAGACATAGGACTTATTTGTACTGTATATGTGTCATTGGCTGAATATTCAAATAAGCCATAATAGGGGTTGAAGAGCTCTCGGGATACCAGGAAGAAAAACTCTCTGGAAGGCCCACTGTAATCCAACCTGCAAAAAGATCCACACAGAGAATAGTGAGCTTTTACTTTGTCTAGGTATCGGGCATATTTCTCCTGTGTTTGACACTGTAGAGAATGCCCATTACAGGGGCAGTCTACTACCAAGGCTATCTACACAAAAGTGAAAAAAAATCTAATCTCAGTATTGACCTGGAATAATGAACTAGACATTTATATAGCATATATCCAAAACTCTAACTACCCATGAGATAATGCAAACAAGAACCAAGAACTCAGGATATACAAACACACAGAGAGATGAAAATTTTACATGTCCAATGCAAGGCCACGGGGAAGGGAGTGTCATGGAAGTATTTCCTTCTTACAGAGGAAAGCAGCTACATCCACTCAAGGGACATGAAGACCACAGAGATTTTTGGAAATTTTCTGAATTAAGGGAAGCTCCCTGGGGAGCTGAGAGGCAAAAAATGGAGTGAGTGGGTGCAAGTGAAAAGTGTAAATTAAAAAAAAAAAAAAACAAAACAAAAAAAAAAAAAAAAACCTGGTAAATTACAGCCGAGGAAAAGGAAGGTACACAAAACTTGCTAAGGAAGGTCCCTGGACTGGCTGGAACTCTAGCACTCAGACCACATGTAAATTCCACTTTACTTGTAATAGCTTCAGAGTCAGAGTGAAGTGGAATCAGACAGTTGCTGGGTTTGGGGAATGGCAAGTAGCCAGCAATGTCTAAGATGGTGTGTGATGTGTGGTGTGTGTGTTGTGTGTGTGTGTGTGTGTGTGTTATATGCAGAGGCCAGAGGCCAAATCTTCAGGTGACACCCAACTTCGTGAGACGGGATCTCTCACTGGTCCTGAGTTCACCAAACAGGCTATGGTGAGTGACCAGGAAGCCCAAGGATCCACTTGTCTCTGCCTCCCCAGTGGAGGATTATAAAAGTGAGTAACACCTTGGACCTTATAAAAAGTGTGAGTTCTGGGGACTGAACTCAAGTCTCATGTTACTGACTGAGCTTTCTTTCTAAACCTATACTTTAACTCAATATGTAGCCCTGTCTGGGCTGGTACTCACTATGTAGATTTCAAATTCCAAACTTACAGAGATCACCTACTTCTGCCTCTACACACTAGGATTGAAGGTATGCACTATCTCACCTGGCCTCTATACTGTATTTTTTTTTTAAGTGAAATGGGATCATCTGAGCCTTGTCCAGTGATGGAATTTTATCATGTATAAAATGATCCTGTTATAGGCAAAAGAAAGATTTGGAAAAATAAAAACTAACCAAAAAAAAAAAAAACGGCCTTTTTAATGCAGTGAAAGCAAAACTGAATTTGAATAATGTGGACTTCATTGATTTCCATTTTTGTCATACCTGACTATAGATGTCATTATTTTATATATTTGACTATAGATATCATCATCTTGATTTTTTCAGTACACACTTGTCTTCTATAACATTTATGAAATATCCATGTGCTATTTCAATGGTTACCTAATATACATTAAAAGAAACATAAGTAGAGTTAAAAACTGTCCAGCACAGCATGGGTGAAGACTGTAAGCTCCTCAGTTTAGACTCACAGTATACCTGCAGGAAACCTACTGGGCAGAAAAGGGCAGGGACATGCAAGTCTTAGGGCCAATGAGGCTTTATACAATGGCACGGTGTCCCTGTGCTCTGGGTAACTGCATATGAAGAAGTAATCTTGTAGCTCCAGGATAGGCTGGAAGGCCATGCTTAGGCCTCTCTGGGGCCACACAGAGGTACCTAGAAGCTCAGACTACTCCCATCATGCAGTCCTTTTGTGGCTTCTTTCTACTCTTTCCAAGGTGAGGCTATCAGGAATAGAAACCTTCTACTTGGATGTTGCACACAATCCTCCAACGAAGATCAAAATCTCAATTGCAGTCTAAGAATTAATCAGGTCTTGAAGACAGAACAGTTTTCAACAATCTACTCCTGGTAGGACTCTACATTTGGCCACCACGGTCTGTCTGGTTTCTGTGCCTTTACCTGTTCTCTACTCCTGAGCAGATCACCTCCCATGCACAGGTGGGGATTCCCTGCTCTCCTGGAGTAGACCGGACCCTGAGGTGTGGTGAAGGAGCTACACCTGGACCTTTCCTTCACTAAATCAGGGGGAAGTCATCCCACTCCTGGAGAAGTCACTTCTTTTGTTTACTCTTAAAGAGCTAGTCTACTAAATCCCAAGGCTCTCACCATAATGCTTGACTCCTGGTCTCCCATTCGCTTTCATATAGAAGCATCTGACAGAACAGGATACAGAATAGGAAGGACTAATGCAGACTTTATACATTTCCCTCCAGGATTTCACTTTGTAAGATCTAGTGCCTTATGTCTTTCCATAGTGGGGGAAACATCAACTGTAATGGCTAATCTTGGTTGTCAACTTGACACACATGGGAAGAAACTGAGAACTGTCTCCACCAGATTGGCCTATGGCATGTCTATGTGGTATTTTTCTTGACTGTTAATTGATGTGGGAAGGCCAAGCCCCTCTAGACAATGCCACTTTTGAGTAGGTGGTCCAAGTAGTATAAGATAGATGAACGTAACTCTGAAAGCAAGCCAGTCTGCAGCATTCCTCTGTGATTTCTGCTTTGAGCTCCTGCCTTGAGCTCCTACCCTGGATTCCCTTGATGATGGACTATAATTTATAGGATAAAATAAACCATTTCCTTCCGAAAGTGCTTTTGATCATGGTGTTTATCACAGCAATAGAAATGAAGCTAGAACACCAACTGTTAAAGGCATCATGAAAGTCTTTTTGTCAATTTTCCTCATTTTTTACAGCGAAGACCGAGGCTAGAACAAAGTAGTGAGCTGAAGCAGGGGAGTGTTGTGATGTGGTACCAGGTCTCACATCCTAAATAGGTATCTTAATTTTGAGTTTAAGGTTATTCCATATGCCACGTCCTTTAATAAATGTTAGCTGTTTATCAAGATCAAAACAGTATTGTTTATAGAAGAGGGCTTGGCAAACTATATCAAGAGGGTAAATCTGCCAAAGCCCTGGTTTTTGTAAGTAAGTCTATACTGAAATGCACTGTTCTGGCTTGTGTATAGCCTGTCGCTGTTAGCTGATAAAATGCTGAGGTGCATACGTGCACAGAGAACGTATGATGGGCAAAGTCTAAAAATGTTTACTATACTTTCTCTTTATAGCAAAGTGTTGCCAACGGCTGCTGCTACAGAAACAAGGAGGAGGGAAACACATTATTAAAATATCTAGCTTACTATAAATCTTTAGTGAAACTCCTCCAGGGAGACATAAACACTCTCTGACTTGCTATGGTTGGTTACTCCTCTGCTGGGCTCTTCACATTGCAGAGGTCCCAAGTATATCAGAGAGCTGAAACATCAGGCAAAAAGACAGTGAGCCTGTTTTCTTTGAGATGACTGGTTGGCTCTTTGAGATGGCAAAGTTGGCTCTACTGTGGATTTTCCGTCAAAAATTAGATGGTGGTCCCTAAGATTTATCTCTAAGTATTTAATAATACTGCACTTACCAGAGTACATTCTTAAGTGACTTGTGTGTGTCAGCCTCTTCATACATAAATTTAGATTTTGCCCACACTGAAAACAGGTGATCCTGTTTTCCCTTGTGCTAGACAGTTTTATGTCAACTTGATGCAAGCTAAAGTTATGTGAGAGGAGGAAACCTCAATTAAGAAAATACCTCCATAAGATCAGGCTGCGGGCAAGCCTGTAAGGCATTTTCTTAATTAGTGATTGGTGGGGGAGGGCCCAGCCCATTGTGGGTGGCGCCATCCCTGGACTGGTGGTCCTGGGTTCTATAAGAAAGCAGGCTGAGCAAGCCATGGAGAGCAAGTCAGTAAGCAGCACCCTCCATGGCCTCTGCATCAGCTTCTGCCACCGGGATCCTGCCCTGCTTGATTGAGTTCCTGTCCTGACTTCCTGTGGTGATGGTGAACTGTGTTGTGGAAGTGTAAGCAAAATAAACCCTTTCCTCCCCACTTGCTTTTGATCATGGTGTTTCATCACAATAGAAACCTAATTAAGACACTTCTTTTTGCATTATAAGTTCCCAGAATGATATTCAGTAGAGGCCTATACACGTTGCTGACTTGTGACTAGAGCTCCCTGACGTTCGCTGAAGGAAAGTAGCATAACGTACATTGCTATTTGGCATCTGGCAGTGTAAATGTGAGCCAGTTTACTCTGAGATGGTGGTGCATTAATTCAATGCCATGAGCAAACTGTGCCAATCCCGAAGATATGACTCAATCTGAAACCACTGTCAAACAAGTGAGTTGGCTTAGAAAGTTCACAGTGTAATATCTTCTAACATGGTGGAGTTTGTTAAGACAATAATGACCTTACTGACTAGTTCCTCCTGTGGTTGAAGACAGAGTATATTCTCTGAGGAGTTGAGCTGAAAAGCAAAACTCACCTCAGGAGAGAAGAAAACAAATAGCTCTTTTAGAGGCAAAAGTACATTTAACTATTAACCCTTTTATCTTTCCCTCCTCCCACTCTCCCAACCCCCATCCCCCCTCTTCTTCTCTTCCTCCTCCTCCTCCTCCACTCCAAAGCCAAGATAGTCTTTCTACTTTGGTTGTAACTCCAAATGTAGGACTGCATATTTAGGAATATGTTGTGGGATGCATTTTCTATCTATGTCTAGCAGTTCAGTGAAACATGTCCCAGCAGGGCACGCAGGCACGCAGCTCCTATAACGCCTTAGCAACCTCGTCCATATAAATAGTTAACATGACTCATATCACAGGGATCGTTTGTTACATTCCTGTTTTGCCGGTTAGGTTGGTTACACGGTTAAAGGCTTGGCAAGGAAACACAGAAACTCTGGACAACGGGTGTGTAGCCACATAACAGCTGCATTTGAGGGCATTTCTGAGTAAGCACAGATGTCAGTAGGGTGGCCATGGTGTCTCAAGCCCTGCCCGCTGACAAAGCATTGTACCCATCGTCGCGCTGCTGGCCTGGCACATCATGAGTTAGCAGCACCTGACATGGCTTAAAATAGTTAACTTTATTCTTCCATTCTTAACATAACAAAAATTAACTGAAAACAAAATACTCCAATAGGAACAGTCTGTAAAATGAGAGAAGACAATGGCTTCAGGAAAAAGTCACACTATCTCTTCCCCCAAGCTTGTCCAGGCACACATGGGCTAGACACCTCTGATCCAATCACAGTTCACTTTGAATCAGAGCAGTGAGGCTTAGCTTCTGAGGCCTGGGAATTGAGTGTGGAAATATGATAAGACAAAGTTGCTCCGGGTGGTACCAAGCTAAGGCCTAGCTACAGAGCATCTTTCTTTGGTAGGTAAAGATGATTCCGATGACATGGCTGCCTCCTTGAAGAGGGCAGGCAGCAGCCCAAGTTCAACTGAAGCTCCACAACTTTATATCTCATACCTCAGTCTGGTTTTGTGTGAGCCACACTGGGTAATTGATAAGCAGTGGAAAAGAAAACTATCTTAGATCATTTTCCTCCCTAGCTATTTTTTTTAATCTCCCTATCCTGGGGGAATACAGAAAGAGCTCAAAAGAAAGATGCTACACACAAGTCCCCAAACTAAAACTATTTGCATATGTTTCTCCCTAGACTAAGTGTGGCTTGCAAGACTGATGACTGAGGTCATCCTGACAGCTCTTTGCACATAACGAATTCTGTCTTTCTTAAATAAAAGTGCCCTTCACAGAGGTGCCATGAAAACAAAGTGGTGGAAAATCCCCTAGAAACATGAAAACATCCTCTCTTGTTATATACTGATTATATATATATATATATATATATATATATATATATATATATATATATATATATTTAGCCTGGATACCTTATCAGAACCTATGTTCCAATACCATGTTAACTTTGGTTGCTGGGATTATTAATTAACAGAAATAATACACTGAAGAATAATATATAGCATTTCATTCATTATATATAATTAACCATATATAGGCAACTCCTATGCAGACTGAGGCTCATCAGAAATGGGGCAACAAACCATTTCTCCTCACCTTCAAGCAAGGTTACTTTTTTGGTGAGGTTACTACTGCTATACTCCTCTACCCTAACTTTCTAAGGCAAGATAAGCTTGGGGGAAATTCTAGTGACTGGAACACAACTCCCAGGTCTCGCCTAATTCAACTACTAATGACAAGACAGTGCTCAGAAACTATCTACTTTTTGTAAAAAGCCAAGGTTAACCCAAAGTCATTTTAGTACAGAAATAAGTTGCTCTAATGTATCTACATTAATAGGCGCAAGGATGATTTTTTTTATTTTATGTTTTGTGGCTGAAGACAGATATTTCTAATAGTCTGGGCTTAATTCTACCTCAAATAGCATCTGCAGTATCCTACAGATTCCTTTACTTCTAGAACAATCTATATATTTTGTTTCAGATATATGTGCAGAAGCAGCAGGAACCAAGGTTATTATTTCTGTGAAGCTGCTAATCCACACCTTTTTTGGAAGACAAGTAAAGGCATTGTTACTAAAACTAAATCACTGTTCTTGGTGCTTTGGTTTAACTAGATGACTGTAAATGAAATCACTGAGATAGTATCAACAATAACTGCAAAGTATTAACCCCTCATCGGTAGTGTAAAGTTGACACAAAATAATAATACTCTTTGTATGGCAATATTAGTATTAATTTAGACGCCTCACAAAATCAAATCTATATACTTATTCCACTGATCATAAGTGATGGAAGAGGCACATACAACTGACAATAATCTAGAGAAGTCACTCATTTAACAACAAGGCAACAAGAAAACTCAAAACGGAACAGGCTAAATCTCATATCCTGACCAAATGTTTCCACTTGCTAAACCCATTATTTTAGAATTTTTTGGACTTACAAAAAAAGATGGAGCTCTTGCATAGCCTATATATATATATATATATATATATATATATATATATATATATATATATTCATATTAGTACAGTACATTCCTCATCAATACAACTGATGGAAACACCAAGTAAGGCCTGTAGCCACACTTGACCTTATCATCAACGTTAGAAGCCAAGCTGCTTGTCAGTATCCTCCCATCATCTTCTCCCTCCCATCATACTGTCTGACAACAACATCTCTGAGGCAATGGTTGCCTAAGTTGTTTTTCAGGAACTTGGAGCCATGTGTGTCTGTCTCAAGCCAGCGGAAGCCACCAACTGTTTACTTGAACCTCAGCAGTGTGACTTAGTTGGTGTTTTTAGATGACAGCAGCGGTACCATTTTCCTGAGCATGAGTCCTGAGAGAAGGGTGACTATGTCTGAAGTGGATGCTGCCCCCACTTCCCTCTCTCACACCAGACCATGCTGTTCCTTTATCCCAACAAGATCCTTAAACTCTGTCTCTGTGCGGGCAAGTCAGGGCTCTACTTCCTTGGGAATAAGCTCTCTTTTCAAAACTTGGTCCAGCGACTGTCATAAACAGTGTCATATTAAGGAAGCAATACTGCTGTATAACTATTAACAGAATGCACTTTTTATCCGACTTCATTAGCTATCACATGATATCTCTTTTCTGCTCCACAGTCTCATCTAGGAAGTGACAGGCATTTAACCATTATGTCTCTTCTTAACTATGGCATTCTCTCAAATCCCTCTTTTTGTTTGTTTGTTTTGTTTGTTCTTGGTTTTAATGTCCTTGATGATTTTCAATACTGGTAAGAGGTTCTTGCGATTTTTCTCAACTGGGTCATCCCATGTTTGTCCTGTAGAGAGTCTGTGATTACAGATTTGTGGAGGAAGTTCATATGCGTAAGGTGTTGCTCTCATGTGAAGACACACTGTCAACATGACTTATGACTGAGACAATGTTTTCCAGATTTAACAAGCCCACTTCGCTACCCCCTTCTTATTGTGTTACTTGGAAAAAAAAAAGTTACTACACAATCCACACTTATGAAATTCTCTTGAGTTATTTGGAGAGATTTTCCTTTCTCCCATTTATTTCATCATTTGATCAAGTATTCAGTCACTTAAAGTTACTGTTCAATATTTCTTTATTCATTTTGTAGCTGAAATTATTCCTGCTTTGGTCACTGGTTTCTGGGCTCTATCATGTCCTTCCCCTCTCTGTTGATGTTAGAGACTTACACCTACAAAAGAGGGCACTGACATGAAAGAGCCCAGAAACCCAGTATCAACAACTTGTGTGTAGAGAGAGTAGATGAAGGGATTGTTTCTGATAACTGAGACCACTCCCAAAACATCCTCTCTCCTTCTTCCCTTTGGTGTCACAGGAAGTAGACAAGTGACAGGGGTAGGAAACACTTGATCATTAGTGGTCACCAAACAAAAAGGAATGTAGCTCTGCTTGGAAGTGGTATCATCAGTTCGGGATATGGCACCCCACTTCAGGATGACGGCACTGGACAAACATCTGTGCTACTCAAATGTATCCATTGCTAGGGCTTCTGAAGTGGATCACCGACATCTCAACAAACTGAGAAAACTGTGGCCCAAGCTAGGAGTACTGATGTACATCTATAGATCTGGACCCCAGCTCTTAGGAGGCTCAGGTCATTTCAGCTTGAGAGATCAAGGCCAGCCTGAACATAGCAAGACCATGTGTTCAAAAAAAAGAAAAAAAATCCTGCCTGTGGCTTTATAATAAAGGAAGGCAGCTGGGGAGAAAAACAATCTCATCCAAAGCAGACTGGTCCTGTAAGGAAATGCTTGGCATCCCTTGCATACCTGTGGAGAAGCTGACAGCACTTGCCTCTGGTTTCAACTGTGCACCTGCATCTTTAAGCAAACTAACACAAGTTTACAAGCAATTTACATATGTACATTAGTCACTGGAAGGCAGAAGTCTCAGGGAAGCTCAAGCCTAAGCCTCGTGTGTTCAGTCACCACCTGGAATGCTAAAAAACATTCCAAGGTAAAAAAAAAAAAAAAAAAGGATCCAGCCAGGGGGGTTTCTTAAATCTCAGTACCATCCAAGAATACCAGGAGAAAGACTTATGGCCTGGGCTTGGGTCGTGATTTTGCTATTCCCTAGTTCCATGGACAGGAGTCATGTTGGGCTTTACACTTCCACTCCATCTACCATATGTGAAAGGGCCTCATTGGTTGCATATCACTAATGTGGCTCCTGAGTCTTCTTCATTACTGGATATGACTGAGAGGGCGTTCATAAAGTGATCCATACTACTGGGCTTGGTAGTTCTGGGTTGAAACCTCGCTTATAAGGAGGTGGAGCAGGAAAAGTGCAGTTTTCAATGTCTCATGGCCTATAGACTAAGTTCAAGGCAAGCTTAAGCATTCTGTTAAGACTTTCTTTCAAAATAAAAACTAGAGAGAGGCTAGGGATATACCTCAGGGTGCTGGGCTAGCATATATGCAAGGTCCAAAGTTCCTCAGTACAGCTGAATAAATAAATATCCAGGCCAACAGTGTCAAACAGAACACAACCAGAGCTTAGATGACTGTGTGGTATTTTAAATTGAGTCTAGTAGCTACAAGCCACAGAGCGGAGAGTCCTGAGATAGGAAGAAGGAAGGGCCCATGGGGGATGCGCCCAAGGCGATCCATTAACAAATGTTATGTCTACTAGGGTGCAGCAGACTCAGTGTGGGAGCCCCAGCCCTTCATTTCCCAACCCTTATCTAGATGAGACACATTCATGGAAGAGTCATGCTGCACGTTTGTTTACAGTAGGAGGTTGTATAGGGAGGGAGGCACACGGCCCTCCCAGGGGAAGAGAGCTGGAGGCCTCGGCGTGGTTGTTGTGGGAGCTTCGGCAAGAGCAGCAGGGTTTGTGATTCTGAACCTGGGCTTACTTAACAAGTGACATACATTCTGCTGTGAGCCAGGGTGGGTGAAAAACAAGATGTAAACTGAAGTTCCTTGTTTCCTTTCTCATAAAAGTTCCATTTCCCCCTTTCAAACGATAGATAGATGCAGGGATAAAAGCAACAGAACTTCTAATCGAGGAAAAAATAATTATAGGTAAGAGTTACTTTAATTTAAAAATTCTATATCAAATGATTTAAAAACCCGAGGGGGCAGGGGAAGCAAACTGTTTAAGCATCTGAGAGCAATACTTCCTGTCAGAAGTATTTCCTGTCTTGGGAACCACAGAGATGAGGAGAAACACCGCTCTGTAGCCACAGCCTGTGTTGCACAGACCACTTCTCTGTTCTACTTACCCTTCCTCCCCAACGAAGGTGACGTACAGTTTATTCCTCTGCAAGTCCTTTCTGGAGTAGCCCATAATCTGATTAAAAGCATCTTCTAGCAAGTGGTCTCTTCGGATAATTAACCTGTCCGTAGAGAGGCAATTTGAAAAGTGCATTAAAAGATTACTTCTTTCCCTTGTCTTTCGTGCCATCTAGTTTCTATTTTCCACAGTTAACTAGGTGAGAAGTGAAGTTGCTTAATATCATTGCTGTCTGCACTTAAATACATATCTGTCTTAAACACTTTAACAGCAATAGTAGAAGTTACATAAGAAAATCATGAGTAAACCTGTGGCCTGTAAAAAACCCATGAGTCCTTTCTGAGTGGCCAAGACATTTATTCCAGAAGGAAAACACACACACACACACACACACACACACACACCCACAAAGAGAGAGAAGAGAGAGAGAGAGAGAGAAGAGAGGCAGACAGAGACAGACAGAAAGATAAGAGACAGGCGGAAGTTTCTTACTAAAGAGAGAACAATACTATGAGGTAATACTTTAAGACTAGAATGCACCAAAGCATGGAATTCAATTACTGAATGTCCAGTGAGAATCAGTGTGTGTGTGTGTGTGTGATGTGTGTGTGTGTGTGTGTGGTGCTGGAGTCCTGCAAAGCAAAGGTGTTTACAACTGTACTTAATCTAAGTTTTAAATTAACTGACTCTTGAGATTTCCCTAAGTGGTAGATGACATGAGTAGTGCATATGGCAGTCTTTGTGATGACAACCATGCCATCCTCTGCAGATATCAATCTGCCCTCATCTCAACAGTAATGACAAAGAATTGACTGGGAGCTTGAATTTACAGAAGAAGATCTTGTAATTCAAGTATGAGAAAAAGCATAGTTCTGAGAAATGGAATTTGTGCTGAGCTGATGCTTTTGGAGGTCCATGGAAGTGGAATTGACTAAGTAGACTCTCCTGTGCCTCAGGCAGTGAGTGTAGGGGCTGGTCCTCCCTGGAGCACTCAGGGTATATGGTGACTTTCTCTGCTAGTGAGCTCAAGTAGGACTAAGGTAGGAAGGAGGGAAAGAGGTGTACATGTGGATGAAAAGAATCCTGGGCAAGCAAGGGAGGTGGCTAAAGAGAGGCAGACACAACATTTATGACAGGTTTTATTGTACAAGTGAAGTTTGTTTCCCAGGACAAAATATAGCTGATCATTATTCTGTACTCATGTTGGCCCAAGAACTAGGAACATGAAGAATAAAATATTATGATAGCTATATATCTTATGAATATCAGATGGGCTAACAAAGAAATATTCCTCAGGAGAAGAAATAATCATTTTAATTTGTCTACAGTTTTATACAGTCCTAGCTTGATTGGAAACCATAAGCTTTGTAGGACTTTATTCCTGAGCAACATTTTGCATTGTTCAGTGTAATTTATAAATTCCAAAATAATAATACCCATTAAAATAAGATTCATGTGACAACCAATTTTCCAAACTCCCAACTGCTTCCTATCCATTCACCACTATAAATCATGTGGTTTGAGTCATCTCTACTTACTTTAATTTTCCTGGGCCTTGTCCGTATCCTTTAGTTTCTAACTTCCTGTAAAAGTTCCTTAGTTTGGCTTCAAAATCTCTCTTGTAAGGGGCTGGAGCCCGGGCATTGGCACGCTGAGTACCTGTAGCAACCACAAAAGAACAACTTGGATCTATGCCCTGTTCAATCCACAACACCTTGAAAAAGTATCACAAGTTAGCAAGAAAAGTGAGACACTGCTTTAGCTTCTACATCACTCCAACACACACACACACACACACACACACACACACACACACACCACACACGAAGCCTTAACAAAGTTCAAGGAAGTGCTTAAGAAAAATCTTGTTTGTAGCCTTTGACTAAGAATAAAGATCCTGTTTAAACAGTCAAATATGCCCACGTGAGTCTCAGATATGTCCCCCTTTTCCATCCAAACCAGAATGAGTCAAGTAGAGCTATTCATGTTTAAGGATAACTATTTAGAATGGAATATCTTTGCTTGCTGTTAAAATGATATCTTAGAAACCGTACGGAAAGTTCCATGAAGCCCCCATGAAAATGGTTTTAGATTTGCATTATATTAGGGATGATTTTAGAGATAAAATTACATTTATTTTATATTGTAGGATAAAATGATTAATATAAAAACAGAATTCATGCATAACTGTGGGAGGAATATATTTTGGAGCTGCACAAAGAATAAACAATATTTATTGCATTCCTAATTTATCAAGGTACTGCCCATATCTATAAACTAAAAGTATTTGTGCCATTCAGTGGCCAAGTGGCCAATCTATTTACTAATACAGTGTAAATATAACATGGCTTCTTCGTCTTTCTACAGAAAACTCTGTGTGTTCAGGTGACTGAGTAGCATGTTAGGATGTTAATATCCATGGTGATGGATAGAGTAATCAGACATAGACATGACAAAAACAATGTTTCCACAAAATATTTTCCAATTCAATGAGAGAAACCAGAAAACTAATTACAGTCTTGTTTATTACACACCAGGCAAGTTCCACAAGATTTCTTTCTTTGTGTGCGTATGCGTATATATGTGGGTTTTGTTGTTGTTATTTGGTTTGTTTTGCTGAGACAGGAGCTTGCTTGCTGGCCTGGATTAGCCTTGAATTTTCCATCCTTCTGCCTGAGCCTCAGGAGTACTTCAATTAAGGCTTGTGCCATTGTACCTTGCAAAAATTTCTTTAGCAAATGAGTTAGCCAAGATGGTTATTTATTGCTAATCTTGTGTTATATTCAACAGTGGATGTCTGGTTGAGAAGACAGAAATAAAATATCAAATAATGAGCTTTTAAACTAGATGGGATACAACGTGTAAATCAGAGGAGATAAAAGTAAAGTCCTGGACTCTATCCAGTCTCACAGGATATTTTGTTTGCTTCCTAGATTAAAAAAAGAAAAGAAAAACAAACTTTAGATTAATTGCCAGTATTTGAAAATTATTAGGAGATTTCAAGTAAAAGAAAAGCATGTTTTTCTCTTGAAAGTTATGAAAAATCTTACAACTGACATGAACCTCCTTAAGCAGATAGGCAGCTGCTTCCTTGGGCTCCACTCCCACCATCCGCTCAGTGACTCTGGCTGCCTGACCTCCCAGGTATTTGCTTTTGAGATTAGTGGTACAGAAGATAATAGTCATGTCACAGAAAAGTAATATGTGTGAGTAGAGATTAAAATGGAAAAGGCCTCAGGGAAGACGGTAACCAGAGCCTAAGTGGTTAAACTGCCAAGTCGACAGGATCCAGAATCGCTGTGGAAACAAACCTCTGGGCACATCTGGGACAGAATTTCTAGGTCTGGTTAACTGAGGTAGGAAGACCCACTCTAAATGTTAGTGGCACCAATCCAGGAGCTGGGGTCCAGGAGTGAATACAAAGAAGAAAGAGGGCTTAGTACCTGAAATCCATCCCTCTGCTGTTTGATTGAGGCTGTAAAATAACCAGCCACCGCCTGCTACCACCACCATGTCTTCCCAGACAGGATGCACTGTATACCCTGGAATTGTAAGCCAGAATAAACTCTTCCTCCCTTAAGTTGCTTGTTATCCAGTATTTGGTCACAACGAGAAATTAAATGACACAAAAACTTGTAAATAGTAAAGAATATGTATTTTATACTGGTGTAGGGCAACAAGAACTGGACTAAAATATTAAAAGTATGTTCAACAGATGGATAACCCATAACCTAGAGTATAGTGGGCATACTGAAGAGACAAGGGGAAATTAATAAGTCAGAGGGGCTAGAGCAATGAAAAGAGGGATTTAAAGAGAAAATGTAGCCGGAGGTCGTGGCGCACGCCTTATAGTCCCAGCACATGGGAGGCAGAGGCAGGGGATTTCTGAGTTCGAGGCCAGCCTGGTCTACAGAGTGAGTTCCAGGACAGCCAGGGCTTACAGAGAAACCCTGTTCGAAAAACCAAAAACAAACAAACAAACAAAAAAAGGTATTAAAGAGAAAATGTTGTTCAGAAAATATCTTGTATCTATATGAATGTGGCACCTATCAATAATAAATCTTTGGTTCATAGCTTAAGGCAGGAAATAGGAGGAGGAACATCAGGAGGCAGAAAGGATTCTGGGATAGTGCTAGGGTGATAAGATGTGATGACGAAGACACATGATACATGTAACTAGCTGTGTGGTAGAATGTAGATTAAAAATAAATGGGTTACTTTAAATTATGATCTAGTCAGAGAAGGGCATAGCTATATAACCAAGGCATTTGTAAAAATATTCTGAGTCTTATTATTGGGAGCATGGGGCTGGGAGGAAGAACCAGATCTAACTTCTACAGAATGTGGACAGGGAGCAGGGACCTTTATGGAATGTTGAGAAAAGAAAAGGAGATAATGCAAAGTGGAATTTGATTGGAGGAATTCTCATCGAGGGTGGAGGGCAGATTAAGGAGGGTGGGAAAGAGGAAAAGAGAACGAAGGGTGGAGAAGCAGTTCAGAGTTTATATAGCAATCGAGGCCTGAGGGGATAAGAACTAGTCAGGAGTGTGGTGACTCAGAGGAACACCAGCCATGAGAAATACAAATTAGTACCAGTAGAAAAGCAAGGGGCAGGAATGGGAAGTTCTGATGATAACAGTTTCTTAATAATATTGATAGCTATCATCTGATAAGCACCTGGCGTATATTAGGGATAATTCGCTTTCTATAGGGGAGTCTTGAGAAACCTCAAACTAGAGTCTGTGAAGTGGTTATTAAGATTTCCATCATTGCTTTGCTACTGAGGAAAATGAGGAAGCAGTTTCCTGTCAAATTCTATTGACCAGGGCTACTGGATGCTAAAAGCAGTGTGGGGAATGATGTTAGTGACCAGGAACACAGGAAGCTGTGTAAATATTGAGTTGCATATGACAGTCAATGGGTATCTATAGACACTGTACAGGATAGCTGCAGAGTCTGCATAAGAAATCAGTCAATTCCCGTGGATGAATTGAGCTGGTATTCATGACACTGTGCAGGATCTGTGTCATAAGAAGCCCTCTATGTGTCATCTGTATACATACATAACACATAGGCAGACATAGTGGAGCTTTAGTCACAAGACTAGCTCCTGATCAGTAATCTGTCTGGAGGTTTGTCTGTGGAGTTATAAACCTTTTGTTCAAAGAGCTAAGAGTTAAACAAAATAAACTCAACCTTAAAAAAAAACAAAAACAAAAAAACTCCAAGACACAAAAGATAATCCTAAGCAGTGGTTCTCAATATTGAGTGCATATTAGACTGTTTAAAAAATTCCAAAGTTCAGGCCACACCCATAGCCATTACATCAGAATCTGTGGAGGTAAGACCCAGACCTAAGTGTTTCCACACTATAGCTTTCCAGATGATTCCAAAGTTCAGCCACACTGAGGATTCCTTCCACCCTGAGGAACTACAGGAAGCTCAACTCCAACCAGTGAGACATGTGGGCAGCATCAGGGGTAACCCAGGGCAGGGGCTACCTGTGTGCTTGAAGAAGTCATTTGTACCACAAAGAGACATGGACCACAGGAGTGCAAGGCTGCTGCTGGAAGGACTCAGGCCAGGCCAGGCAACCCAGGAAACTGTGAGAAGATCTAGATTAGTAGCCCAAACAGCCCAGAAAGTAGCCATAATGAATCAACATCAACAACAGCCGGCAGTGGAAAACAGCAAAGGAAGAGCAAAGACTGAATGAAAACTCTTTACAGACTCAAAAGAAACATCACTCTTTCAGTTGGTTACAATAAGAAGTCGCTTATACACCATGGCTGTATAGCTTGAGATGCCCAAAAGCCTGTGAGAAATCCTGCAATGCATTCATTTACTCTCATACAAGTAAATGAAAAGTTAGCCCTATCTCCATTTATATTCTAGGTAAGGGACTTAAAAATGGAGAATCTGGTAACAGAAATGGTTCAAGGCAAACATTCTTTTGCTAAAAGTTCTATTGTAAAAAATAATTTCATACACTTCAAAATAGAGTAAAATTTTGCTGATGGCCTTTGTCAATTCTCTCTATATTTTTAAATTCTCATGTAGCCCAGACCGGCTTCAAGCTCATTCTGTAGCCAGGCATAGCCGAACTCCTTCTTGAACCTTTCAAGTGCAAGGATTCTAGGCGGGGCCACCACGCACAGCTCACATTCTGTATTTCAGAAACTTACTAAGAGAATGGGAACAATGTGTAGTTGGATGGAAAGCTTTTGGAGGAGTCTGAAGTAGAGTTTGAAAGTTTAGTAGTGGAGTATGGATTCCCTTGTGAGCCAGGAGATGAGATAGGCGATTCAGGAAAGACCTGTCTAAGGAACTAAGTGGAGGGCAAAGTAGGAAATGTGGCCCAAATAAGGACAGGATCCTGAGTGGGCTTACAGTGGACTCTAGTCGGTAGGACTTCATTTCTCAGTGTAGGGTGACACTGATGGTTACTTAACAGAATTAATATTGAAAGGTATATAATTCCAATGGTTAATCTGGCTTTAATATGGACTCAGGGAGCTAAGTATCAAATGTTGGAAACAGACTACAGCTTCATGGGAGTTATTTCAGCGGTAGCTACAAAGGTGTGCTCCCTATTTTAAAGTATGAACAGAATTCTGACCATCTATAGTTTTGAACAATATTAGCCTTACTCATTCTGAGAGGTTAATTTTGTTGTGGGAAAGGATAGTGTTATTGGGTAAAGTTTTAAAACAATATAGAAATTTCACTGATATATTATGTAACATAGCTTACAAAAATGTTTATGGTCAAAATAAAACTATTTGAAGGCGTAAAAAAGAGAGTGGGGGAGGGATAGAGAGGCAGTCTTGCTATGTAGCATAGGCTTTCCTGCTTCTCCCTTCTGGGTTTGGGATTATAGGTATGAGCCACAATACCCAATACCAGCTGTCACTAATTAATACAAATCAGGTCCAGCTGAAGAGCTTCCAGGGAAGGAATGAGGTTATATTGGCTCTGGAAACCAAAAATTGATCTTGGGAGATTGAGCCATAGAAATGCATGGTGAACCACAACCACAATCGAAGGTCCTCTCTCTCTGAGAATACGCTCACAGTCTTTAGAGTTTTCCCAAAGGGAATCACATGCAAAAAGTCAGCTGCTTCTAGGAAGTGACCAAATAGAGATTGGACTTCCTGGATGGCGGGTACTATATTAACTATTTGCAGAAACATTTTTTTTTTTTTTTTTTTTTTTTTTTTTTTTGGTAACAGCTATTAGGGCTGTTAGTCTTTATCACTGCTAGGTAGATCTTAAAAACTGTCATACTATATATACATTTCCATACACTGTCACAACACTGCATAATAACCAACTATTGAATTTCATCTGACAAAATACTCTCAGATGACACTCGAAAAATGTTGGCATCAAATCTAGAGAAGTCTATGTTTTTCTCTTCTGGCTTTATGCTCTGCTACGAATGGAGTTAAATTTTGACTACACAACTCTAGGCCTCTGTCCTAGTACAGATTAAAAGTCCACTTCTTCCCTGGTTCCCTTTCCATTTACACACACACACACACACACACACACACACACACACTTTCCTCTTCAATTTCCCATTATTAATGAAGAACAAGCCAGTAAGCACTATAATAATTTCTAGATAGCTTCATCTCGTGGAACATAGTACAACAGTATGTACGCAGGGAGCATCATGGAGATAACTTGACCAAAGCACAGATGTTTAAGTCCCCTTATCCATTCCCTACTTTCTAAGAGTAGCAGAAGTCCTGGATCTGTGGATGTCCATATACATACTACTTACTTAAATGTGTATATTTGTTCTTTTTTTTTTTTGTCCTGAGGAATAAATGCGGGGACTCATGTATGTGTCAGGCAATTAATCGACCAATGAGCTATACTAAGCCTATTTTTTATTGTTTATTTTTTATTTTTGAGACAAGATCTCACAAAGTTGTACAGCCTAGCCTTCAACTAACTCTGAAGCACAAGTAGGCCTTTAACTTACCATCTTCTTGCCTTTGCCTCTATAGTAGCTGGGATTACAGGCCTGAGACATCAGGCATGGCCTTATACCATTTGGTTTTTCTGACGTGGCCAAGAATTAACTTATTAAAAAGGAAACACTGAAGGATGTGCCAATAACAGCCATCCTGGCAGCACTAGTGATTGAGGACAAAAAATATTAATAACAAAAATATCTACATTAACTGGACTCAGGGATCATTAATAACAAAAATAAAAAGAAAGACTTGAAGCTGGGAGGAAGGGAGATGAGAGTACTTGAGTGATTCAGAGAAAAACACTGGTGGCTAGAAAAATACACACACACATATATATATTCCAAAGAATAAAAAATGATTAAAAAATAGCTATATCATAAAAGTGCTAAGCCGAGAAGGAAAGAGATTACGTAGAGGGCTGAGGAATAACAAAGAGAAGAGATGCTCCTAAGAGGCAAAGGAGGTAAGACTCAAGTTTTCTTGGGAGGAAAAGATCCTTTTGTGAGAACCCTTCTCATGGCCCATTGCATTGAGACAACTGATGAGGTTTGGTCTGTTGCTATGTATCACAAGGTCTAGTTGCCGCAAGATGAGGGAATTCTCACGTATACCAGCTTTTGTTGTGTAACTTTACTCCTCAATTTAAAACTATTGGTTGAATAAAATTGGCTATAGCCAATATTGGAGAGAATAGAGTAGGCGGGTTTTCTGTTACCTGCTTGGAGGTCTTGGGTAAAGAGGGAGAGAAGGGCACAGGAGAGAACCACCATGAGAAGAGATGGACCAGGGGCACATGGCCAGGAGAAACAGCAAGTATTTGGGGATACACTGCTAGAGAAATAGTCCAGCAGGTAGAAAAGTAGATTGGGGGACCCCCCCCCTCGAGAAATTGTCAAAGCCAAATAAAATAACCACAGTCTGAGTCTCATTCATGTGTAAGATAGATAGGGATAAGCTTAAATTGGGTCAACTACAGACAACCCTGGTGAAGACCCAGGAGGCTCCTCAGTGCTGTGAGTTCATGATCTCAGGCTGCTTATAGCTGCAACTACACCAATTCTAGGGAAGTGACCACAGTTCTAAACCACACTCAGACACAATGACCACCCTCCCACCATGCAGCACCTCAATGTGCCACGATTTTGAAAACAAGGAGAAAAATAAGATGTATGACATTTGTCAATAAAAATGTTGTTAAAACAATTCTCATGCCATTGATATCATAGTTTTAGTCACCTAGAAAATGTACTCAGAAACTATATCTCTAATATATGAGATAAATTGGGGACATGGCATTTAAATTCCTAGAGATGTGTCCTTAGACAAACTGCTTATTTCCTTATTTGCCATAGTGAACCATATGGTATTTGCGGAGGTCATTTCCTCCAGACACAGCTGAGATTAGACTGGTCTTATAATGGCCCTAGAAAAATAAACCTTCACATTCCAAAATTTTGACAAGTTTTAGGTGAACACTCTCGCAGCTGCAGAAAGCAGTGAGTCAGAGTTCCCCAAGCCCGTTTTCTCTTGAAAGCCATGCAAACATTCCTGGACTTGAGGAATGTACAGGAAGATTATCAGGTTCCTAGGCACTTAGAATGAAGATCATTAAATTTTATTATTGTCATAATTTTCACACTATCATTCTCCATGAAATGCCAGTCACAAGGAAAAAAAAAACAGACCTCTCAAAAAAATTATTTCTGAGATGTTGACTTTAAACAGCCAGCAAAGACACTGGTAGACGCAGAAGCCATTTTCAGAAATAGATTCCTCCACAGGGGAAATAAGGTTAGCGAGCCTGCCTCCTCTCATGTGGAGCCACTTAGAGTTGCCTCCATTCCTATCAGGCAGTATGTCCCAGTCTCAACATCAAACAGAGCCCATTGGGACAGAGCAGGTCAAGAATATGGAGATAATTTTTCCTGCAAATTAAAACCACACAAACACTGCTAGCAATTTAGATATGGCCAGATTACACATGTCGTTGGAAAATATTGAACTCTGAGTTTCCAGAAGGTATTATATCACTGCCACGAATTACTCCTGTGTATCTGTGACGCTCGGTGAAGATGTGAACTTTGTCACCATTTAGAATGTGCAGAATCAAAGACTACCCAGACAGCCTTCAAGAGAAAACTTCTTCCGTGGAGTTCAGAAGACAGTATCTGGCGGTCAGTGTTTTCTCAGGGAGGAGGAACTTTGGAAAAAGTCTAGTAAAAAGGGGCTGTTGCTGGAATGAGCAGAATTCCACATGGATCTGCTTTTTAATCATAAGACAGCAAGGCACAGAGACAATCACTAAAAACCTTTAGCATGCATCCTACCTAAGACAAAGGCCTCTGAATAATTCAATGCCCACCAGTCCAACTCTTTAGCATGCCTAATGCAACATCCTCTCAAATGGCTTCTCTACCTCCAATGCCTTAGATTCTGTCATCAAACTGATGATGCCTTTTGCCATCAAACTGATCCTCATGAAACAGGATCCTTATTACTGGCATATTTCTTCTTATAAAATTTCAGAGATTTCACCAAAAGCCAGTTTTCAAGGCATTATTAGTAGAGCCAGATGCTAAAGATAAGGACCAAAGACAGGTCACTGGGTTTAAATTCATGACATTATTAATAACCTTTCCCAAGGCAGGGTCTATACTTGGAACAGGTCACATAGAAAGACCACAGTGACCACTACTCTGGCCTAAATTTCCAACCGGAATCTTCAGAACCGTCTTCCATTTCTATTCTTTCTCCTTAGTATCCCACTGTCTGTGCTCAGGGTATGCTACCCGTTTATTCAGAATGTCCCTCTGTCTTTGACCCATCTGGGGAAATTCCAGTTCTTGAGTTTTGTTTGCCAGTTTTGTCTTTTTGAGAATTTTTTGCCAATCCCAGGGCTAGGCAAGTTCCTTACCATCCAGCTAAACTTCAAACTCCACTTGGCAAATTTCTATTCTGTCATCCTTCAAAGTTCCCTCACCCCTGCTATCTCAGTCTTCCTTAAACACGTGCCCGTGTTCTCAGATGTCTGGCCATCAGGGCACTGACCACTGAGCTGCAGACTGACTCACCACCTCCCCATGAACCCTGCAAAGGCAGGGACTGTAGTATTCATCTTTATACGGACATGCTCTAATTCAGAGCTTGGCTCACAGTTGGATGCTCAATAAATCTGTGTTATATGGACAGATTAATAGAGCTTTTCCTGTTTGTGGTATTCAATTAGGCTGTAGCTTTATTATCAGAACAACCTGTGAGAACACAAGTTACACATTAAAGAGCAGAGCAGCTTTCAGTGACACAACTGAAGTTGGATTTTCTACTGAAAGTGTGAATAACACTTTGCCTATAAAAAGACATAGTTGATATTCTGTCAATATCATGGCTACGTTCCGTAAAAATTCATTTGCAAAGATCCACTTTATACCATTTACACACCTGGGCGTTCGCCACCCCTTACTTCACATCTGCCTCTTCCAAATGAGTTCAAATCAGTTCTCAGTCATTAGCTTGTTCCATCTGCCCATTCTTCTCCCTCACACCATCTCAGACAATTAGTTAATAGGAGAAAAATACCCAGGACTATTATACCAAAAAATTTAAATTCTATATTTTTTTCCATTGAGAGTGGAGACATTGTTTTTATTGTCTATCAAAGCTGTACCCCCCCAAAACCAACTTTTTAAATCAAAAGAGCTCACAAAATATTTTGTGCCCTAATATTTTCCAAGAAACATAAGCAGTAGGCAGGAAAATATAAAGTCAATTCTATAGCAGGATATGTTATACTAGTAACATTTATCTTTATAATCTTTCAGTCAAAATGAACTTACAAGGAATCGAGTTACTTAAAAGGTAGCAAATACCACACAGTGTGTACCTGTAGACAGAGCACTCCACACCTGGGCTCCTCAGAGAATTCCCATGTGTAGCAGGCAGACTCACCTGGTGAGTTCTGGGGAGATGACACAGGGGAGCCCCGCGGGGACTGACAGTAGCTGGGGTGGAGTAAGGCATGAGGAGGCACATATGACATGATCTCTTCCTCAAATAAGCTAGGAAAAGACATGGAACAGAATATATACGTTAGCCAACAAGGCCAAGTAAACTGCTTCCACAGTGGGTAGGAGGTAGGATTCTACGAAGCTTTCTTCCATCATGATTAACAGGTAGTTTCCTTCCATAGTTTCATACTTGGGAACATCCATGTACAGGTAAAACATAGTCTTGCCATATACATTGTTAAATGTTTTCTGTAAGTATTTATTATGATTGAATTTTACCCACCTCCTCAATCAACAATATTATTGTAGTCTGATATTTGTGTGGATACCTAAAGGTTTAGGATATTCCTTTTGCTGGCTGTATATCAGACCATTCTATGAATATACTAATTTATTATCCCTATCTCTTTTGAAAAATATTTACCCTTTCCCTGACTGCCTGCTTTTTATCACCCATGGCACCAAGAATGTTCTCTATATAGTATCTCCTCTATGTGTGAGCTTCTTAGTGTGAATACAATACACACACAAAATCAGATTTGTTCATTCAAAGCACATACCCACGCAATCCACCCTAACATCAAGTTCTGCAGTTCAACTAGGATTGTGGCTAGTTACAAATTGACACATAGGCTGTTATTCCACCAAACATTCATACTGACATCTTGTATGTGGTTAAAATATCCTCAGAAAGAAATGGCTTTCATGAATTTTTGTGTTCATTGATAATGCTGGACTATATACTAAATTACCATCACACAAAGGTAAAAGTTAAGAATAATGGAACTTCATTTCAAGTGCAGATATAAGGTCTCCTATGTTAAAAAACAAACATATATTATTTAAATTCAGTACTTCATACAGTATAACTTTTTATAGATGTTATTCTAACATAAACTTATATTTCTACTTATATCTTTAAATAGGTACATAGATTTTTTTTCACTATATGCCTTCTAAGATGATAACATTTTCTAAATATTTAATCTATTAAGAATATAAAAATATTTCATTTGGAAATATGACAAAATTAGAGACTGGAGTAATGGCTCACTGTATAAGAGCATTCATTTGCTGTTCTTATAGAGGATCTGAATTCAGTCCCCAACACCCACATGGTGGCTCACAACCATCTGTAACTCTAGTACCAGGGGAACTGACTCTCTGGATTCTGTAGGCATTGTACACATGTGTTACATATACACATATGCAGGGAAAACACCCAGACATATGAAATAGATACATAATTCTTAAACATATAAAAACATTTTTAGTCTTCTAGGTTGTATAAGATATTGGCAGTTTGTGCACCACTGAAGTTGTCCCACCAGAAACTTTAATCTCCAGAGACAAGAGTTCCTTGGCCTCAGTTGGCATCAGACGTTTTGGGTTCTACAAACGTCATGTAAAGCAGCGGCTCATTGTACAAAACTGCATTTTATGGCCACCAGCATCTTCCCACACATGTATTAACCAAATACTCTTTGATTCCTGTGAGATATCATCTCATTGCCCTTACCCAAATTCTGATTCTCTTCTTTTAAAAATAACTGAAAGTCATTTTTCACCGGCTCATTATGTGTTGTCAATATTGCCCTTTTGGTTGGCTACCTTTTTCATGCCTTTAAGGCATCTTTGTTATACAACTTTAAAACTTTTTATATATCCAAATTTATTAATCACTTCCTATTTTATATGTCCAATTTATTAATCACCTCCTATGTTAAACCTGATAAAGGTACATTTTATTTTTTTTTTTTTTTGTTTGTTTTGTTTTTTTGTTTTTTGAGACAGGGTTTCTCTGTGTAACCCTGGCTGTCCTGGAACTCACTTTGTAGACCAGGCTGGCCTCGAACTCAGAAATCTGCCTGTCTCTGCCTCCCAAGTGCTGGGATTAAAGGCGTGCGCCACCACTGCCTGGCTAAAGGTACATTTTAAATAAAAGTAGTTATTGAAAGTATATAAAAAATAAATATATAAATAATCATTAGCAAATTCAAGTCATTTACATTTTAAATATTTTATAATAGTAATAGAAAAATACCTTTACACATGGATTTAATTTGATTTGAATAATATTCCAAAGCGACACAGTCTCACACCTTAGCTTACAGATAATCAAGTACATTTTTTACCAGGACTAATTCTCTTCTTTAAGATATAAAATGCCAGCCAGGCAGTGGTGGCGCACGCCTTTAATCCCAGCACTTGGGAGGCAGAGGCGAGTGGATTTCTGAGTTCAAGGCCAGCCTGGTCTACCGAGTGAGTTCCAGGACAGCCAGGGCTATACAGAGAAATCCTGTCTCGAAAAAAAAAAAAAAAAAGATATAAAATGCCAAAGAGACAACGATTCACTCAGTATTTGGCAAGCACACTCAAGTCTTTGATTGAAATAAAGGAAAATACAGAAGAAATTACTGAGAATGTGAATAGACTAACCCCCCCATTTCCAATAAGTAGTAAATATTATTTATTAGGTAAGGGCAGATAGTATATTGTACCATTGCATACTATTAATAATACATTTGATAAATGAAATGATGGTTAAGAACTAAATGTGTAAATGCCATAACTATAGAGTTACTATGTGTGAGTAAATTCTCCCGGTTCTTCAAAGACCCTTTAGCTTTAGTGAACATACTTATTTTCCCAAGCAGGTGAGGATGTAATCTTGCTCTTTATTTGTGAGATCTTTTTACATATAAGAAACTCATGTAGACTGTGGTTTTTTGTTTTTGTTTTTTTTTTTTTTTTAACAAAGTACAACTATTTAAGCTATAATTAACTAGGATATTTAAGACTATTTTATCTAAATACTGTTTAACTAAGGAGAGAAGATTGAGACTTGTAGCCATGGCCACGCCATTTAAAAAAGCTTCTCCTTTTTGGTTTCTGGGCAGTGAGATCACAGCAATCCTCATTCCAGACATATTTTCCTAATCCTGCCTCTCCCCCTGCCGACACCTGACAATGGCTGCCCGGGGGATGTTTACCCACCACCTGACATTATTTTTTTAATACTCGGCCTTCATTCTTTACTCCTGGTGATGGCTGATTTCAGGCTGAAAGGAAACTTTCCCGACTCCTTCCCAGTCTCCCCTTCTGCCCTATGCTAACTTTTGTGCATACTGCAGACTTCTCATTCTTAGGGATTCCCCTCTAGAGACGTTTACCCCCCAAATTTAAAAGCCTCTACTGTCTTAAGTTGTTTGTTCCCTTGTTTCTCCTGCTCACATAGGACTTTTGCTTTTTTATTACTTTATTTTTATAGAAACATTCTATTCCTGCACTAGCAGATCAATGGTATTCCTGACTATCTGGCAGGCTATACCATTTTTAGAACTAACTCAGTATACCTCAAGTAAAAGGGTCGTTCACCTGCTTGATTGAGAAGTGACACACCCTCCCAAAGGTCTTCAAGAGAAGAGAAAGAGTCTGGGGAGTGGTTGAACCCTTTGGAGTCTTCCTTTTATAGCAACAATGGAAACAGCTTTTCAGCAAGAAATAGGACAACAAACACTGGGAGAGAGAACTAGAGTCAAGGTCAAGACCAACAGAGAAAACAAACAAGCCTGGCTGAGGTGCTGCATTCCTTTAATCCCAGCACAGGGGAAGCAGAGGCAGGTTAGATCTCCAAGCCTGGTCTACAGAGTGAGTTCCAGCATAGCCAGGACTACACAGAGAAACCCTGTCTCAAGAAAAAGAAAAAAAAAAAAAAAATCAAACAAACAAGAAAACAACACCTTGTGGCCTTTAACCCTCAGGGATAGACAAAGTGTTGCCTGAGGGTTTTGATCCTATGGCGACCTCCAGGGCAGTTTCCCAACCAGTGGATCCTGAAAAGCATTATATTTCTAATTTGCCCATGGTTGAGGGTTGATATCAAATGTGAGAAAGTTTTTTGAAAACTTTGCAGTTGTCCTTCCAAAATACTCTGAAATTTAAAAAACTGAACTTAATTTAACCACCATGAAAGGCAATACAATGGGTCAGTTCCATGAAGCACCATCTAATCCACAGAACCACTGACCAACCCTCAGCCTTCTCATTTCCTAAACCTAAACTCTGAAAAGCCATAAAGTAAATAAGCTACTCCTAAAACCAGCAAAAGGAGAGAAAGCACATTTTAAGAAAAAAGTGGAAAGAAAATCTAGAGATGACTATTTGGTTTCAGCCTGGGACAAGGGACTGAGGTGCATATCTTATGTACCAAAGCAGACCTGGCCTCCAGGTTCTCCCAGCATCCCTCAGTCCCTACCTGACTGACGTACCCTGTTGCCCAAACCGGAACATTCCAGCCCAAGGGCTGGGCTGCCCTTCCCCGAGAGGCTCCTCCCTATATAATCTAGGCATTTTTGTTCTCCCCCTTCTCTCTTCTCTCTGCGCGTGTGCTCCTTTCTCTCTTTTCCTCTGCACCTTCTTTTCCCCATGGCGACTTCCCTGGCTTCGGTCCTGGTGACCAGTGAACTCACCTACCAGAAAGCAGCTTCCCAATAAATCTGTCTTTAATATAATCTAATCTGGTTTAAAACCGGTTCATTTCCTATCATAACCTATCAATGACCTCTACTCTGCCCCAGAGGTAAGCTGCATCTACATCTTCGGTTACCTTCGGTCCTACTCTTTGAGTGAGGTATTTGTCTGTATAACCTTTTCACTTCTCAGCAGTGTAAAAGTATGAATAAGCAAATCTTAGTGGTACCCGACGTAATCTGAAATAAATTACTATGAAAGTTACATCCTAAGTCTTCAATATGACAATTTCCTTAAAACTCTGAGGAGAAAGGAGGCATTTTAAGGTTACTAACACTGTGGCATATTATTTCCAAAAATGTTCCAAAGTATCTAACAGCAGGAGACTTCCACCTGAGGCCCCAGTGTCACGTACCTTAGTAACATGACAAGGTCTGCATCGCTTGAGAGCCGCACCAATCCAGGGGTCCCTTCAGTTCGGATAAATTGGATCTTCTCCCTGTTGAGGCAAGGAAATGGTGCAAATGTCCAAATAGGCTTTGGGGATGTAACTTATTGGATAATCATGTTTTCTGTCATGGCTGTAGCATTTTTGGTACTTATTAAGTGGCACTGTGCTATGGGACTTTAGGAATACAAATCCCAAACAGACACACTGCTTGCTTTTGAGAAGGATGCTATCCGCTGGGATGAGGTGGTTGACTGCTTCCCTAGCATCCCCAGTACTACAGGACCAAACAAACAAAAAGGTCCAAAACAAAACGTACAAGGAAGAGACCCTGTGGGCAACAACTTCTAATGCTGGGAGAAAACAGTTATTTTAGTGCCGCCCACACTCTGCTGCCTAAGTAGCATGATAAGATAGGCGCTATTATAGATGGCGCTATTATAGATGGCACTATTCCAGACGGTAAAACCTTTCTGAGTTAAGGCCACCTGGGCGTTTGTATCTAAGCAACAGTTTGAAAGAGTGACTTCACACGCTTCAGAAAGCAACCACCCAGATTTATCCTCTGTCATTTGAAAGGTGTGGGTAGGAATATCCATCTGTTTTTCCTGAGGATAAACCTGTAAGTTACATGTGGCAAGGTCTTTCTTGAAAACAGACTGTACCTGTGACTGTGCTTATAGCTTCAGTTAAAAAAAACAAAAAACAAAAAACCAAAACAACCATGGCTATTTTAAATAATGAATTTTTTTAAATAAAGAAAAACTGAAACATTCTTAATTACTAAGACTCGGAAAGTAGATATTGTGTATAATGTAGAAATGTAAATTAAATAGCCCTCACACACCAGATACAATGCTATGGGTAGGGATATAGATCAGTAGTGGAGTACTTGCTGTTATATAGAAGATGACTTTGAGTTGGATCTCTAATATAGTACACACACACACACACACACTGCCATGACATGTTATTTCTGTCATTAGCTTACCATAAATAGATGTGACAACATCTTTGAATTCACAAGTTATCTTCATGTTCATAATATCTTAAACTTTTCATAGGAACCTAAGTTTAACAAAACATTTTCTTACTCTTTCTCTAACTTACCTCATGTTATTTCAGAGCATTAAGACGAGGGAAGAAAATAAAAGATTAGGCTATGGCACTGAAACCATTTCATTAGATTGAATATTGAAGCCAAATGCATACACAATTTTACTGTGAGTGCTAAGAACTCTGCATTCTGAGACTCAAAGCATAAAACAAGATGTGTCTCTAGTGACTCAATCTAGATTTAGTTCTTTAGAGCATCGTGTTGCTCTACTTGGTATTCTCACCAGTTCCACTGTACCTTAAGTTTGTAAGATCCAGGTCGACTTATTAAGATTCTTTACAGAGTCGGAAGCCACAAGGTTAAACTGCCTGGATAAAAAATCCCCAAACACTTACAAACTGACTTGCCTTTAGCCACACAGCTCACAGGGCTAGAATACAGGGTTCAGTCCCTTGTTTCCTCTAGCTAGATCTGTTTTACGTTTTACAGGAAGCATTTGAGGCACTAGATGGTTTTGCATGTCAATTTGACACAAGCTAGAGTCATCACTGAGAAAATAGCCTCAGGTGAGAAAATGCCTCCATGAGATCGAGATGTGAAGCATTTTCTCAATTAGTGATCAATGAGGGAGGGGGTAAGCTCATGGTGGGTGGTGTCATCCCTGGGCTTATAAAGGCAGTCCACTGTAAGGGCCTGGGCAAAAAGTCCCTGGGAAGTCCTGGGTTCTATAAGAAAGCAGGCTGAGCAAGCCATGGAATGCAAACCAATAAGCAGCACCCTTCAATGGCCTCTACATCAGCTCCTGCTTTCAGGTTTCAGCCCTGCTTGAGTTCCTGCCCTGACTTCCTCCAATGATGAATTATGATCTGGAAGTGTAAGCTAAATTAGCCCTTTCCTCTCCAACTTGCTCTTTGGTCATGGTGTTTTGTCATAGCAATAAAACCCTGACTAAGAAAAGTTGGTACCAGCATAATGGGCATTACTGTGACAGCCTTGACCATGTTTTGGGGAGGATTGTGGAAGGACTTTGGAACTTCTAGCTAGAAAGCCAATGAGTGTTGAGATCTCAGTGAGATGTTCTGTGGGAGACTGGAAAACAAGAATGTTGAGAGTAGTATAGAAGATGGAGGCTTGGCCTGTGACATTTCAGAGGGAAGCTTAAAGACTCTATCAGGGCTGTTGCTATTTCAGTGTAAGATTCTGTGGTTCTGGTTAGCTGGAGCTGAACACTCAGCTATGATTAACAAGATATAAGAATTACTAAAGTGAAACTTTTTCATTACTGGAACAATTGACTCTGGTTAGCTGGAGCTACGCAAATAGAGATGATTAAGAAGAAATCAACATCACTGAGGTCAAATCTTCTGGGAATTATTTTCTGAGAGCACAACGAAGCTGTGTTCCAGAGATAGCCAAGGTTGTACCTTGTGTTGGCAGCCAGATTTGGTTCTGTGTGAGAGTCACCCAGGTAGTGCCAGTTTTGAAGGCATGAAGGGGTCATGGAGAGGAGCTGAAACCTGGCACTTTGAGAGAGCAGGAAAGGCCACTGATGAAGGTGCAGCCTCGGTGGCAGTTGAAAACCCAGGACTGAAGGGGTCACGAAGGTAAGTTGAGGCTTGGCATCATGAAGAGAGCTCATGTGAGGCTATTTGAGAAAGCTCAGCCCAACTGCAGTGTTTTGGAGATGCCAGTACCATGGGATGACCACCAAGAACAGCAGCAGCAGGAGAGTGGAGGCATCCAGAGCCTAGAAGACACGCTGGTGTGCTACAGAGGGCAGAGATGGAGAAGTGACCCGAGTCCTTTGGAGGAGCCCAGAAGATCATGAGTGGATCCCAGACACTGGACAGTTAGAGTTAGAGTTTGATTTGGATTTGATTTAATTGTGACTGTGCCCTGATTTTTTTTTTTCCTCTTGAAGTAAAAAAGCATTTTACTGGAGTCCACAATTGAGAGACTTTGAGTTGGAAAAGACTATCAATTTTAAAAGAGACTGAATACTTCAAAGGGACTGAAATTTTTATGTGCTTGAATTTGTAAAGACTGTGAGACCTTTAACGTTATTTAGATCTTGGGGAGGAATATGGCTTAATGGTGGTGTGTTTTTGTGTCAATTTGACAAAGGTCAGTTGTACTGGTTGGATTGGGGTGCCAACTTTACACAAGCTAGAGTCATCAGAGAGGAAGAGGCCTCAGCTGAGGAAATGCCTCGATGAGACCCAGCTGTAGGGCATTTTCTCAATTAGTGATCAATGAGGGAGAGGGCAAGCCCATGGTGGGTGATGTCATCACTAGGCTAGTGGTCCTAAATTCTATAAGAAAGTTGGCTAAGCAAGCCATGGAAAGCAAGCCAGTAAGCAGCACCCCTATGTGGCCTCTGCATCAGCTCCTGCCTCCAGGTTCTGGCCATGCTTGAGTTCCTGCCCTGACTTCCTCCAATGATGAATCATGATCTGGAAGTGTAAGCTAAATAAACCCTTTCCTCCCCAGCTTGCTTTTTAAAACCCCAAGACACTTTATTGTCTTTAGAAACGTTTATTTTCTGTCCTTTATAATCAACAAGAGACTTGGGCACTTATTTTTTAAAAATATGCTTATGATGCCAAGTTCTCTGCAAAGTTACTCTGCCTTGAAGATCAGAACCAGGAAGGCCATTGTTCCACTAGTGTTAGCATCATATTCTAAAACACATGATGGATCAAGGCCCACAATCTGGTGTTTTGTTTTTTTTTTTTTTTTTTAATAAGAGAACTAAGTGTTAGCTTTAAAAAAAAAAAAACTAAATTGGAAAAAAATTATCTTGTAGAAAAATAACAGTTCCTTAGCCTAAGGAGTTCTTGTGTAAGAGTCAATAATAATATGCTTTGCTCTTAAAGCTGTCTTCAACAAATACGAACTTTACCTCTTCAGTCCACAATCACAGTGAAGCAAGACAAATGGAACAAAAGCAAAAATCAAACAGGCTTGCACTTTCACCAACTCTGTTCACTTGAATTGGACAAAGTAATGATACAAATGCTATGTTCTAGAATGCACCATGGCCTATAACATCCTGTGAATAAGAAACATACCATGCTGCTCTTCTGAGCCACAAGGAAGATATGGTTGAAGGGAAGAAAGGAGGTTGACATCAGAGACAGGATGCCAGTGGGAAGACTGCTTGTTCACATACTAACTACAAGGCAACGAAAACAACTGGTTTGATTTTTCTGATGAGCACATACCAGAGGCGGGCTAAGACTAGTATTCTACCAGGCCGGTAGATTTGTCACAGCAACAAGCTCTAGGTCATGCTTCCAGGACAGAGCACTAGACAGCATCATCTGGTATTCATCACATTAGCGCCCCCCCCCCCCCCACTCTTTCAATTTTTCCAGACATGGTAGACCAGGCTTAAAGAACACCACAAAGTTGTCTGTTCAGGAGCTTGTAGTGCAATAGAAATCAAAAGCAATCCTCAGTATTATATTAAAATCTCATAAAGTGTTTGGTTTATATAACTGAGTTTTGATTTAGGCCTTGGACATACACCTAGCCTAGGGGTCCTTTATAAAGTCTTTTTAAGTAAAAACAAGAATGACTTTAGTTTACTGATGATTCAAAGAATGACCAGGGCTGAGGACAAGAGGAAGAGACAATTAAGCAGAGTCTCAGAAATGGCGCCTAATTTCCAAGAACGAAGAAGGAACTGCTCCTAAGTTATCACCGATTTGCCCAACGTTCTATAGACCAGTGCCTCAAACTGTGACCTTCATCTACTAGAATTCTACAGACGAAAGCCCAAGTTCTGCTGGAAGTTGTAAGTTTCTTCTCATTTTGCTGACCAATGAGAAGGATAGAGCATATTTTGGATACTACAGATGACACGGATGACTGTTTACCACTATGTGACTTCACGCTGCATGATATGCAGCTACATGACAAACGCTTACCAATCAGACACAGACTCTTCCAACGTTAGAGGCCAGGATTGTCTGTCCTTATGCCACCAGGCCTTGGTGCCCATTTTCTGCTCATGCACAATTCTATTACTGATTGGAAAGAGAACTTTATTGCACTATTAATTTGTATCATGAAAATGATCAAGGGAAGCTATATAATATGAGTTGCCACAGGCTAAAGAGAAAACAGAGATGAACTTAAAAGTATAGTATGAAGTTATGCTAAATGTTGCATGAAAAATGCCATATCTTGTTCTACGAAAAGCTGTGCAGTATTCTACAAATAGAAAAGTGGTAAAATTCACACACCATGAGATGCATTCAGTAACATCACTATTATATTTGGAGTATATTCTTTACCAGTAAAATGAGCCAAATCAGGTCAAATTAAAGTGTATAAATGTAGTTTATTGGGTAGCCTCCAAATTAAAGTATACAAAGGCAGGTTCATTGGGGAGCCACTCTCCATTGGGTTCATTGGTCCCAGGGAAGGAAGCCAGGGGAAGTTGCTATGGGGAGGGAGACAGAAGAGAGAGGAAAGAGAAAGAACACACAGGGAATGAGAGGAGCAGAGGGACCTAAATGCCTGGATTTATATGGAAGATCTTCTGGAGGAAGGGAAGCCCAACCCCTGGGCTGGAAAGTTTAAGGTAGAGGATGGGCTATCTCAGCCATGCCCTGTAATACGTGGGGACTGAGGGATGCTGGGAGAACCTGGAGGCCAGGTCCCCTTTGGTTTGTAAAATATGCACCTCAGCTATTTGGCCTAGGTCTGAGTCCCAACAGGAGCACTCTGAATAAACTGGCAGACTATACAATGAGTCAGCAAATACAAATAAGTTTCTGTCGTGGATGGGAGATGATGCCAGGATAACGTCAAGGATTCGTATCACAGACCATCAGAGGACAAAGCACATGAATGGAACCCAACACAAGGGAAACAGGAGGCAGAGACAGGCGGATTGCTATGAGTTTAAGGCCAGCCTGGTTTACGAAGTTCGGGACAGCCAGAACTATATAGAGAAACCCTGTGTCAAAAACAAACAAACAAACAAAAAAAAACCAACACTCCCTCCCTCACCCCGCAAAAGGACAAGTTTGTCTTTCTACTGATAATAATCTCAACATTGATGATTTGATTTCTGAACAAAAGTCTCAGATAAAGTATTAATTCAATTGCCTTTGAGCATTTTGGTGAAGATAAGTGTAGAATCTGTGTGTGTTAGATTAACATGTGATACTCCTCTACCCAAGGACACATATTTAGTGGATTGTAGAAGCAGGGAGATAGAACAGGAGCATGCCCCAACTTCTCCACACATCATCCTGGTATTGCAGAATCTCCAGAAATTCCCTCAGGGGACTTACAATAAAAGAATTAATTTACATGAAATTAACTTTCTTAGTTTTAACTTAATTTATATATTTCTTGGTTTATGGTTCGTGAAAACTATAATCATAGAAAATTTATACACATTCTATGTTTACACCTACTTAAGTTTCTTCAGAATAAAAGTGACTAAAGTCAACATGACTGACCTCCAATACTTCTTTTCCTTTTAAAAAATGAGATTTAATTCATGCAAATTTCTTTAAAGCTACTTAGTATTTGGAATTAATCTAGTTTGAGACATGTTACTAACACATTTGACTGCAATTAGAGGATTCTGAATATTACTTTATCATATCGATTCAAGTTTATTCTGTTAATGTGAAGGGTCCTGTGTCATACAGAAATGCTGTTCAAGCTTAGTGGTTTATAACAAAGATTATAAATTCCTTTTAAGGTATGAGTTTCTTGAGGGCAAAAGTCCTTCCTCTTGTATGCCTCTGATCACACACTTCAGTGTTTCATACACAGGAGAACACAGTAAAATACCAATGAGGTACATGATCGGCCAATGCTAGAACGACAGCCTCCTAAAAACCCTGACCCCGTGTTGGTAATAAACAATATTGCTCTCATTTTCTGCTATGGCAGGAAACAAAAAGAGTCAGAAAGCTGACTTCACATTAATGACTAAATTAGGATCCACGTAGGGATGTGAAAAGGGAAGTGCAGAGGAGATTAAAGCCAATCCCTCCCTCCCAAAAAAACCCCCAAAACAAAACAACCCCTCAAAAAACAACAACAGAAAGCTAAGCTGCATCGATGACAAGTGCAGGAAAAAGCTCCAGTACTGCTGCCTCTCACACTTGGCTTGTAACCACTTCCTCTCAGTGTAGGCATGTACCATCAGAGAGCAACTCTCTCACAGGAAGGAGGTCATTTGAGGACAACAAACCATGTCCTAAGACTGAAATTCCACAGAAAACATTCTCACTGAAACCAATCCTCTCTCTGGTCTTGAAGTTAAAGAAGGGCACGTGTTGAAGAATTAGAGCCAGCGGTGCAGACTCTGCATACTTGGGTTCCTGGGCTGTTGGGCTCTCACTAACACAGCTGCAAATACGCGTGCTTTTAAAGCTGCCTGAGGTGGTTTTAGAGAAGTGCCTGGAGTTCCCTAATGGTTGAAAGCCAAGAAAGGAAAATTAGTGATTGCCATTGGTGGTTATCAGTCACAGGACCATCTGCCCTAACAGATGGCCCACAATAGAAAGGTTCCTTGTCTTCCTACTTACTGCTCTATAGGGTAGGTTAGGATGTTATCCATGTAGCCTAAAGTTCTTAAGTGATTCTTATGCACACACAAATGATATAAATTCACCACATGTTGAAGATAGCATATAAACAAGTGGTTCTCAACTTGTTGGTCGAGACTCCATGGGGGGGGTCACATATCAAAATTCCTGCATATCAGATATTTACATCACAATTCATAACTAGCAAAATTACAGTAATGAAGTAGGAATCACCACAATATGAGGAACTATATTGAAGGGTCACAGCGTTAGGAAGGTTGAGAACAGCTGATACAGATGAATATAAACCGTCTACAGGATAAGGACTGAAACTTGCTTAACTCTTTCTTCATCTTAAGCATATTTGGAATGCAAATACCTAGCCTGGAGCTTATGACGTAGGCTTTCAGAAGACTGTAAGCTAGCAAGCCTGCTACTAGATGGGCCACATCGTTATTCATGCTTTTTTCAACACAAGTATCTGCTGGAAATAGAGTGAAGCTAACGTTCTTGTGATCAGTTCCTTTTCTGTGCTGATGCTGGCAGTCGTTCTGATTATACTGTTCCTCTATTTGATGGATTTGTATTGAGGATTTCTATGAGGGACAGTTGCTTAGACAGTGACCTCTCCATAAAATTAGAATGATGCTCAGAGTATCAAACAGATAGTTCATATGACAGGTTTACATGTCTCACAAGTCAATGGTGATGGGAACCATGCATCCAACAAAACACAATTCTATATACAGTAGTGCCCCTTTCTTTATGAACCCACAATTCCTTCCTTCCTTCCTTCCCTCCTTCTCCTTCCTTCCTTCCTTCCTTCCTTCCTTCCTTCCTTCCTTCCTTCCTTCCTTCCTTCCTTCCTTCTTTATGAAGTGAGAATCAATGTAATATTCCTTATGTTTTTTTTTTGGTTTTTCGAGACAGGGTTTCTCTGTATAGCCCAGGCTGTCCTGGAACTCACGCTGTAGACCAGGCTGGCCTCAAACTCAGAAATCCGCCTGCCTCTGCCTCCCAAGTGCTGGGATTAAAGGCGTGCGCCACCACCGCCCAGCTCCTTATGGTTTTAAAAACCATTTATTTTTAGTTTTAATTGTGTGTGTGTGTGTGTGTGTGTGTGTGTGTGAAAGAGAGAGAGAGGGAACCAGTAACCATGGAGGCCAGAGGCATTGGCATCTCTGGGGCTGGAGTTATAAGCCACCAAATGTGGGTACGGGGAATCAAACTCAGGTCCTCTGAAAGATTAGCAAGTGCTCAGAACCACTGAACCATTTCTCTAGCCCCATGGCTTTTTATTCTCTAACTTCTGTTACCTGTGGTCAACCATAGCTCAGAAACATTAAATAGAAAGTGTCCAGATATAAACGATTTCATGTTTTAAACAACTTCTATTATAGCATATATACCCTATTTTATTTGAAATTGTTACATTCTTGCTGTGCGAAATTTATAAATCAAATTTTATCACAAGTACACATCACAGTATATGTACAGTTCCATTCCATGGGAACTAGCATGCAAACACTGGGCTCTTAGAACTTAATCTCTATAGATAAGAGGAAACTTCAGTATGAACAAAACCATTTTGGATTTTGTAAAAGGAGTTTAACTATTATGCCTAGTTATAATACATCTTTCCAAAGGCATTTCACAGCTTGAATTCTAAGCCCATCATTTTAATAATCAATGTCTATAATGTACCAGAATGTATAGTTTTATAGTTTCTATGAATTATAATATTTTGTTACATATTTGGTAACAAGTATTTTAATTGAAAATATATTCATTAATTGAAACTAACTCCCTATATTTTGGCTTTAAAATAAACATACTCCAAGATGCAAAGATGAGACACAAGTATATGTCAAAAGCCTACCACACACATATAAGCTAGCACATATATTTAAATTAAGACATTAAGAGCAAATATTTCATGAAACTTTAGCTCTCAGAAATTTTTTCCAGAGTTTGCTCAACTCTCTTTCTTTCTAAGGCTGATTCCATTGTATGTATATAAAAGGAAGGAACTGGTGAAAATTGTTCCAGCCAGCCCTCTTACATGAAGTTAATCATTTCCTAGAGAGCTTTAACTGAAGTTCAGTTACATGCATAGAATCACATGGTTTCATTTGTATGTACAATCAGTCCCAAAGCAAGTGGCTCTGAGAATCTGGAGAAGTTCAAAGACAAATTATCTTAAACTTAGTCCCTGTGATGTAATCAAGATGTAAAGGACAGACACCTAACATATTAACTTCATTTTATGTTATGTTTGCTAGGCTTACAAACTACCAAATGCTTCATAATCCTTACTCCACTTAATCTTAAAAGGATAAACATATAGGTAGAAACGTATAACCCTGTTTTTAGAGTAGTCACTTGAAAGGTTCTTAAATGCTTCCATCAAAGTTACCTCGAGTCATAAGTAAACTGTAGTGTTCAAACATAGGCCTGTCTGACTAAAAATATAATTTTAAACATTTATTTATTTATGTATATGAGCACTCTACTTGCATGTATGCTTACATGACAGATGAGATCATCAGACAGAAGAGGGCATCAGATCGCATTACAGAGGGTTATGAGCACCACATGGGTCCTTGGAATTGAGCTCAGGACCCTTGGACAAGCATCCAATGCTCTTAACAGCTAAGCCATCTCTCCAGCCCCCAAATATGAATTTTTAAAGTAATTTATTTGTTTTAGTTTTATGTCTATTGGTGTTTTGCCTGAATGTGTGTCTGTGTGAGGGTGTCAGATCTTGGAGTTACAGACAGTTGTGAGCTGCCATGTAAATGCTGGGAATTGAACCCCAGTCCTCTGGAAGAGCAGTCAATGCTCTTAACCGCTGAGCCACCTCTTAAGCCCCCCAAATATGAATTTTTAAGATACATACTTAACTACTTTTCAAGAGCCATGACTTCTGGTCTTCTAGTGAGAGTTGAGAATCTTCTACCAAAAGTGCCCAATTACCATTTATAAAAGTATCTATAAATTATTTTAATAAGATGCTTTTAAAAATTCAATAGTTATCCCCATATAAATGGTCCACAGGAAAATAACAGTACCATTCTAGATTTTCTATTATTTAAATTGAGTAAAGCAACAAAGATCAGAACACTGTTAGATTGGTCCTCAAATCTAAGTGAGCAGTAAACAAATTGAGGAGACTGAGAGTCGGAGAAAGGCAGGCCCTGACCAGAGTGTGTGTCAGATCAGCAGGTATAAATTCATGTTGCTTAGACCAAGGAGTACAGGTGATAGCTCAGGTTAATATTTCCAGCTCAATTATAACGTGGAAAACTTCATTTGTAAACGAGTTGCATGAGAAGTAGGTTAGGAATCGTGAACACTGGAATTTGTTTTACTTAAGCTAGTTTTAGGAAACTTTGGAAACTTCAATTCTACAAAATTCTATATTTTTCTGTAATTTCAAGGCAAATGTAATTTGAAAATTCAATCAGAGCAATACTAATCTACATCAAAACTGCAAGGTAGTCCAAAAAGGATGACAGAAAGAAACAGAAAGGTCCACATTTGTCTTTGCGTCTTGGGTAGTGAACTGAGAGGCACATGCCTCTTCGATTCTTGTGGCTCAGAACTTCCTGGCTCATTTCTTTAATGGTAACTTAAAATATGAAAAGGATTTATTTAAACAAAATGAAAAAAGTATCACAGATCACATTCTCATGGCAAGAGACTTCTGTAAGAAGCCTGTGAAGAACAGCCAGCCTGGTGCTCATTACCAGTGCTGCTTGGGAAAACAGGACTGGCAGGTACACACTTCCTGGCTGGGCCTAATAACCACCAAAGAGGGAAATTCTCAACTCTTACCTCAGGCTGATGATCCTTGCATATAATAAATTAAAATATAAATGCATGAACTAAAAAAAAAAGTATGGAATTTGTATATGCTCTATTCATTCATAAAATATTTTTAAAAGATGTCTTAAATTAAGATATTTGCATTTTGATACTATATAAGAATTCCAACTTCACATGTACTAGCTATCTTGGTATGATTATTATCCTCCAATGAAAAGGAATAGTACAATTTAACAGTCCAATAGAGGCACCTTGTACAGAAGCGGCAGCAAATTTGAATGTTCATTTTTAAAAATTATATTATTTTGAATTATGAGTAGGTATGTGGAGGTTGGTATGTGTATATGTAAGCTCCGTTTCTCATGGAGTCACAAGAGGGCATCAGATTCTCTAGAGCTGGACTTACAGATGGTTTTAAACTACCCACCATAGCTATTGGAAAACAGACGTGGGTCCTCTCAAAAAGCAGTACGTATTCTCAATAGCTGAGCCATCTCTCCCTCTGGATGTTCATCTCTCCTTCTGGATGTTTAGCTGGAAGAATAATCCTCTTCCTGGACTAAGGATTTGGAGGGACAATTTGGTACCATTCAACCTTATCATGACTGATAAAGTCAGAGGGAACCAAGATCTCAGAACAGCAGTTGAAAGCAAAAACCATTCTGTACATGGAAGCCACAGATATTCTACATGAAAAGAGAAAAGTGGAGCCTCAAGGAAGAAAAAACTGGATATGAATAAAGCTGAATCAATTGCTTGCTATGCTCTGACTTGGAAGGACTCACAAGCAACACAAGAGAGGCACAAAGCAAAGAGATGCCCACTTTAGTCTCCCACTGGCATCCCTTATTCAAGGGAGGAAGAAGGTTACTTTTTATGTATTTATTTATTTATTTATTTATTGTTTTTGGAGACAGGGTTTTTCTGTGTAGCCCTGGCTGTCCTGGAACTCACTTTGTAGACAAGGCTGGCCTCAAACTCAGAAATCTTCTTGCCTCTGCCTCCCAAGTGCTGGGATTAAAGGCGTGCGCCACCACCGCCCGGCTAGAAGGTTACTTCTTTCAAGTGGCTGTGCTATCAGTGAGGAAGAAATATGTGTTGGTAACCTTTGACTGTGCAGAAACGGAGTTCAAAGATACCTGGGACCCATAGATTGATTACCCATTGGCTCCATTCCGTGCATGTTTAAGTTCTACAAGTTAAAAAGTCTTTGTTTTCAAGAGGGCAGTGTTGTGGACTTCCAGGAGAAGATGTTTCGAGGTGGGTTCATAAATCATCAGGATTGTGCTTCCAATGGGGATTGAGAGACCCTAGCTCCTAACTCTTGCTCCTAGCTCTACAATGCGCACTTAGCTTTCTGTTACTCCCATTTGACAGCCCCTGCCACCACCACCACCCCCATCACAGAACCAAAGACAAGAGGGCCACCAGATCAAGGACTAGAGACACTAAAAGTAAAGTAAGTTTTTTTTTTTTTTCTTAATAAATTAATTATCTCAGGAACTCTGTTATAATGACAACTGGCTAACACAATCTATTATCAAAAATGTCATCAAAATCTGAAATTTAAAACTCAGCTTAGATTCCACCCCTACATCTGTGGGAATGTTCCTTACAGTGCAGTTTTAACTATGAAACAGAATGTTCTCTCAGATATACAAACTTCTCCTTTACGTTGTTATGATAAGCAAATGAAAACACGGAGTGACACACACTGGGTAAGAGAAAGAACATTATCTCATCAATTTGAGTTCCTGCCTCATTTGGCTTCTCATGCCTGCTGATGCTTCTTGTGGTCACAATCTGTACAGAGTCTCAAAGCATAAATAGATGGAAATATATCTCAAATCCAATAAACTAATTTCTCTATAAGAGATTACTGTGTGAGATATAGAGAAAAAAATATGCTTAATTAGGAACCCTGAAGTCCACTGGAAAAATGAAAATTGACAGCTTTCTTAGGAGTCTCGAGAAGCAGAAAGAAAGCAGAAAGCTGGATGTGATCTACTGGAGCCTCACACTGTCCTCAAATACGTTTGTTCAAGTTCTTCTAAGTCATTAAAGACTGTTGTAAATCAGAAGCCCTGAACACGTAGATTAAATCATTCAGCCTCTCCCATGGCAGAGATTTAAAGATATGCTAATTACTTTAATAATAACCTAGAGTCCAGAAGAAAAAGCACAAAACTCCTTAAGTATTCACTTTCTTAGTCTGTTCTGAAGGAATGAGATGCATTTAGAAGACGGTTCTCTGTCTCTGTCTCTGTCTCTCTGTCTCTCTTCTCTCTCTCTCTCTCTCTCTCTCTCTCTCTCTCTTCTCTCGTGTGTGTGTGTGTGTGTGTGTGTGTGTGTGTGTGCGCGCGCGCGTGTGCATATGCGTGTTAGGAGGAAGTAAAAGTGAGAGAAACTAGAGTTTTCTTCACCTCCTGACCTCCTGATTAACAAGAGAGGAGGAATTTGTTTTGCTTTGAGGTCCAGAATCTCTACAATCTTTAATTAGAAGGTTGAACTTACTTCTGTAAGTTTATTAATCTCTAGAGGACTGTGGAGTGCTAAGGGGATGCCCTAAAAAAAAAGTTCGAACTCCATACTTGCATAATTTTTATAATTTTTGGTGATCAGGAACAACATGCTCATGTAAAGAAAACACTGAAGCTCATTGTATAGTTAGCTTCTTGTAACCAGGATTCTAACATAGGTGTCATTTATATGCTGTATTTAATTTTCCTACTTTATATTCTTCAGAAATGTAAAGTTTATAAAGTTAATGGTAGCATAGTAATATTGGCATTTTTGCTTACTACATAGAGTGGGCTTTTAGCTATTTGAGCAGCAAGGAACAGAACTCAAGGGACAGGTGGACAGGATGTGATCTAGTGGAAAGGGTCTAAGAATCTAATTGAAAAATAAGAACGTGAGAAACCAACTTAGAGCAAGAAAGTCACACAGTCAAGAGTACAAAGACCAATTTCATACATCACACACTTAATCATCAAATTAGTGTCTAGCCAGGTTATTACACCTGTCTGTGCTGTAGAATTACATGGAGAGAATCAAAGCAAACAATGCTTGGGCTTTGCCCATGCTTCTTGAATTGAGCTCTGGAGAGGGTATGGGAAGTAAGTCAGAAGAATGACCTCAAAGATGGAAGAGGAGTGAGAGTGGGGTGGAAGGTAGGTGTGGGGTTGAGTTCTGGCATTCTGTATTATATAAAGCTTTACATCATTTGGGTGACAACAAGGTTGGTAGATGTAAGTGGATCAGTCTTTGAGAACCTTAGCTATATACTAGGATAGCGTCATTGGCAAATGCAGTTCTACCATTAAAGGAAATATACAGAGACATTCTCTTGTGTACTGTATGGAAGCATCACCTGTCAATAGAAAGCTGATTGGCTAATGAGCTGAAGCAGAAAATAGGAGGCTGGGGTTCTGGTAGGAGAGAGGGACTCTGAGATAGAGTCTGGCGCAGGAAAAGTTTCACCGTGAACTCTGAGGAGACAGAGCACAAAACTGAGAAGAGATAACCAGCCATGTGGTACTCATAGAAAGGAATAAATGGGTTAATTAAGTTATGAGCTAGTCAGGGAACAAGCCCAAGCTTATGGCGTAGGCATTTATATGTATATAATTAAGTATCAGAGTTGTTATTTTGAGAACTGGGGCACAGGTGAAAAAGCTCACCATTACAGTAATGTGTAAATCAAATGAGTACCGGATTATATACGATTTCCTCTTTTCTACCACCTGTGATGCACAGTACACTGAGGCTGGAAACACTGTCCTATATCACAAAACTAAGAGCCAATGTGAGGCTGAAAGATTTAAGAAAAGGTGTTTTAAAACAAAGACCCCTCTTGACAAACCAAGAAAATAACAGCATGACAGACGAGAAGCACATATTTAGGAATGCACAGGGAAACTGGAAGCAGGGCATATTGAAGGGAGGACTCAGGGGAAATGGGATTCTCTACTTGGGTTCTACTGTGTTTTCATTAAGGAAAAATAGAATGTCAAGTCTAGGACCCTATAAATCTCAACTCAATAAAAGATTACTCACGTTGATTCAAGCTACACTTAAAATGTCAGTGTCACTGTTTGCAAGCCATGATGGATTCTTGGCTGTGCACATTTGATTCCAAGAATCCTAAGGGGCAATTTTAGGTTATTTAGCCAACCTTACTCCACTCTTGTGCTTGCTAGAGAAAACTGGGGCTAAAGGAGCTGATGTTGATGGCAAAACACATTCATACACAACCTTTGTGAACAATGTCAGGAGGTAAGAGCAAGTCCCCAGCTGACTGCTGGTGCCACTGAAGCTTGATGATTGGTGCTAGTGCCTCCTGAAGCAACCCCAAGCCTGTTTACCTGAGTGAGTGGTTTCTGGCAAGATCAGGTTGACGCTCTTGCAGAATTTCAAGGATGTTGGGTTGACGCAAGAAAGCAACAATTTTGTCATTGTAGGCTGAAAAAAAGTAAAAGAAACGGAAATTTAAAAAAAAAATCTACTGCTACTTCTACAATGATCTAAATTCAGACTTTAAAAAGTATGTTTTTGGCTAATAGTGCCTTCACTCGAGTCTTCAGTGGGAGCTGTTCTGTGACTGTGTCCACAGATGCCTATGTTCCATTTCGTCTAAGCTGTTATGTGATTATCAGGGTTACACCTGATCCATGCCACGTACTATTCTTTATCAACCCCTCTGACAAACCATATTTACTTTCAAATGACAAGATTAGTATGACAACAAAATTAACTATTTTAAATTTACCCAAATCAATCTCATAGCCAGGTATACAGTACAGGTCTATAATCCCAGCATGTGTGAGGCTAAAGCAGGAGGACTGAATTTGAGGTCAACCTGGGCTACATTGTTAAGACTCTGTCTCAAGCTGGGCAGTGGTGGTGCACACCTTTAATCCCAGCACTTGGGAGGCAGAGGCAGGGCGGATTTCTGAGTTCAAGGCCAGCCTGGTCTACAGAGTGAGTTCCAGGACAGCCAGGGCTATACAGAGAAACCCTGTCTTGAAAAAAACAAAAACAAACAAACAAACAAACAAACAAACAAAAAGACTCTGTCTCAAAAACCAAACCAAACCAAACCAAATCTACTACCACCAACAAAATTCCAACAGCAGACAATGTCATAGAAATGACAACCATAAGAAATGACAAACCAACTTCTGGATGAATATTTAGCTAGCCAGAGAGGTAAAGAGAGAACTAGAGAACTAGAGAACTCTCAAAACAATAGTGACAGCTACAGCCACAATGCTAATGATAAACCATTCTATAACTCTATGTGGAAATAAATACCACCTGCAAACAGCTCCATTCCAAATCTACTGTATGAACAATTACAACAGAAATCAACTATAGGCAAACTATATATTTTTAAACAATCTACAACCTACTTACCATGGCTATAGAAATGTCAAAACTAACTGTTCATTAATATTTATTAGGGGTACCATTATTACCTCTCTGTCAGGAAAACAAATCTGTATCTGTAAGATTATTTTGCTTAGTTATATGACTAATAATGTAATAAATATAATTCAGAGAACCAAGGTTAGAGTGTTTGAATTTACAAACAGCAGAGAGCCCAGTAATTCTATAGGTAACCACACCAGAAACTTCATGCTGCCCATACATATATATTTGAAAAGTTTTTAAATGCTATCTGCTAAAACGGAATTCCAATGTCAACTCCAAGGATCCCTAAATGAACATTTACTGATAGATGAACTGAAGATACTTTCGTAATGGAATTGTTTTTTTTTTTTTTTTTTTGGTTTTACGAGACAGGGTTTCTCTGTGTAACCCAGGCTGTTCTGGAACTCACTCTGTAGACCAGGCTGGCCTCGAACTCAGAAATCCGCCTGCCTCTGCCTCCCAAGTGCTGGGATTAAAGGCGTGCGCCACCACCGCCCGGCTTGGAATTGTTTTTATATTGCATCCAAAATCAGAGATGAGGTACTTCTTAAGCAATAATTTTTTATAGCTCTTGAAAGTTATACATGGAGTATTTATAAACACATTACATATTAATAATGACATTATCAAATGCAGACAGACACCAACCCTAGATTACTTATCTGTTGGTTGTGAAACTTACTTAGGTCACGGGGTATTACAGTATACTTTATAACAAAGGGTTTTTGTTGTTTGTTTCTAGGGTAGACTGCAACTGCGCCCCCCTACTCTGGCACCAAAAATTGTGTGGTCAGGTTTGCCACATTTGGGGAAACCACAGGGGAGGTTCATCTGCAGTACAATGGGATGCCTTGCCCTGAGAAGACCATCTTCATGCACATGGTATCTCCCCTACCAGGTAAGTATCTTTGTTTTTGAATGAGCATTTTAAAGCAAAAACAAAGAGAAAGCTGCTCTGATATAAGATGGGGAAGTGAATCTGTTTCTCAGTAGTGTGTCCATTCTGCAAGCCTTGGGGGCTCCAGGTTTGAGGGCATGAATATACTTTAGCTTCATCATGTCAATGACAGTTCAGAATGGTTTTCAGACCTGTAAGCTCACGACCACTTATTTCAGCATACTATTCTGTAGATTGTTGCTACCTTCTATTTGTTATAAAAGTCCTTAAGAATGTGGTAGCCTTGCTTGATTAGTGTATGTGGCTACCATGGATTCACATACCACTTAAATTCTATCTCAGGGTGCAATGCATTCTAATTACATGTTTGTTCAAATGCTTAATTTACAATGATTGCATATTATCTCATTAGATTTTTTTTCCCTTAACAATCCAATACTTGCTAAGTAGGACTATAGGCTTTTATAAGGCAGAAGCTCTTTGTGACTCAAGGACGGGGTTTTATTATATGTTTCTTAAAGACAATACAGTGTTTTTATGATACAAGGTAAAAAGTGGAAGGCAGGCCGCAGGCACATATCAGCATAGTATGTATTTGTACAATAATATGATAATACAGCTAAAGATTTGTAGAAAGAGCTACATACCCACTGGAACCATGTCCTGGTACTGTGGCCTACTGACCGTATTGAATGTACTGGATGGCCTGGGAAGAACTGGTGGTCCTGCATGCCGAGAGTCTTCTCCTACCTGGAATGCAAGCAACAGTTATGTCTGCACCATGAACTAGAGGACTTGGCATTGGCACCTCACACTGAGTTGTTCAAAACACTTATCATGGAAAATGACCAACTGATCAGAACAGGTACTAGCTGTGGGGCTGACATCAGACCCTTGAAAGGTCTGTTCTTCAGGTTTGGTGCTGGTAGGGGTGTTAACACAGTCCTGTCCTTGAGAGAAGCTGGGTCAGTGAGTATATGTGGCTCAGTGGTTCAATCTGTTTGTAATTACCAAGGCTGCAGAAGCAAAAGAGTAGACTGGTTCATCAGGAATAACTTCTGCACGGACAGAAACCCAACCTGCCATAGTACAATCAATGGGAACAGCTGGGCGATACAATGTGTATCGGGCTGTGCCAGGATATTCTTTCCTTTATTTAGCTAGACAGATGAGGGAATTCCCTGCCTCAGCAGAGGAGCTGAGCTGCAGTAATCTTCCTGTGGGGCTGTGCATTAGCACAGTATCTCCTCAGAAGCAATTTTACATGCCCATTAGAGGACCTGGTGTAACAGCTCTTTCTGGTTTGAGCCTCCCACACCAGACAGCTAACAGTAGCAGGTGTGTAAGATCTAAAAACGGTCACCCTAGCCTGAATTATTTATTGTACCTATTATAGATTTAGAAACCCCTACAAATAGGTAACTACTCATTTGTGTTCTTCCAGGAAACTCTAACATTACTTTAGCGTCTGTTCTAGCATTTTCTCTCATATTCCAGAAGTCTTTTACAACAACTACCATGGCCATGAGAAGAAAGAGGGCAGAAGGTAACACTGGATTTATTAATTGCTACTTTTCAAATGGAGCTTCTGTCTCCTCCTCCTGAAATCTTCATAGCCATATCATTATATTGCACTAGCAATACACTAACAAATTAAAAATATAACAAATAGTACATTTCTTTGAGGCGCTTTCTAAAGCTCTTCCCAATTTAAACAGCCTTTCTGTCCTCTTGCTTATTCTTCTGCAATGTTCTCATTCAAAGGATAGTACAACAGACCCCTCCTCCATGAAAGCTTCCCGTTCCTTCAAGCTGAAGTTAAGTATGGCTCTGTCCTCTGATCTCCTGTGGTGCTTGGTGTATATTTCAAAACCAGTTGTTATTATTAACAGGTTTATTATTTGTTTCCTATGCCTTAATACAGATGGAAACAAAAAAGAAAGTCTGTATTACTATCTAAAAGAGTTATAAAAATACAGTTTTCTGTCTCAGCTACTAAAAAAGGTTTTTTAAATGTTATTAATTATTATTGTAGGTGGCGTTTATGGGTGCCACGGTGTGCATGTGTAGGTCAGAGGGCAAATTTGTGGAGTGAGTTCACTCCTTCTATTCTCTGGGTTCCAGAGATCAAAGTCAGTTTGTCAGCATGTGTAGCCAGGATTTTACACAGCCCTCCTCTGCTTCAGCATCCTTGCTTGGCCCTTTCAAAGTTTATCAAGGACTTTTACTCTTATTTTTATTCATTTAAAATATACTTTTAGATTGGCTTTCTATGTTAAGAACATGGGAAATAAGTTGTTACTTACTTGTGTTTGTTATACTCCCAACCACATGACAGCGGGTGTTTGTTGCCACAGCAGAGATACCAGCTTGTTTACCAATTGTAAACATTGCTGAACAAAGCTAGGATGGTAACAGACCCATTACATAACGAGGAGTCTTTTCTGCCTGCTTCTAATGAGTTACTGGGTTTGAGGAACACAGCCAGTTATTTTCTATACACCTCCAGGCAGGGGACTTTACCGTCTCAGTCCACCAGTCTGTATGATTTCCTGTATGTCAACATTTCCTAGAACAGCCACAGGTCTTCTTAAAGACCTCACTTCTTAAAACCAGACCACAAGACAGTGGTCAATTCCTCCCAGAAATACATGTAACATTTCCAGCTGTGCCCACTGCACTCTCAAGTGCTGCACCCTAAAGGGGATTCTTTGAGAAAGGCTGGACAATACTGTGGCTGCATGCTGCCTTACTCTGTTTCACTGTTCAGCTCCATCAACAGAGGAAAGATTTTCATTAAGTTGCTAATTTACTCTTGGGAGGTCCTCTTCCATTACTGGGTACCCCTAGACCATGAAAGTAATTCAAAGTTTTGAGCCAGATGTTCTGAAAGTTTAAGTCTAGCTATTAATCTTGTGTATGTTTTCCCAGAAACACTGTCCTAACTGAACGGAAGAGCCACCTTCAGCTTGTGATGTCACCATAAACAGTTAAAGTGCACTGTCCATGTGATAAAGCCAGGCAGTGTCCTAATTACACTATACATCCACACAAGGTCCAAGGACGAGAGTTCAGTTGTATTTGGTAAGATGAATGCTGTTAGTGTCTTCCAGTTCACCAGTAATGGTTTACAGGACAGCAAGATAAGGATTTATTGGCTACTCATAAAACATAAATATTTTCATGCATACCTCACCCTGCATTAGACTTATATATCATTTTTATATGAGCTTCTCATGTATATTCTTCTATAAACAGTGAACACATGATACATTAAAGCAGAATGCACATTAGGGGGAAATTCCATGAGTGGAATTTTGATGAACTGAATCCAGCTATTTATTGCATTCATAATTTTTTTCTTATAAGAAAGCCTTCAGAATATTTGACCTACAATATGATATTGGAAATATGATATGCATTTAGAGATGGCAGGCAGGAAAAGAATCTTAATTCCATTTGTCTAAGGGAATTTTTAGAAGTCACAGTATGCACATAAAGCATAAACTTATGTTATGGAGAAGAAAATTCAACCACAAACAGTTCTTTTATGTATTTAAGTTGTTCAAAGAAAAGGGAAACAAGAAGAGATTTTTGTGTTTTGGGCTAGGGTATTGGAGAGCCCTCGTGTGGATACCATGAATCACTGCAAACTGCCAAAGTAGACTGTAGTGTGGTATTCAGTCACACTTAGACCATCTTCTCTGGGCAATCAACACACACATACATCAGTTTTGCTAAATACATTCTAATTTTAGATGATCCCAGCAGGATCCTACAACTCTATAGATTCCAGAAAACTTCATTTAAGAAATTATTCTCTGTAGTTGACAAAACTTTAGCCCACTAAAAACTCATTCTTTTTTTTTTTTTTTTTAATGAAACTATCCTTGGGTATCTAAAGGGATTATCTTCTGTGAGAATTTTGCATATTAAAAATTCTCTCTGAGTTAAATATGAAACTTTATTCTTCAATCTTTTATCATATATCCCAACTATTAAATTTATAATTGAGCCTAGAGGTATTTTCATCAACATTCTAAAACTTTTAAAGCATCTTAATGATACACTAAAACTAAACCAAAAAAAAAAAAAAAAAAAAGACGCCCTGCCAAAACAAAAAACAAAAAACAAGCAAACAACAAAAAGGCAACCGGATTTCACAAAGCACCATATGCTGTCTACTCTCAATCAACTGGTCAGTCCCTAAAGGGCAGGACTCACCTCACCCGCGCTGTGGCTGCGTTGCCTTGTCAGGTGTTGTCGATGGACCAGCGCACTTGTGGGCCTACTGCTCTGAAGTGGGAGCCGAGGATCAATGAATGTGGTGGTCCGGGAGTTGTGGTCGACAAAAAATGCCTAGGATACAATTCACTGAATCAGTGGAGTAGTCAACACACACACATTACACAAATGTCACAGCCAACCAAGAATACTGCAGAGTCAGGAATTATCCACGTCTGAGAAACAATCTTGGTGTTTTTTTTTTTTTTTTTATTTCCAATCCTTGGAAGAATTTTTTTATATCCATTAAGAAACGGTAGAATAGAGAAAGGCACTCTTAGACTGGATCTGGAATGAGGGAAGCAGGAAGGAACATTGTACTTGGTTTTAGAAAATGCTCTAAAAGATAGTCATCAAGATGCTCTGAGAAGGATGCCACAGGGTGGCTGCTTGGACCTGGGTGTGTTGGCACATACCTGCAATCCTAGCACTCTGACTGTGGGAGCAAAAACACCCTAAGTGGAGGCTACCCTGCGATATGGAGGGAGGTATTGTTTCGAAACAAAACAACAGTCACAACAACGAGCAAATGGGGCATTTGGACTCCTTTAACTGCTGCGACTGGGTTCCTCCTGTACCTGGTTATTATACATTTCGAATCATCAGAAATGTCACCGTCATACTTCCTTCTTTTCTAATGCAGTCAGCCTCTAGACCCTTCCATTTTCCCAGTGTTCCCTGAACACCACTCATTTATGTAAGTAGGGTGGTTTCTCAGTTCTTCATACCTCTGAATATTTTTATTCCTTAAGACTTTTATAAGGCTGTTTCTTCTCAGCAGATTGATGACATCATTACTCTGAAACAAAGTTTTTCTCAGCTACCCACTGTCTCTTAAGTCATCCCAAAATGTTGGCTAGTTTTCAGGGTTCCTAAAAAAATCAAAGTATCACAAAACAAAGCAGAAAAACCACAGAGCAAGATTGTTTCCAGCCCCTTCTCACACTGTGGGATTTCTAAGTATAAAAACTGAGTAGGTCTTCTCCAACTTTAGAGATGAAGTATTCTTTTTCTCAATGAAAAGCACATGAGTGACAGTCTTCACGGCCTTGTATTGACAAGCTGTGGCCTCAAATTTCATGACAGCCTTCACTTTATTTACCTGTTCATTATTCCTGACCTTATTCAAAATGTCATGAAGTAGAAATCATTTTTTACAAATAAGCATGTCTAAGTCCTGCCTTTAAAAAGCAGATATTATCATAGTCTCTTTTTTATATAAATTAACATCAAGAACATTTTATTACAAACATAATAATAAAAGGAAACATATAATATATAGTATATAATATTATTACAATGTATTACTTAAGGGAAAATTCAAAAACTGCTAAAATAGTATTACCTAATTACATAGTACCTTAGGAATGCTCTCAAGAGATGGGTGGCGATTAGAGGCACCATGATGCACTCGTAATTACAAGCACAAATGGGTGTCTGCATGTAGGTCAGTGCTGATTTGCATACAGTGTCAGAACCTAATTTGATGTTAACAGGCTTGTTTAAAACCCATTCTCTAAAGAATTATGTAAATGTCTTGAGGGAAGGCACCATTTCTTACTCATCCTATCCTCCTTAATAGCTTTTAGGGTTGACCTGGGAGAGAAGAGAGGCACCCAAGAAATAACTAAGGGCTCCAATCAGATTCCCAACAAGAGTACAAGGTAACAGCTCACACTTAACTAACCAAGAATTAAAACCTATGAAAAACACAAAAACAGTGAAAGATGTGAAAAAAAATAGAAAGAAATGAAAGGGTTATATGGAACATAAGCTATGAGAAACTAGAGAAGGTAAGAATATAAATAGGAGAGGAAGTTTTGAAATTCAAATTATAGATATGAATAAACTCCCAGACTAATATGAATGGAGTATGTTTGGTTTCAGACCCGGTACAAGGTACTGGGGTGCATATCTTATATCCCAAAGCAGACCTGGTCTCGAGGTTCTCTGAGCATTCTTCAGTCCCTACCTGGCATACCCTGCCTCAACTGTGAACTTTCCAGCCCTGGGCTGGGCTGCCCCTCCCCCAGAGGTTCTTCTCTATATAATCCAGACATTTTATATTCTCTCTCTCCCCCTCCTCCTTCCTCTTCTCCTCTGCCTTTTCTTCTTTCTCTGTGCATGAGCCATTTCTCTCCGCCCACCCCATGGTGACTTTCCTGACCTCGTCCTTGAAGCCAGTGAGCTTGCCAGAGAGTGGCTTCCCAATAAACCTGCATTTAATCTAATCTAATCTGGCTTGAATGCTCGGGACCCAGAGAAGGACGCCCTGCTATTCACTGCTAATGTACTTTTGGGCAAAGTGCCTCCAATATTTTAAGGCCTTATTTTCTTCTTTATTAAATTATGACATCGAATCTATATTGTGACATCATTCCTATCAAATGATGACATCACACCTATACAAACTAATGAGAAAGTTCATATGCATTTTAAAACACAATTTCTATGGCATTTCAACTAAGAATTACTGTTATTATCATGAATAATAGTTTTCAATTTTAAGTCCTTTTCTAAACATTCCTAAGTTTCTTCTTACAGTCCATGCACAAGGATGGAAAAAGAAGCCACAAGTTCTTAGAGAATCAGTGAAAGCAACTATCCCAGTCTCCTTGTATCTGAGGGTCAAAACTAAGTGGAATCTACCACTTGTCAGAAGCACCCTTACCAGGGACACACCCTCTCCCCTGTTCTCTAAAGTAAGACTGTAACAGCCAAGTGGAAGTGGATAAGCAGGAGACAGAAAGACAAGGGGCTTTTGCAACCCCAGGAACCTCCCAATAAACTCAGCTTGCTCACCTTTGAACTTCCTTGTGTGGACAAATAAACCCTCCCAAATAAACTCTGTATAGGTTTTCCTATCACAGTACAGGCACGCCAATCCTAGCTGGTCGCGCTGAAAGCTCCACTGTAGAGCAAGCTCCAAGCTGAAGCCGCCATCTCCACAAAGGGTTTTCATTACTTGACAAATAATGACATCTGATTACTGGTCACTGTTAACACTGTTGTGTCACAGGTGTAGGTTTCAGTCATATAGTTAGGAACTTACAAAGTGAGGGCCTGAACCCACCTTTCATCTGACTCCATAACCCAATGAGAACTCTCTCCTTCTCCCTCTCTCCTCTTCACAGTTCTTCCACGTTGCGTCTCTGGCTTCTCTCACACCTCATTCTAACCTGGTTTTGGAAAAGCACTGGAGTAAATCCTGAACTGGGCTGAGACTTACAGCCCCACACAGCCCTGGACTTCTCTGCTGCTGCAAGCTGAAAACACTGCTACTGGTCCGACAGCACAATCCGCACGACCTGTCCGGTTCTCACTGCTAACACGTTGGAGGCATGGCCACGGGCAGGAAAGAGGTGCGGTGTGTACATCCTAAAGGATTCTGTCTCAGAGTCGGACAGAATGTGTATATTGTTTATACATGTCTTTCCAGTCTCTAGTACTTGAGAGGAAAGGCCTTGAAAATCGCATCAGTGCCACAGATCTAGGGCAATAACAGGAAACAGCACCCAGGAGCAATACCTCTGCGTGTGCTTTGGCTCTGCTCAGGGTCCTCTGTGTGAACCTGGATGGGTTTCCTTAGTGTTTTGCTTTTTTAGCTTATTTGTAAAGGGGTTGTAAACGGAGTGACTCAGGTCACCGTCAAGTTGTTAAAAAAAAACAAAATGTAGGTGACTTTAAAGTGAAATGGGCCTGAGTTTCAGTTCCAGCACTACCATGAGTAAGCAGATCCAGAGGAAGCATGAAAAATCATCGAGAAACTTGTAGGCTGGCTAGCCCCATTGGTGACACACATCAGCTATATCAGAGAAGTGGATCACTTTCCACAGGGAATTCTAACTAGTTCAGATGAGCAATGAAGTTGACCTGGTCCCTTTTTAAAAATTTGGGTCACTTTCATGTCACCACTTTTGAATAGCCTGCAATTACTTCTGAGTATCTAACATGCAACTGTCCGAAACGTCATTTAAAAAGCAATCATCTGAAGAAATAAGCCCTTTTCAAATGAGCTGCGCACAGAGCTGCGCACAGAGCACGTTTTAAACAACACCATTCCCTACTGCTATGTTTCATGAAGGCAATCCACCCAAACTTCACAAGTGCTGGGCCAACTAAGAGCAACAACAGAAAAACTACAAGGAATGCAAATATACAACCCCAAATCTTATTTAAAAACATCTCCCCTTTCACAGCTTCAGGGCACAGTCAGAGTCAAGAAATATGGGTTGGTTGGAGCCAAGTGGCATTTTAGCGAGGCCAAACAAAATACATTTCTCTCTTTACACAATTCTCTTTTTCTTTAAAAAACAAAACAAAACAAAACTTCTATTATTTTAAGCAAAGAAAAAGCCATCAGTATTTATGAAGAAATACTAACCTCAGGCTCAACAAATCTAAGCTAAAGAAGCTTGAAATGATTTCCAGTTAATATTTGCCAAACCAGGAAAACATATGAAAGGACCATGTCAAAACACAGAGCTGTCTCCCCGGCCCCACCCTCAGCTCCACAGACAGCCCTGTCCTATTGTTTGCTTTCTCTCATTTACTAGCGCATCACTGCTGAAGACTAAAAATGGAATTATCCAAATCAACACATTTTCTATAGAAAAGAGAGGCGTTGCTATAGAATCTGAAAATAAAATACTTTAAAATTCCAGTGCACATCCAGAGGATAACTTAAAAAGAGGGAAAGGGAGGTTCACCTTTCCCGGCTTAGACATTACTGCAGATTCTAAGAACTTAAATTTTACTCAGCAACATCCACAACATCCAAGTCTGTTCAGTTCCCTCACTCAAAATGACTCATAGCCCTAGAAAGACAGTCTTATTTACCATGTGCATTCTATATCTGTGAATCTGTGTTTTGTAAACAATAGAATTCTATTAGCTTACATTAATTATACAAAATAACAAATGTCACCGACCTTTTTATAACTGTATTTAATATATTTTGATTATATTTATCTCTCTGTGGGTTTTTTTTTTTTTGACTTGATATCTTTTATCACTTAAATTAGGCAAGGAGTCCTTTAAGACAGTGAACTATTTATACATTCGGAGCTTTATTCTATCTCCTTCTGGATAGCTTGAGTTCTACAATGTTATATGCGGAAAAACAACTAAAGAGATATGCCACAAAGGCAACAAGTTTGGTCATATAAATAAAACAAATCTAAGCTAAAGAAACTTGAAATTATTTGCAGTTAATATCTACCAAACCCAGGAAAACATATGAAAGGACCATGATAACAAAACACAGAGCTGTCTCCCCAGCCCCACCCTGAGCTCCACAGATAAAGAAAAATAAAATAAAACAACCATCATATATTTTGCAAAGTAGAGCTTATATTCTGAAAGGATTGGTTTGTTTGAACCCATGTGAGAGTTCTACATATTAAGTTGTCTTTTATTCACTGAGCTGAGTAGAATCTGACCCAGTAAATAATGACCATAGGTTTGATGTAGGATGGAAACCAAGGTCAACCCTAGGATGACTGATACAACTCTACAGTTTTGGCTCCCTCTGGTCAAGCAAGAATCTCCAGCATTCAGTAACTTCTACCAGGCAAATGTTTATTTTGTTCTCAGATTTTTCCTCTAAAGACAACTGTCACAATGGTGGTCATCACAGTTGGGTGTTTACATTATTCTCATACTAAAGTTCCCAGAGTCTCTCTCAAAGTCACAGCTCCCAGAGTTACAATGTTTGGACATAGAAATGATTTTCAGATCAGCAGGGAGATAATACAGCATATGATTTTTGGAGGGGAAAACATCAAACTATGGGGAAAGAGTTTTTACAAAAATTATTATTATTGCTTTATATTTTTCCTTAAAAAACACAAAGTTTACGACACATCACTTTGAAGTTTCTTAGTTGTCAGACGCCATCTCAGAAAGGCTAAGGCATGCAAGCGAGTGTTCTGGAAATGGTCCATTGTTTTGTATGGCCTGTGATGAGTGAACCCTGAGGTTTAGGCAGGGTCCCTAGAGACTTCATCCCAGGATTGCTTCTTACTGCTGATATGCCTTTTCCTGTTACAATTACATAGCCTAATGATTCCTGGGCATCAGGAATTGGGCAAATTTCCTGCAGATCAACATGAAGATGTACTCTCATATAGTAATGCTGTGTAGATGAATTGATGATTTCACAATTTCTGATAATGATTTTATACAACTCTTAAATTGATATAAATACTCTCAAGCCCCCTATAGAATGAAGCTACCAATAGAGCTCTGTAAACCTTCACGTTTCATGGGCTAATTGTACTAGGCTAATAGTACTGGAACAAATTTGTGATCAAGGAAAAATACTCATTCTAGGTCAGGTCCAAGGATGAAGCCACAGGTGGTGTGCACTCTGATAGAGCAAGGTCATATGAAACTGTGGCTTTGAACTTATAATGAGCTTATAGAATGAAACACTGCTTTGAACTTACTACCAATATCCTTCTGTAACTCCCCTTTTGTGTAACATTTTATCTAGGAGATAATTTTATAAAGAACTTTTATCTAAGAAGGTATAAACTGCCAGAGAGAAGAAATAAAGTGTGGCATTTGGGGCTAAGCCCAAACAAAACAACTCCAAACCACTAACCTGGCTAAAGAGCAGCCCTTGAGTCAGAGAGAAAAGAGCCCTAACAATTAAGTTTTTGTGTTTTTTTTTGTTTTTAAGATTTATTTATCTTAATTATATGAGTACACTGTAGCTGTCTTCAGACACACCAGAAGATGGCATCAGATGCCATTACAGATGGTTGTGAGCCACCTTGTGGGTTGCTGGGAATTGAACTCAGGACCTCTGGAAGAGCAGTCTTAACTGCTCTTAACTCTTAACTGCTGAGCCATCTCTTCATCCCAAATTTACTTGCTTTTCTCTCTCTCTCTCTCTCTCTCTCTCCTCTCTCTCTCTCTCTCTCTCCTCCCTCCCTCCCTCCCTCCCTCCTTTCTTTCTTTTCTTTCTTTCCTTTTTCCCCCTTAATCCCCTGCTGCTAACAGTAGAAGTTAATTACTGAAGCCTTTGGCCTTAGAAGACTGAAGGAGCAGAAGGGGTTTGTGATTCCATGAGAAGAGCAACAATACCAACCAACCAGAGCTCCCAAGGTCTAAACCACCAGCCTGGGAGCACATAGGGAGAGATCCATGGCTCCAGCTGTATATGTAAGGGCATAGGTGGGAGAGGAGGTCTTTGGTGCTGTGAAGGCTGGATGCCCCAGTGTGGGGTAATTTGAGAGTGGGAGGTGGGTGGGTGGGGGCACATCCTCATAGAAGCAGGAGGAGAGGGGAATGTGATAGGGGGTTTCTGGGTGTGGGGGGAAATGGGGAAGGGGATAACACCTTAAATGTAAATAAAATATCCAATAAAAAAAGAAATAGAACATTTACCAAAAGTAAGCTACTGTAGTCCTCTCCCACTCCCCACCCCATCCCCCGGAACTGCCAATGCTACCCATCTCTGCCTGCCTCAGTCTACCTGGATCTGGGCTGGTCACTGGCACTTAGTATTTCAATTTAGGCCCAGGTGAAATAATTTGGGGGAAATATTGTGTGTTAGTTAATTAATTGTGTTTGAGAGGTCAAAGCAATGAAGAAGCAAGCCATTCTATATTCAACATCTGAAGTGGAAGCAGAAAAATATTTTTGCTAAGTATTAATCCCATTATGTAAAGGAGAAATAAGAAACTCTGCATGCATTTCTCATTTCTATGTTATTTTTCAGTACTCTGTGTTAGCCTTAGCCCTGACAGTGGCTCACTGACGTTAAAATCTACCCATTAGCCCTTCATGGGAACCAGATGCATCTGCTTGGGGCGTTCCTATCCTGTGTCTTCCCTTGGAACTTTCTTCCCCATTCCTATTTTCTCACTTTATAACTCATTTTCATCAGCACAAATACCCTTTACTATGAAAATTTCAATGTAATCCCATGTGAGAAGCAGCTACCCTAGACTGGACTTTTAAAACATTTTTTATTACATTTTATCTAGGTGTGTGCGTGTGCGCGCGCGCGGTGTGTGGTGTTGTGTGGTGTGGTGGTAGGCACTTATGTGAAGGTCATAGGATAACTTGTAGGAATTGGGTATTTCATTCCATCATCTGGATCCTGGGGATTGGACTCAAGTTATCAGGCTTGGCACCAGATACCTTTATCTCTGAATCATGCCACCTGCCTGACATATATTCATAATCATCTAAAGTTGGGGATCAGGATTAAATGGCAGTACCTAGAGGAGGTGTGTCTGATTCCGTTATTCTGAAGCCCACCATTCTGGGTCATCCTATGCATCTGACCTAAGTTCCAAGCTACTTGCAATTGAAGAATAGTTTTTAAAACCCGATTTAACAAGTAAGGTTGATGGGGAGCACGCAGGCACCAGAGTAAGAAGCCACTGATTTCTAAGAGGACAAGAGACTCCACAAGGGAAGCCACCCTGATAAAGAAAAAGGGAACACTTTGGGGTTTCAGGCAGAAGCAAACATTCCAGGCCAGACTGTGCTGCAGTGGCCAAGAACAGCACACATAACCCAAAACAAAACAAGAACAGACCCTACTGTGAAAGGCCATTCCAAGGGCCACCATGGGAGAGGGAGATGGAAGGTCCTTATGAAGAAAAGAACAAGACACTGATGTTAAGTCTACCATGCTCTTCGGGATTCACTGAGCAAGTAAGGCCTCATTCATGAGTAAAACATCTCTGTTTTCATAAAATCCCAAATGTATCCATCTGTTTACAGACATTGTATTGAGACCCTGCTCTGTTCAGTCTCCACCTGGTCCTGGGGGAGCGGGATCAGGGCAGCCGCACCCATCCTGCTCTGGGGTCCATGTGCAGATGTCTGTGTATGTCCTATCACTGCTGCCCCCAAAGGAAGGAACTTCTAAAGGCTTATGAATACACAGACGTGATTTTATTTTCTGAAACTTAACAAGTCTAAAGCTGAATGAGCTGTGAGCTGTGCCATCTAACCATCAGCACTGCTACACAGATTCCTAACTGCCCAGAGTGCAGGGTGTGGGGAGAACATAGGTGTATCTGTGTGTTAGGAAAAAAACACTGGATCTCAAATTCAGCAGACGTTATACAGATGTTGATCACATATTCTTGAATGATCGTTTATAAAACTAAACCTGGATTGTCAGCTTCAAGGTTACAGAATTAAAGTAACTAAGGAAATAGCAACAAAGCAGGACTAAAAATGTAGTAGAATTTTAACAAGACTTCTCCAAATGACATGAGGAAAGACAAGGATTAGCACAGTAGTTTATGTGTGCCCTCCCACACCCCATCTGCACCTCCAAGAAGTAAGAGCCTTGGGAAACAGGGTCTTTGGGAGGTGATTAGGAAATGAGAACGGGACGCTCATGGAAGGGATCAGCACTGGTTCAAAGAAGCCCCCAGAAAGCTACCTTATAACTTTTGCCATTTATGAGAATTCAGTCCCCTCCCCCAGCCTGGACATATGCAAATCATTCACTCTATAGTTTATTAAAGCACTTAAAACAGACTGAGATCACTATATAATTAGATATTAAATCAGTTTAGAACCATGCACCATCACCTCAGAGATTAAGGAAGCCAAAATCTATAGACTCTAAAAGCTAAAATAGAAATTTCTGACTTTTAATTGAGTCTATTCATTGTAAAGCTACTTTTACTGATGCTGGATTTAGACACCATGCAACTCATTCATTTAATGTATGTGTTTTACTCTTTCAGTATAGACACAGAGATGTGTAGCCATGACCACTACCTGAGTTTAGCATCATTTTCTCCAGAATGAAATCCTATACCCATTACCGTTACTTACCACCACTCCAACCAGCCAGTAATCTACTTTCTGTCTCTCTGTGGTTGCCTGTTCTGTGCATGTCACAATATGTGACCTTTAGAGTACTTTCTTTCCCTTAGCAAGCATTTTCTTTTTTTTTTTTAAATATATTTATTTATTTAAATCAAATCATAATTTTTACTTATTCACACAGGGGTTATAAACACAAAAAGGCACGACGTGGGGAAGGGGATGACACTGGGGCATAGGTGTTCAGGGGAAGTATAGATATCTTTCAGAACAGGGTATCGGCTGGGTGAAGGTTCAGGGGACAGGTCACTATGACTCTGCCTATGATTCACTTGTCCTTATCTAAGTTGGTACTATCTGCCGAGGCTACTAATTACAAGGTCTATGACTACCCAGGCTGGTAAATTTCCACAAAAGCTGCCTGTTTACAATAGCTTATAGCCATTTGTTTCAGTGTTTTTCCACAGAGACCCAAGACTTTGTGTTAGTTAGCATGTTATATACATCAGTTAGCAAGCATTTTCAAAGTTCATGTCTGTTGTGGCATGTTATCGATTTCGTTCCTTTGTAGTATCAAGTGAATCAATCAATCTATTCAGCGAATCAATCTACCACATTTTATTTATTCATTAATACACATTTGGCTTATTTCCAACTTCTGGTTTTTATGAGTAATACAGTTCTGAATGTTCAGATTCATGTTTACATGGAGATTTCATTTCTCATATATATACACACACATACACACACACACACACACACACACACACACATATACATATATATTGTCAGTTACTCACTTAATCTGCTTGGAAACTCCCAGACTATTTCCAAAACTGATGTATCATTCTACACTTCTACCAGCAGTATTTGAGGCTCCAACTTCTCTACCCACCCAGGGGTATGTTTTCTCTACACTCATTGCAAAATTTAATGTGATAGCCTTACTTTTGATTATTAATCCTTAGAATCATCTATTGATTTGTTTGTTTATTCTCTATATATGAGTGTTTTGTCTGCATGTATGTATGTATGTACACTATGTATGTGTCTGATGTCTGAGGAGAAAAGAAGACAGTGTTGGATTCCTTTGGAACTAGAGTTATGGATATTGTAAACTTCCATATGGGGGCTGAGAATTGAATCTGGGTCCTCTGGAAGAGCAGCCATTGCTTTTAACCACTAAGACCTCCAGCCCTTTTAATCTTACATGAATATGCTATACCATTCTCTTCATCTGTATGACTTAAGAAATGGTTTTCACCTTATTAATCCCATAACAAACTGGATCTATGTTCCCAATTTCTCTCTCTCTCTCTCTCTCTCTCTCTCTCTCTCTCTCTCTCTCTCTCTCTCTCCACACACACACACACACACACACACACACACCTTTTCCAAAATTAGATACCTAAAGCACATCACAAATATACAATGTAAGCAATCCAAGACAAGCTATGAATGAATTAAAAGAGCTCAGAAGAAGGGACTGAAATAGCTCAATGGCTATTCTTCCAGAGGACCCTGGTTCGATTCCCAACACCCACATGGAAGCTCTGTAACTACAATCCCAGGAGACTGGATGCCCTCTTCTGGCCTTTAAGGACACTTTATGAACAAGGGCACAGAGATAAGGGCAGGCAAAGTAACCATACACATAAAATAAAAAATTAAAGCCGGGCGGTGGTGGCGCACGCCTTTAATCCCAGCACTTGGGAGGCAGAGGCAGGCGGATTTCTGAGTTCGAGGCCAGCCTGGTCTACAGAGTGAGTTCCAGGACAGCTGGAGCTACACAGAGAAACCCTGTCTCGAAAAACCAAAAAAAAAAAAAATAAATAAAAATAAAATAAAAAAAAAAATAAAAAATTAAGGGAAAAAAGGTGGGACCAATGGAAAGAGCTATATCTAGTGAGAGAGCAGAAGAGTAGACAGAGGGAGCCTGGGAGTTTCTTGCTTCATTGCAAATTAAAGACGATTGCAGGAAACCACAGGTGTTGTTTCATTCATTCATTCATTCATTCACTCCTTTTGAGAAGCTTCTTCACAAGTGCACTGGGATAGAAGGAGAGTGATCCAGACATAAATAAGAGACCTCAAAGGGGATCTGATAGGAAATCTAGGACACTTTAATAACTGTGTCACAGGCAGATGAGGACCTCAACGGCAGGTCCTTGCTATCAGCATAATAATTGGAGAAAACAGTTACCACCTGCTCACCAGTGAGACTCAGGGGAAGAGGGCATTGTACACCCAAGCCTCTCACTCAGTGAATGGGCAATTTTGGTTTTGGTACAGGATCATTGCTATATATCCCATGGTTGCTTTGTTTCACCACATAGCCCAGGTTGCCTCTAACCATGGCCAATATTGCTCACCTGTCAAGCAGGGAGGATTAGCAGTGTGAGCCGTACACCTGCCTAAATAGTGGAGTCTTAGCTAGGTGGTGGACGAGCAGCTATTCATCATCTTGAGCAGACTCAATGCTCATGCCATCCTCTCTGGTGATGTCACCCTTCTCCTCCTCTCTATAGTCTGAAGTCACACTGTTATGATTTTGACATCACCATTTAACTTGTGATCCAGGACATCACCCAGATCCATTGCCTTGTCCTCCTAAATTCATGCTTTGCCACTTCTAAATTCTGTTGGGATAAAGATTTGTTTCAGGCCCTGCAGAAAAGTCAAGTCGTATGTAATGAGTCTTGAGTTCTTCCTTCATTAAATAATATGCTTGATAGCAACTTCTTTGACTTTCTCTAAAAAGTGCTTGATAAGACTACTGGAGTTTAATTTGAAAAGAGACTACATGAGGGCACTCTGGGTAAGACAGCAGCGATGCACACTTCTGCTTGGAATGCTGTCCCACTGTGCACTTCATACCTCAGGCCCTTTTCGGCTTCCATCTATCATGAAGATCCCAACTACCTCTATGAAACCCCATCATAATCTGTCCTCTGCTAATGCAACGCCTCTAATCACCTCTTGCTCAAGCAGTATTTATTTCCCCTTGTCACATTCTATTCTTTGAATGCCTATGCCTCTAGGAATGGCTTTCTCTTTGGTATAGTGTTTCAATAAAAGTGGCTTTAAAAAATAGCTTCAAATTGTTATGTATTTATATATGATTTATATGCCTTTATCTTAAGTTAGTCCCCTTTGGGGTTGAATGACCCTTCCACAGGGATCACGTAAGACCACTGGAAAATCCTGATATTTATATTACAATTAATTATAGTAGCAAATTACATTTACGAAGTAGCAACAAAAATAATTTTATGGTTGGGGGTCACCACAACACGAGGAACTGTTTTAAAGCCTTGCAGCATTAGGAAGGTTGAGAACCACCATTTTAAGCATTATACACCGCTATTTCACATAGACAAGAAAATCGAGGTTGGTTATAGAAAATTTAGAAAACATAGTATCAAGGTCAAGGGCAGGGCTCATGGAGGCAGATGAGCTGGGGCACAGCCCAGCCCAGCCATAGCCTGTCTTGGTAATGCTGGGCGGGTTGCTGAGCCATTATGAGTTTTGGGATTTTTCATCTTGAAGGTGTGGTCCTAACAATGCTGTGAGAAGCCTCTGTTTATCTATGAAGACCTTAAACAGTTTATGGCTCACCGTAGGTGTCAAGCAAAAGTCGAGTAAAAATAAAGAGTTCACTAGGGAATACCTTCTAACAAAACTAACTTTCTCATTCTGACTCCTTACTCACAGAAAACTTCCTGATTAGGACTGGGCTTTCTGGTTCACCCATCTACATAGGAAGTAAGATGTCACTATCCAGGTGTTTATGTGCTTCTCATGTTGAACTAAGGAGTTGTTCGAGGTTAAAACAGGCCAGGACTCTGGACGTGGCTGAGGCTCCGACTCCACCAATGTCTTGTCCGATGGCTCAGTGATTCCTAGCACTCTCTCCGAACAAAACTACCATTTTTTTTTTTTATCCATATGTCTACACTACAAGTTACACCACTCAGGAGAAGTGTTACCTAAGAATTCTTTTCTCTAGTCAGTGGAAAATGCTGAGAGGGCAGATAGAAGACCGTCCAAGGAAACATGGCTTCTGCCAAACCTGCTTCTCCTCTCTCTCTCTCTCTCCCTCCCTCTCTCTCTCTCTCCACACACACACACACACACACACACACACACACACACACACTATAGGATTATATTTACTGTAGGATGATACTCTCTCTCTCTACACACACACACACACACACACACACACACACACTATAGGATTATATTTACTGTAGGATGATAGTAACAAGTTGGCTGTGCAGGTTTGTGCTGAACAAGGAGATAGAATGTTTGCCCTCACGGGAAAAGAGCAGCCACAGTCACACTATATGAAGCTCACTAGGATGGCTCCCTCAGATTACCTTGCCCTGATGATCGTGTTTCATCTCCCAGCCCCTTGGTAGTTCCAGCTGTTTGTTAGCAAACATGTTGAGGAATCCCACGAGGTCCCTGTTATGCTGATAGCGTTCAAAGTGGTGGGTGTCCCGCCGGACTTTGGTGATCATGTGCTTCAAACACGTGTTGTTTGTAAACATGCGGTAGGCACTCTGGAGGAAAAGAACAGAGAATGACTGTTAGCCTGCCTATGTACACCACAGCATGGTGATTACTGCGTGAGATATATCAGTTCTCGGATAGTATGTAAAACATATACACAGGCTTCAGCATAACTCCAGACCCGTAAGGATCTAGAAGCATCTTGAATATGCAGAAACTGTAGGAAATGAAGTCCTTTCCACTATTGGTTTCTAGCTTTCTTTTTTTTTGTTGTTCTTGGTTTTTTTTTTTTTTTTTTTTTTTTTTTTTTTTTGAGACAGGGTTTCTCTGTATAGCCCTGGCTATCCTGGAACTCACTCTGTAGACCAGGCTGGCCTCGAACTCAGAAATCCGCCTGCCTCTGCCTCCCAAGTGCTGGGATTAAAGGCGTGCACCACCACTGCCCGGCAGTTTCTAGCTTTCTAAAGAACAGGCATGTTGGGGTATTCCTTTCACATGCGATATTAGCCCCAGCATTGGTGTCAGTAAAGCATACAATCACAAGTATGTGACAGTGACATGCATACCACATGACAGTGAACCCTAATAATTTGTTCTTCCTCAAGGTTTTGACCAGGTTACTGGCTCAGACAGTCAGACAGTCTAAAAGCATAGAGTTAAGGTCCAAGCTGTATGGAAAGTGCTTGCTCTCTATCTAAACTTCAGACGTACACACACTATCCAGGGGAGTTGCTCACACTGTCAGTCATGTCCATGGAGACTACAGCAGACAGAGATATTCATTTCAAGACCCCTGGGGTGGGGGGCAGACACTCAGGGAAGGAGAGCATAGCTAGAACAGCTTAGAGACTATACCCCACTGTTTTGTTTTGGTGTTCCCCCCCTGCCGATACACATCCAGCTACATTTATTAAAATACTACTCTAGCATAATGAACAAAAGAAAAAGAGACTGTCTTGTCATACAGACTGTAGTTTCAACTCATTATCAAAGATTGCAAAGACTGCTTATGTCACAGACTTCCCACACACTGGTTATTCAACAAATGCATGGGTTAATACATGTGCTAGGCAGCAAAAAGGGAACACCTCTAGGGGATATCTGTGCTCGTGAATCAGTAGGAAGATTATGATATCTAGGAAACTGACTAGGCTAGAAATGATCCACCCTGGAATTCTATTCTTCACAGACAGAATGAAAGGGCTTCTAGGTCCCTTTATCTTCAGCATCTCAGAGGTACTAGGAATAATTGAGTGTGGGGGGGGGTGGTATTTGAAATTTTCTTCATGGGCTTTGTTATTTCTTCTAGTCTAAGACAGTCCAAAGTAACCCCCAAAGATGTCAGGGTACCTGGAAACTGTGTCAATGTAATAACCATCTACTCTCTACATTGTGTCCAGCATTATTCAAAAGAAGAATACATGTGACAGTGCTCTCTCCAGGGACCCTCAGTGTAGTCACAGTTAGCTCACAGAATTGATGAGCCATTGGGAATCCTTACGGAGCTTTCTTCCCTTTGGTGTAGAAAGTGGGAACTCTCAAGCCTGGCTTGTGAGTGTGTTGAGATCCAGAGAACCCTAATAACCTGATTTGGAAAGAGAAATAACCCTTTGTTAGCTTAAGTCACTGGCATGTGTTAGTGTCTTCTTCATTCGGAACAAAAAGTGTTCTCATTAGCTCCTTATCATAGATAGTTTTTGCTTTGTATTTAAAATATTTTCCCTATCAAAACACATAGAAGGAGAGAGAATGGAAGGAGGGAGGGGGGAAGGAAAGAGGGAAAATGAAGGGAAGCAGGGAGGGAGAGAGAAAGGGAGGAGGTATGGTTAGCCATAATGAACGATCTCCAACCTTAGCTTCTTAAAGTGGAGTCTCAAATACCTTTAAGTGTTTCAACCCTCCAGTCTTAAATGAGAATTGTGTTTGATGGCTGGAAGCAGTTGTGTGGTCCAGAGCCTCCATACTACAAAGCAGGCAGGGGCTCAGGGGACACAAGAACATGGGAAAACGATATCATGAAAACAGGGAGGACAAACAAAATTATCTGGAGGTTGCCAGCGAGAAATTTGGACTAGCTAATACTTTATCCTTTGCTTACCCCTGATCTGAAGTTTACACTGCCACCAGCAGGCTCATGCTTCCTGCATTGGCTCTGTCCTCATGTTTGCACATGACTAAGGCAAGCTTCAATGCCAAAGACCACACCAGTCTGTGTGGCTGTGACAAAGAGCTTTCAAGTTGTACTCTCTAACAAGGCTCTCGGCGAGCAAACTATTGCATAACGATTGTGTGAAGAGACCTTTCACGGGCCATTGTTCTAAGTGAGTGTGCCAAGTAGACAGGACACAGGGATTCCTAATCTAGAGCACCTGGCATATCCCTCCTGTTTACTACGGAGAGGCAGAAGAACCCAGTAGAGCAGGACATGGCAGTCAGGGTCAGGAACCCATGCCAGTCTTGGGCTTGGTGTAATTCCCTTTGAATGGACAGCTCCTTAAGCGTGGGAATCTTACCTGGGTCTTATAATTAATTATATCCTTTTATCTTCCTCCTCCCCACTCAGGGAGACACATAACACAGTGCCAGGTTTGACTGATCTTGGAAAAAAACATCTATCAAAGTAAATTAAGTGTAAGAAGTATTTTTTTTTCCTCATTAGTAAGTAGTAAACAACCATTAGATTCACAGTCTTTTCAAGTCTATGAAAAAAACATTCACATGACTGCCAGGGTCTAAAGAAAACACCTTCCCAGACAGCTACATTTTCATAAATAAAGTATTTTTGAACAAACATATATGTAAACATATAACACATACACTGTTGTGTATATATACGTATACATATACAATGTATAATGTGTATATATGTATATAGAGTTAGAGATACAGCTAAAGTTTAAAAGGATATTTGTATTCCAGTTTACATAAAGTTATATTGTCACAGCTGCAAGTGACAAAAACACTTAATCTCATTTGCCTCAATTTGGTCAACTATGAGAAGGAATAATAATAAGTCTTCTAATTTTTTTCATAACATAGTAAGACTCAAAACCAGTAGAATTAAGAATATGAAATTGCTTTGAAGAGGTAAAGGCCATTATGAAAGACATGATATATGTAATTAAAAGACTGTATGAGGGGGTTTCTCCCAATCTAGCTATGTTTGAACAGACAAATATAGTAGTAAAACTATCTTCTACTTTCAACCTTTGATGCTTGTGGGCTGGCAGCCCACTTTCTATTAACTGAGGGGTCTCCTAACCTGTCATTAACTATGTGCTAAGTTCTGCCTGTGTGAAACCCTGAGGACACAGACCTGAGCACTCAAAAGCAGGAAGATGGTCCATTATAGTGAGAATAACAAAAGTCACAGGGTGAAGAACGTGCTAGAACAAACTGGCAAAGCCAGCAAAGCTAAGGGCCTTCCTTGATCCAGTGAAGAAACACTCAGCAGGTGGGCTAGGTCTTAGTGGAGGGTGTCTTTTGCAAGGCCCAGGTTAAGAGAAAGGAGGGCTCCTCACTTCCCCTCTGGGGGTCAGTGGTTCTAGTCAGGTAAAAGGGTCGGATTTCTCATTCAGAACAGTAGGTTAGAACACAGTCAACGCTGCGAATTATTTCATGGTAAACGATCCCACTGGGAATCTGAATGTGGACTCCACTGCGGTTAACTGAGCAGGCAAATGTTAATAGGAGATGAGGCACCTTTAAATGGTGTCCGACCAACATAAAGTTTTGGTTTCCTTTCATGGGAAGAAACACCCCTTTTAGCATTTCCTTTGCACTCACTCCAAGACTGCTGTTCTCAGCCTCTTGCTTCTATGCTACCCACTTCCCAGTCAGAAATCAGGACTCAGTGGTTGAGTGAAGGACTCCGTTAGCAGAATTTCGTTAAAATTAATCCCGTTAGAGCTTAAATGTGTCATCTTTGGCTAGTGTTTGAGGCTTTAGAATTGAAAAATATTGAAACTAAGTTAAAGGGAATGCTTCTTTGGTTGTTTGCAAAATATGAAACACTCAGTTCTTAGTAATCAATTACAATGCAATTGTAGGTGACAATCTGCTCCTTGATTAATTGATGTTGAAGTTCTTCTTTCATGATGTGGTGGCCAAAGCTCCTGGATTGCTGGTTCCAATTTCATCTACTTCTACCAACTTCAAAATGCCACTAAATACACCACTCTGGTCCAACACCTTCCACTCAGAAAATTTTCATCAAGTATAGGTAATCTGAATTTAGATTTGGAAAATAACCCCACTGACTTGCTAGCAAATGCCTCTTGTGTTTCTAAGGAGCAAGTCAGTGAGTTGTACATCACTCACTAAACAAAACTTAATAATAACAAAAGCAAGAAATACTGGTTCCAGACTAGGCCAGCTAGTATATGAAAATAACCCTGTATGCTACAACCTGCATTAATACTATTTTTACTTAATTTGATTTTAGATCATTTCATTTTAAATTGTTTCACCAAGTTTTAAATAGTGTTTCACAGTAACACGGAAGAGAACTCATATTAGCAGAAACCCCTGTAATCTGTCAGTTCATTTCCTGTGTGACAGCAGTAACTCTTGATGTTTAAGAGTATGCTTAGGGTGATATTTATAAACGTTAAAACAATTTTTCTTTATTAAGATCTAAGGAATTTAATAAGTGAATGAATGCATTTCTAAAGATCATTAAGAATCAGGGTAATAATTTTAGCGTGTATGTCGAAGATATCATTCTGCTACGTATAATTAAATGAACTTATGTATCACGTAAGTTAGACAAACACAGGCATCTCAACTCTAAAACATCAAGCACGAATAACAAAATCTTGAGTTAGTTTGGTAACAATTTTGATCTTCACCAGAAGAGGGCAGTAGAATCTGTGTGAAAGTTACCATAACACAAATGAGAAGCATCAAAACCTCTCAGTTTTCTTCATTGTTTTTTTTTTTTTTTTTGGTTTTTTTTTTTTTTTTTTTTTTTTTTTTTTTCCGAGACAGGGTTTCTCTGTGTAGTCCGGGCTGTCCTGGAACTCGCTCGGTAGACCAGGCTGGCCTCGAACTCAGAAATCCGCCTACCTCTGCCTCCCAAGTGCTGGGATTAAAGGCGTGCGCCACCACCGCCCGGCAGTTTTCTTCATTGTTATGGCAACTGTATGCCTATTTATGTTTGCTCTTATCAACATGGATCATTATGTAAATTGATGCTATGTGATCTATGCTGATCTTTCACACAGCTTATTTCTCCAAATTGTTTTAATAAACAAGGAGAGTTTCAAATCTTAACACTTGAATGTTGAATATTTACAATAACATAAGGACTTACTGAAACAGCTGCATACCACAAAGAATTCAATCGAAAACTAAGAAAATAAAAATAAATTACAAATTTAAGAAAGTTTACTTTATAATGTTTGCTACTCCCCAAATAAGAAAACAAATAACGATGTCTGTAAAAAGGTTATGAGTATACATCCATACCTAAGACCTTAACGAAAATTCCTGAAACTTTAATTTGTGACAAATATAAGTCATAAAATAAGACTTCCTTACTTATAGAATTTAAATTTTATAGACACGCATCTTTTTAGCCAGTAATGAATACAGTTTGAGTAGAAGGAAGAAAAAAAAAAAAAAGAAGCAAAACCTTTAGAGAAGAATGTTTTTAACTACAGATGCGCTATCCAGAGAAAGGAATTTTTAGATCACACCCAAGTGTAGAACAGAGAAAGCTAGCATCTCATGAAAAGAGAGTGTGCAAGAAAGCCTGAGTTGAGCTGCTGTATGCCAGTGTCTAGGGCTTACAGGCCTCAGCTTCCAGGAATGCAGCTAGGCCATGTTTACTTAAAGGACCACACAGACTCTTGGAACTCACTGCAGCCCTGTTAGACCAGGGCATGCAAGGAACCAACAATTCACATTTATCTGAAAAAAACCTGTCCAGTTAAAAACCCCAGCTTTGAACCACAGTTCATCAATTGGTGAGTGATACTGCAGGGACAGGAGCTTGCAGCTGACAGCCAAGGCAGAGAAGTCAGAAGCCCCACTTAGTGATGGCACAGTGGTCTGAACTCACTGGGTGGTTGGAAAGAATTCACACTGCAGAAAATGGTAAATGAAAACCAGGGCTTGATTCCTTAGTTTGTGACCTGTCCAGACTATGGGCCAACTGTCTGACTACAAACAAGACATCACTAAAGCTTTCCTGGCATACAGGTCTATATATTGTCCTTGTCTTAAAATGTTTATACTCTGCCCTTTTATAGAGAAAGTTTTGTAGACCAAAGAACCTGACAGAGATAACATGCTAATGAAACCTCACATCAAATCGAGCTGTTACATCAGGGACAGCTCACAGATACAAAGTGAAGAAATGTATTTCCTGGCACAACTGAAAGCAGCAGGAGTCCGGAGGTCCAGCTTTCCTGTTTTACTGCTATCTTACTTATCAACACAAAGCACTCCCATTCCAATACACTTGTACATTAATAAGGGTGGCAAAAATCAGTAACATCTTCTTACTGTTATTTGTAAAGCATGTATGATAATTCCTCTAATAGATAAATTTTTTTTAAAAAAAATACACAGATGCACATACATGAATGCAGATAGCCTCCTCCCCCATTCCATAGAGTCTCATGTAACTCAGGCTGGCTTCTGCTTGCTAGGAAGCCAAAGATAACCTTGAACTTGTGATCCTCTGCTTGCTTCTACCTCTCCCTGGGGTTAGTTACAGTAATACAACATATTTAGTTCAACTGGGTTGGAACCCAGGGCTCTGGGCAGACCAAGTGAGCTCTTCAACAACAGGAAGGCTTTTTCTTCCACATATTCCAAACGCTTAGAAGCAGCAATGTTCTTCTCCCCTCCAGAACACAGCACGAAGAGCTCTACACAGCTCAATCTCTAGTGATATGCTCTAATCCAAGCCACCTCTATGCCTAGCCAAAGGGCCTGTTCTCTGCATAGCATCCAGAATGAACTTTTAGAAGTCCAAGTCACTCCCGAAGAAGAAGCACAACTAGAATAAAGTTCATGCAAAGCCCAAATTTACTCCTAGATCCTGTAAACACGATATTCAGCTTTTATGTTCAGTTCTCCAAACTTACTGTGTAGCATGTCAAACTCCTGTCCCCAAGGCATAACTCTGCTTAGCAAAGAGGCTTTGCTGTCCCTTGATATCTTGCAACCGCGTGGATGTGACTCCTGTGGAGAAGCCTGTTGGCCACTCAAGCCCCTTAAGTCCAAGCTGCTTGCTCTCTGCCCTCGCCCCTGTCGTATCACATTATTAAAATTTTCTTTTCTTAGCCATTGTTCTGCTGCCTCCATCTCACTTGGCCTGTCTTGATTATCACTCTACTCCCCAAGTCTAGACCATTCCAGGGAAATCATAGGGATTGAATAAATATGAAGAGAATGATTAAATAGACAAACAAATAAAAGCTTGTGTTATCTGACTCTAAGCCCAAAGCCCTTCTGTACATAGCACGATAGTTTTTATGTCTTGTGACAATTCTAAACATTAGTCTCTTCTTTGTTCAGAAGTCTACACCCTAGAATCATCCTACACACACATTTGAGTTCAGGTAGCTCCAAACCTGACTTTCCCTGTGTCCCAGGCTCTCTCTCTACGAGCACCAGACTGCACTGCAACCCAGCTTCAGTGATTATCACAAGAGTCATGAATATCTTACTTTACAGGTTCTGTTCCTTCTATCTAGAGTGCTCTTGATTTAAGTGTTTCTAAAGCAAGCTCCTAGTCAGCCTTCAGAACCCTTTGCAAATCTATTCCCAGCTATGGCCCCTTCCCTGTGCATTCCTGGTGGAGATATACACTCACAGTCCCCACCCTTGCTACTGCATAATCAATAAAACACTGGAATGGGTTTTCATGGCTGGGATTCCAAGACCCACAGGTGCTGTCGCCTATATGTTCCTACAACTTGGCTCAGTACCTAGTATATAACCCAGGAATTAATAAAAAGTTGGCAAGCGTGCAAAAGCCTACCCTCCCACAGGCTGTGAAGATAAATCCATACTATTCATGCTCACCCTCTAACCAAGTCCATTTTGTTACTATTTAAACCTGTAAATCAGGACATAACATAGGACATAAACCTGTTAATCTAGGTAGATACACATGCTTATAATGTTAGGCAGAAATACATAAATATCAGGAAACAGGTACACAGAAACCACTGCACAGACAGTTCAAGGTACTGAGACCAGGCCAGCATCTACTTTCTCCTTTAGTCTAGTCTGATTTCCCTAAGATATTTAATTTGTTTTGACACATTCAATATTTTTCCCTTCATTCTAACTTCCCTTTATTATCACTTATTAATGTGAGAGTGTTACCATTCAAGGCCATCTTTAGTGTCTAATCTGCAGTTTCTAACCCACCAAATCTTTGTAACTTTCTGCAGCTACTTGCTCTCCTACTGGTTCCTTCTCTACAAGAGGCTCCTCTCAGTTCATGCCTGACAAATAGATTCCACCCAGCTGAACTTACAGGCAATGTTTCCTTATTTTATGTCACTCCATATACAATTAAGACAGCCTTTCTCCAATTAGCATCCTTAGCAAAGCCATTCCCTAAGCTCAGAGACTCCTGGGATGACCCCCTTCAACAGTCTGATTATGTGCCCATCCTCATATATTTGCTGAAACCTAATCACCACCAATGATGATTTTCATCAGGATATGGTAACTCATTGGTGGATAAGCATAATTCTAAGTAGAAGTAGAGCCTCCTAAAGGTAGAACTGAAGGTAGCCATCAGCAAGGTGCAATCCATGAAAGACATTAGCAGGACATCACCTGACTCCAGATCAACTGAAATGATCCTGAACTTCATTGCACTCAAAACATCGGAAAATAAATTTTTGCTGCTTATACGCTGGTCAGTTCCAAAGGTTTTTGTTTTTGTTTGTTTGATCTTTTGGATGTCTGTTACATATACTAAGTTTATATGGCGTGGTGGTTTAAAACCCAACGTACTTAACAGGGTTTGGGACATGCTAAGAACTCAGGAAACACTCCGATGACCTCTATGATCATTCCTGGAGGAAGGGTCATTTTCTTTGACCTGTTGTTTTTCTGGAATGTCCTCCAAGATTTGCTACTCACAGGGTTAGAATGCAGCACGGTGAAGAACTCTGGGCTGATGAGGAACTTCACAGGGGGCGACTGTAACAGCAGCGTGAGCCTGGATCTGGAGGTAGAGTGGGGCAGGACGTTCTCCGACGGAAGTCTAAGCAGAAAGATCATAAAGAACTAAACTGCAAACGGTCCTTACATTTGCTATGACTTCAATTCCCTAGACTACATTTTTTTTATTTGCCAAAAAATGCATGCATGAACCTGACTATTCTTAATGACACTAATTTTTAATTGTTGTGAACATTGCTAATGCATCCATAGCTTCTTAAAACTGGCCAGACTCTTGTTCAGTTTTGACATGGATTTAGACACTATGATGATATATCATCTACTTGGTTTTGTGACCCTTCTCCTCAGAACTCTTAAAAGGTTAAGTGTTTAGAAAGACTTGGGTTGAATTTTGATATTTTTTAAACCTTTGTTTTTCAGATCTTAGGAAAGTGCCATTCTCTTAAAGAACAACTCATTTCTTAGAAATCTTGGCTCCTCTGCTACATTTATGGGGTTACAGCCGAAGGCTCGTTCTTACCTGCGCTGGCTTGGTGGAAGTCGGCCTCCTCCCCTGCCCCATCGATAGCACTGGTATTTTCCTCAGGCCTCTCACTAGTCATGGTTCTGCGGATGCTCTGATAACTAAAAGCATAAACCTGGGATTACACGCCAACCTCCTGAAGCCACCCTAGAGCCCAGAAGTTCCAGGCCACAGTCTCAACTGCTGCCTCCCAGGGTCCCATCCTTGCCCTTAAGTTGTGTAAATGACAATGCACTGAAGCTCTACCCGCCACTATTTATAATTTTCCTGACAACCTAATAAAACTTGGAACAACCAAGTCCCTTAACCAAAAAAAAAACAAAAACAAAACATCTATAATGAAGGAAAGAACAGTTTGTGTTCTATAGCAATTGGTTTTTGACAAAGAATGAGTGCGTTGAACAGGTGAAGTGGATAACACTGCATTGTAAGGGGAGATTTCAGAGGTCAGAAGTTTGGCTTCAAATCCTAAATGCGTATGTCTGCCTTACTAAAATCCAATGCTTTTGGCCGACTACAGAAATTAAGATTACTTCCTCTGGAGTTTCCCAACAATGCAAGTGTGTACATATGTTTATGCTTTATTTTCTTTTTCAAGAGAAGTCCAGATTTAGCTAAGCGAGAGGACATTAAAGTTGGAAGAAACAGTCAAGTCTTCTATGCTGCACATGTAAAAGCCCAACCACAGAAGAGAGAAGTAACGTGGATCGAGAGTGCTCACCGCCGGTTCAGCTGCTCCATTTGCTGTATGGAATTAGATCTCTGCAGGACCTGTGGGGCAGGGGGAGCTGTCGGCCGCTGCCATGTTGTGGTTCTGTTTACATGGTCCACGTAGAAGATCCTGCCGTGGCTGTCAATTCGTGCCTCCCAGTCTAAAGAGCAGGAAGGCACCAAGAGGGATAAGGAGGAGGAGCTGGGCCAGAAAGGTGGTTCATTAAGTTCAACACAAGTTTTCTGTCTCTCACACGCTATAATTTGTGGCTAATAACATATACTTCACTGCGTTGCCTAGCTTCCTCCCAAGTCCACCTGGGAAACTGTTGTTACTAGTTATTAAGTCTCTGCAACATGCATAATACAAAATTCTTTTTTTTTTTTTTAAGACTTTCTAAATGTAAAGACTCTTTCACCATCCTTACCCTCCGTGTGTAAGGGCAGTTGGAAAAGTACATATAGTTGGTATCATAATACTTTTCAGAGTTCACATAAAAATGGTATTTATTTTTCACCCAAATTGTATCTTATTCTTCCTTCTTTAGCTTCATCGTTTCCCTCATGCTTTAGGAGAAACTTCCAAATGGGTGTTTATACACAACAGTGGGAGATGTGTGCTTTGGAAGGAAAGTAACTAGACAACCATCCACACAATTCATAGTGACCAACCAGCATCATTAGCCACACACTTCAATCTGCTCTCTCCTGGCAAGAAAGGTATTCTCAGAGCAAGGACAATTTCTTCTCCTCCAACTTTACATACATATGAAGCTTCGGAAGACTACTGAATTATATATTGAGTAGCACAGCAAGTGTGTTGTCTCTGTAAACCACTGTACAACTGCATGTTCAGTAAAATCAGAGAGCAGGTCTTGGCTTCAGAACCTTCTTCCTGTAACCAGACGGCCACTCCACCTGTTTAAACTGACAGAGCATAAGCTGACTGTTTTCAAAAGGACAAATTTTCAGAATGAGTTACCACTGGGAGGAGGACTATACAGCAAATACAAATATACCAGAGACCTATTTTTTTTTCTTTTTAAATTCAGGAAAAAAAATCTTTCTACATCCATATCCCTGGGTACATTAATTTAAAAATTAATTAACACTTTTCTCCAGAGAAGTACAATTAGCTCAGATTTTCACGTGATCACAAAACTCATCAACAGACTCTCTAGAGCTGGGCAGGAGCCCACAAGGAAGACATAGTTCTCACTACCTGTGGTATTTTGGGCGGGAAGTGAATGGAACAGCTATCTCAACCAAACCCTTAGGGTTGCAAAGCCTGCACTGCAGGCCACTGCCAAGGCCACCAGTAAAGGCCACTGCTTTAGCTGTGGGTAGAGAAGCAACTTATACTGACTATGGCCCATTGTTACAACTGTCAAGAGAAAGAAAAATTGAGCAGAGATAAAGAACCACACAGACAACAGCCTCTAAATGCCACTCACGTTCCAAGGTAAGATAGGCGCGATGAAGCTGCCGATACATCTGAACTCTTTGGGCACAGCTACAACTTCACCCAAAGGACATTTCCGAAAGGCCTCATCCCTGCTCAGTGTGACACACAATGGTAAGCATTTTCCAAACCCCTTTGATCTGCTCTAAAGTTTTGTTTGGCTCCTGTACACTTGCTTGTCCCAAATATCTCAAGAGCCAATTGTTGTTCCATCTCATTTCTATCTTATTAGAGTTGTGATAATTTACCCATGGAGAACATGACAAGCCAAACACATGAAAACAGGTAGCAAAGTTTCCCCCAAGTCTGTTTATAGTAGCTCTCAATTAAAAAAACAAATAGGTCAGAGATTAAAAAAGAAGAGAAAACCAAGTAAAGGAATCAGAAAGAATCCAGCCAAGCTTCCATGTTAAGGCTGTTACTAAGAATTGGCTCTAAAGCTCTGGCACTTGAAGCAGAAAGAAAACACAACTGCTGCATACTCTCTGCTCCCTGACCAAAGAAAAGTCCAAAAACTCAAAGCCTTCAGAGATGGAGTTGTTTCCTTGAAAATAACTAAGTAAAGATTTACCTAAGGAGATGTGCATGCAGCCTGCTTAACAGATTATATGGGCAGCAAAATGGAGAGACTTAGAAGAAGAATCCCCGAAATATAGTTACTATTTTGTCTTTCGCAAACCATGTAATAAGAGAACAAATTATTTTAAGTGATATAATTCTATAAAAAGCAATAATCCTTTTATTTGCTTTCCACAAAGCCAGAAATAACCCTAACTAATCATTCATTAAAGACATTTTTTTTTTAATGTGCAATAGAAAGAATCAGATGCCAGAACCACAGATTTACTCTCTAAGAATCCAGGATAGTGAATGCACTTTGAAGGCTATTCATATCAGATAGCACATCTCCGCAATACTGCTGACTTCAAGTGGGTGTTTGGCACTGGATTCGGAAAGGCTGTTAGTCCTTGGCATTCTTCTGTCCTGAGTGGTCCCTGCCAGTAAGATGATTGACTACCATCACCAAGACCACAGTTACTCTGAAAGGTATAACCTCTTGAATGTCTTTCTATTGGACCTGATTTGTTCTTCATATAAGAAAGCATAGGAGCACTCACTTCACACCATCTTCACACCATCATAAGATAAGATTTTAGTTCCTTTCGGATGGATGCCACTAAATAGTAAGAGGCAGAGTTAGAAGGCAGGATCTGGCCCTTACTTTCTTCTCCTGCCACAGAGTAACATAAAGTGAACACCATTAGGATGGAAAACGACAGAGAACAATATGCTGGGATGGATCTCAGGGCATCTGCACATAACCCTGGATGGCACAAAGTCTGGTTTCTAGCTTAGTTACAGTCTTGTGAGACCTTCAGAAAGCTACTATGTCTCAATGCATCACCATTTCAGTAGAAAACTAGAGGACAGAACCAGTTTTTTAAGGTTTCCTCTATTTCTAAAAGTCAACACATCTATAAAACAATGCCAGTTTTATTACATCAGGTTCAGAAAGGATCTAGCAACATCTTAGTGTCATCCATGCACCTTATAGAATAGGCTACAAGTTAAGCCTTACATACTTAGGGTGGGTCTCCAGAACTGCTCTGAACCCTCACTTTAGTTCTGGTGTTCCACATAACATTTCCCTACATAGACAAACACATGGCAATAATGAGGTTGGAAAACTACCTGCTGGCTCTGTGTTACAAGGTACCTGGGTACATGGGGGGCGGGGGGTTGTAAGGGAACGGGTCTGTCAGATGCCAGACTTGGTCTGAGAATCTTCATAGAAAAGCTGATTCCTAAGACACACCCAGGTCTTCAGATCCCAGGACTCAGTCATCTCCAACTCTACCAACCTTCTCCCATCATTCCTAGACACACAGAAAGCTGAGAAACACTGACAGAAATGAGTAGGAACTTAAACAACAGCTAATGTGCCAACCAAACCCATGGAACAAACAGGAGTTCTCAGAGTTCATAGGAGGCTTCTCCCCAAGGGCACGGATTGAGATCCAGTCTCTTAGATTCCATGTGCATTAAATATCAATACAGTCCATTAAAAGATGCTCTGGAAGACACACTCACAGTGATGGGAACACTATCCCAAGGCCGCTGTCACAGCACTGGTCCCTCGTTAGGGTTCAGAGGCAGGGAAATGTGACGTTTTTGATATGTATGGGAAGTGGCACAGGGAAGGAATCCCTATGACCACTCTGCTCTTCTCACTCACCTTCCTCACTTCCCTCAACCTGGGCCCTGGCCTGCTCTGGCCTCTCAGTTAAGAATCAGTGCTATGTAAGCCCAGCTCAGTGAGGGAGGACAGTGCTGTGAATGACTGAACAGAAAATTCTTCCCACATGCACAGGTCCCTCACTAAAAAAGGGATATGACAAAGTCACTTTTACTCTTTGGGTTTACCGCCATGTTAAACAAGGACACTGAAATATCATAAAATAGGGATCCTGCTTTCAGAAGAAAGCACCACTTATCTTTTAAAACTGTAATCTCTAGATCAAAATTACGTCCAACAAATACTAGAGTAACTGGGCATAACTAGGAGGGTGCTTGCTATCAACACAGTCATACAATGCTACGCTCCCTTCTCCAACGCCCAGAAACTCTATGGCTGAGCTATACTCACATACAAAGCTCTTCTAGAACTCTCTTCTGACATTCCCAATCCATTCTGGTCCAATTATACCAAAATATGCCCAAAGAATACAGTATTCGATTTTTTTATCCGAATGTATATAAAAGGGAGGGATCCATGACCAACAGATTTCAGAAGGATCGAGCCAGTTAATTTGACTAACTACAATGATGGCATTCGGCGCTCCTGTCAGCTCCCTCCAAAAGTCACCACTTGGAATTTCAGTACTAGAAAGGCCTGCACTTCTCTTTACATCCCATTATTTGAAGAATACAAAGGTCCCATCTTTTTCTCATCCTCATATGTGACAAGACAGGATGAGCAGAGAGTGGAGAAGACAGTGAGGGACTCGGACAAACAAGGAACCAGGAGCCTCCCTCAGCTGCCTCTCCAGCACCGCATCTATGGTGCTGCGTGCTCAGTCATCAAAGTGAGCTACTCTTAGCATCTCACCGTCAGGGACCCCAGAAACTTAAGCAGACTTCATATTTTGTGCTAATTAGGAGTGAAGAGTATCACTTATTTAGGCTCTGAACCATTTCCCCCACCCCTAATCCTCAACCATCTATTAAAGCACTCAGCATCTTCTAAAAGCAAAACATTAACACACCCTTTAAATCCTCAAATAATGGTTATATCCCCCAAATTCTGTAGGCTAAATTCTGAAATTAATAGCATGTCCTGCATATCTGTGAGGGGATAAAATAAGACCCTGTATTTAATAATTTAAAATGATGGAAGAGATAAAAGCTAGGGTGAGGTTTTTCTAAGAAAACCTGCCCCATCTTGCCTAGTCACTGAATGAAATCATGCTGCTGTAAAGCATAATTTAAAAAAGCTCTCTTGTGCAACTGATGCCTAAAATGTATGGATTATGGCATTGGCTCCATGGGCAGAGCAACGCTTGCTCATCCCAGCTGGCCTTTCACTTACAACAGTACCAGAGAGGAGTGCATGTACAGGGCACCCTAGATTACAGCCACGTGGTCAAGTGGCATCTGCCAGACACCTTCTTCTCCAGGACCCAGGGAAAGGATCTGCCTGTGACCTTTGCACACTGCCAGTAAGGTAAGCCTTTAGCTAACAGCTGCTCACTTGGTGGGAGAGCCTCGTCTACCCTCTGGTACCGGCTGACGTCCTGGCGCACCGAAGGTAGTGACCTCAAGGGCTGGTGGCCATTGCTTTGAGAACCTAGGGAAAAAGGTAGAAAGTTATTCAGGTATTGCTTTTCCTTTTGCATCAAATATACTCTCTCTCTCTCTCTCTCTCTCTCTCTCTCTCTCACACACACACACACACACACACACACACACACACACACACGACAAAAACACACCTAGGATAGGTGTGCTGGCACATACATAGCTGTAATCTCAGGACTCAGCAGAATGAGGCAGGAGGCTAGAGAGTCGCAGGCCAGCCTGGGTCACACAGAAAGACTCTGTCTCAATTAAAAGGAAGCAGGCAAACAATTCAAACATCAGTTCCAAGGCTCTGTCTCCATTCTCTTTCAGCTTATTTCCCACATGGATGTAGGCCCAGAAGAGGCTCCTAGAGAAATGTCCCCAGCATTTAGCCGCCCCCCACCCCCCTCTCCTCACTGACTCTAACCTGCTCATAACTAATGCTTTAGGGTCACAAAGTAGCCATAAGATAATGAAAAGCCATGGGAGTCAGAGGGAAAGAAGAGGACAATTTTAGTAGAAAAGAAATCATACAATAAGAAAATAACTCCTAGGGCTGGGATGTGCCTCCTTCATACAGGGTTTGCCTGACATGAAAACACAAGGCCCTGGAGTCAATGAAAAGAAACGATTCCTCTTTGAGTCTGTGCTATTTAGGCATAAGAGACTGTCCTTTCCCTTTTCCTGCCTCTCTCTAGAACATCTTAAATAAGCCATTCCTAGGAGTCATAGTCACTAAGATTCAATACAAATTTTATGTGTGAACGTGCAACTTCAGACTTAAACAATGTGCCCCTCCTCCTGTTCTACCGCAGTCACACTAGCTCCCTGTTCTGGAGGTTTAAGAGTGAGCGACTTGAGGTACTCCCCATCACCCCTACACATCACACCGAGGTTCGACTGTCTGCCATGTCTCCTATGTCAGCAACAGATGATCCATGTTTTAAAGACTAAATTTGAACTGAGGTCTATGTGCATGGAAATCATGTCATCTTCTTCCTAGCTATGTAAATGGCAAAGGATGAAGTTCCTTGGTCTCTCCAGATCTGGACTGAGAGGCCTAATGCATAAGAAGGGCTTTAGGTACCCACACATTTGTCACCTGCTTCCTTATCGTCGCTTCCCCCCTTTTTAAAAAAGATTTATTTATCTTTTATTTATATGAGTATACTGCAGCTATCTTCAGACACATCAGAAGAGGGCATCAGATCCCATTACAGATGGCTGTGAGCCACCATGTGGTTGCTGGGAATTGAACTCAGGAGCTCTGGAAGAGCAGTCAGTGCTCTTAACCACTGAGCCATCTCTCCAGCCCTATCTTCCCCTTCTTAATCCTTTTGCTAATTGGTGAACCCCAGGGGAGGAATTCACCTCCTTATTCACCTATACATGCAAACTGCATTTCAATTTACATATATGCAAGCCATACATCAACACACATGCAAATTATATACACATACATGCAAAGTATATATTTACATATAGCACATTATGTATCTACATGTATGTAAATTGTGTATCTACATATATGTGAATTATGCATTTACACATATGTAAATTATATGATTCTTTTTGAGCAGTTACGTTTAAGCCAAGAGTCATGCTGTCTTCTATATCCTACCTCCAGTGGCGCCCTCCTCCTGGGCAGTGGCCCCTTCGCAGGCACCTTGGGTATCCCCAGTATCCCCATCTTCCTGGGGCTGGCTATCGGTGGCAGCAGCAGGAGCCGCAGCGGCTGCTCCCTCAAGACTCCCCTCCTCTGCCAGACCTCCCCCAGCTCCCCCTGCTCAGATAAAGCAGCAGCTTCAGCCCCTGACCCTTCCTCTTCCCTGCTGGGCACCTGCACAGCAGGTAAAGAACCAGGAGTGCAGATGGACTCCTGTGATCCCTCTGTGGGGCCGCTGCTGGTGGGCTCAGCTGCACAGGCCACATCTTCCTCTTCCTGAGAAGAAAAGGCCGGGGTTTCTGGAAATCGTGCACTCTCTAGAGATGAGCACCGTGTCTCCACGGAGGACAGCTGTGTGGTCACGCTCTCATTGCACGAGCTGTCTGCACCTTCCAGGTCACTCTCTCCCTCGGGTCTGGTACTGGCTTCACTCACACTCTCTGTCCTTGCAGGGTCACTGGGTTCTGTCTCTGAGGACACCTGCGAAGGTTCAGATCCCTGGTCCAGGGACTCGGTCTCACTGGCAGCTCTTCGGCTCCCTCCAGATGTGTCAGAAGCTCCCGCATCTGTGCCACTTGTGGGCTGATCTACTTCTTGAGAGCTACACAATTCAGTGCTGCCCTGGTCAACACTGGGTTGAGGCTCCAGGCTGGCTACATTTTCATCAGGGGCTGTACTTGACAGCAAGGAGTCATCTGCAACCTCTGGATGATTCTCCGGCCTCTCTTCTAAGGAAGCAGTTTCATGTATAGAGGCATCCTCATTCTCAACAGGGTTGTCATCCTCTGGTTTGGTCTGAGATGTCAGGCTCCCATCATCAATTCTCGAGGCCCTGCTGCACATGATCAAGCCTCCTTCCTCCTCCAAGGAAGATGGGTAGCCTAGGTCTTGCTGAAACTCATGGTCTTCTTCATCTGAGTCTATATGAAGCATCGCATTGAGTCTTGTGTCAGTGGGAAAACTACTCCTCAGTTTGGGAGAGGCTCCCATGGACCGCTCAGAGGACGAGGCTGCCCCCGGCCTGGAGGGGCCATTGTGTTCAATAGCATCTAAGTAATCATTGAGTGAATCCTGGCGGCCCCTGGGGGGTGAATTTCTTGAAGAAGTAGAGATCAAGTCCTCTGTGTCGATCTCCAGAGTAGAGCTAGTCCTGAAAGAATGCTTGGGGGTCCCATCAGTAACACTGTCCTCAGACACCGGCCCATTAGCACAAATAGTGCTGTCATGATGGCTCCCTGGCATATCCTCATCATCAGAAGGGCTGCCCAAGTCTCCATTCACAGTGTGGACTCCGAGGATGGTGCCAACAGCCTCCGGAGATGCATCTGAAGGAGGAAGCGGCACGTGTGAGCGAGCATTCAATAGAAGACAGAAAGATCTACTGTCCTGAAGCTAACCAGTTTGCTGAGTTCAGTCATTCCACAGGTGACTCTGGGAAGTGTCACTGGCTGCTAGAATTCACTACTCCTTGCTAAATGAGTGTCCTGTGTAAATGAGTATCTGGTGGCATAGGAGGTATAGACCTGATCTGTGTAGACTAGCTTCATAACGCAAACGTAATTCTTGGAATCGTTTTTGCTAAACAGACTTGCCTAAGTGCTTTGAAAGCTGGCAATCACTGGAAAGCCATTCCGTGTCCAGCAGTGGACACAGAACAATTCCGTTTAAATACTAACTACCAAGTGAGTAAGATCCAACATGTGCTTATGCATCTGCCGACGCCTCACCTTCGTGAGCAGAAGATGTGACTTCCACTTTAAACTGGAGGTAGCCACTCACGTGGTCAGCCGGGAGTCTTCTGCCAAGGTTGTAGCTGAGCATTTGGTCACTGCAGGAGAAGAAACAACCCCTTATCCTGACTGTACCATCACCTCCTTCCCACAGGCAGCCCCAGTTCCACAGGCTGTCCCTTGAACCTTTCAGAGTTTGAAGTAAATACAGGCTCGAGCACAATGTGACCCAGGGACAAAAAGAAAGTCTTATTATAGGAAACATTAACGGAGAGAGAGCAGTATGAGAAAATAAAACCAGGTTGATTCTAGACACCAGGCCTTGCGTGCGTGTGTGTGTGTGTGTGTGTGTGTGTGTGTGTGTGTCCGCGCGCGCGCGCACGTGCATGCACATGTGTGTACACACATGCTGACCTTACCTTCAGCACCTGCAAAATAATGGACTGGAACTAATGCTCTCATTCTTGAGAAGGCTGGCCAACCACTGAGTCTCAGGTACTAACAAGATGCTCTACAATGAGGGAGAGTACCAAATCTCATGTCTGGTGCTACACTGGATCACAACTGGATTGGTGGTGGTGGTCTTAGGCTGATGGCCAGTCTAAGGATAGAGTTATCTAGCTATTTCAAGTCCATGTCTATTTTCCAGATTCAAATACAAGAAACTCCTATCCTGAGTCACATGTTTCATGTCTAATTACAGACAACCAAAAGGCTAATCAAATCACACTATTTCTGCTCTCCCACTGCCCTCTACTGGCCTTTCTTGGAAGAGACGTATCTGCACCACTGTACAGTTATAGAGCCACTAAGTCAGCTTTGTAGCAGCTTTGTTTCGTAAACACATACTTAGATATGTAAAAAAAAAAAAAATTCAGTTTATCAACTGGTAATTCATCTGAACTCATAATCAAGTTCTGAGAGATCTCTTTTTATGATGTTGATATTATTGTCCTAGACTGATGCTGTCCAACAGTTTGCTTTCCCACTCAAGTGCTCACTGAAGGACATGCACACATTGCAGAGGCTCTAGGGATATGTTTTCTTTACTCCCTGGCCACCAGGGAGGAAGCACGAACCCTGCTTACTGGAGGAAGACATGAAGGCATAGCTAAGAAGCTACTGGATGGCAGACCTGGGATGAGATACACATATTATCCCGCTGCAGAAGCCCCTGCCAGGCATTCTCTGTACAACAAGCTCAATTTACACAGTCTCGTGATTCCAGGCTGCTTTGGGTAGCATTCTTCTTACTGCCTTTTCTTACTTGTGGGATACCTGAATGTCATTCTGGCATCAATACTCCTGCTGAACAGGGAGTTAAAACAGGTATTACACGCATATTACATTGGAATGTTCGACAGAACTCCATAACGGCTGCAATTGGCACAACGGCAGAGATGCTCCTTCTCTTCCTCACCACTGTATTCCCACCATTTAGAGAGCTTCTGACACACAGAAGTGCTTGCACACTCGTGAGTGTGCCCAGCAGCAAATCCTAAGGCCCAGTCTCTACTTTCTGACACCTAGTCATCTAATAAAACCATCATTTTCTTCTCAAAATAAAATGATGGCTTCTCCATTTTTCTGCCAAAAATCACTAGTGACGCCAATGAGAGAAGATTTGTAAAAGCAATGTTTAAGGCAGAGAACGAGTGTTTATAAGGGAAGGACTGTCCCTACCTGTTTTAGTTACTATCTCATCTCCAATACCCAACACAACTCTTGACATTTAGTAGGCACTTAATGTTTACATAATAACTGACTGCCAAACAAGAACCATTACTTGGAGGAATTTTAACTGAGAAAAAAAGTCCTCAGTTCAACTCTTCCATATTAAAGTTCAGAAAAGCTGCCTATGCCTCGCAGATCCTCTGTGAAGAGTGTGCTACTATACAGAGTGCAGTTCTGGGTTCTCCTCCTGAGCTTGTCCAGCCCTACCCAGACTCAAGCTGCTTCCTGCTGTGATAAGTAATTATGAAGAATATGCTGTATATTACTATTATTATGAAGAAATGAACAACAAAAGACTCTCTCTAGTTGCCTGAGGCATTCTCCCACTAATCAGAGAAAATGATAACCATAGGACCATGCCAAGTCTTTTGGAAGGAAGCTGGCCATGCCATGAAAAATGTTATGGTAAACAAATGCTTTAAAAACAGATTAGGAAGTGTAGCTTATCCCACACAGCTATACCCTGGACATTAGCACCTAGTTCAGACAGCTGCAGTCCACCAAGTGTATAACTAACCAAAGTATAGCCCTTTCAAGATGTATTGATTACTCGATAGAAAACAATAATCAGGTCAGAAATATTAACATATATCAGTGTCAGGCATGACTGCAGTGTCAGGTATGACTGCAATGCTTTTAGCCTTCTCATGGAGAGGTATCTCAGTGTGGACACTTCATGAATGCGTTTTGGACTTCTTTACACCACACATAGAACTGGGTTTGTTGCTCCTGCGGGTATTCAGCTCTTTAGAAGACTAACTCACCACCACAGAGTTCATGGCAGTTTGGGTCACTGACAAGACTGAGTCCTTCCTCGATCAATCTTGCTGTCAATACATGAAATGGATACAGATATATTACCTGAATTAGATGATTATAATTAATATGAATCAAGTGAGAAAAATAGTAGATTTATTGCAGTTGATTCTCACCATAATCACTCACTGTTGATACATGCTAAAAATAATTTTAAAAGTCCTCAAAATATATTTTCTAGGAGCTATAATTATTATCCTTAAAAATAACTGTCATGTCTCAGCTTTTTTTTTTTTTTTAATGTGGGCTTAGAGTGTTTCAAAACTCACTTTATTTAGGTTTTTTTTAAATTTTAATTTATTTAGTTATTTAAATCACATCATAATTTACTTATTTACACAGGGGTTATAAACACAAAAAGGCAGGATGTGGGGAAGGGAATGGCACCGGAGCATAGGTGTTCAGAATTCTTGCTTAGGCTGCGAGCTAAGCACTGCAAGGGAATATAAATAAAAGTTTAAAATATCTATCTGGGTTCCCTGAGGGACAAGCCTGACTGCATAGGGGTTGATGTCAAAAGTATACCCTCTCCAGGAAAAAGACATTGGGATGGGTATGGCCCTCATGCCTCACTGGACAACGACAGGAGGACCGGAGCCATTAGAAGGTCCCCTTCAATTATTGGAGGTCAGGCCTCTATCCCCGCCTTCGCAAGAATAGAATTGCCAAGGCCCTTCTATACTTAGAGAAGGGAGGAGATGTCAGGAGCAGCCCTACATATACACTAAAGGCCTAAAATCAGCCATAGGCCTAAAGTCAGCAATAGTCCTGACATACATGCATGCTAACACCAAGTCTTGGGTCTCTGTGGAAAAACACTGAAACAGCAGGCTATAAGCTATTGTAAACAGGAGGCTTCTGTGGAAATTTACCAGCCCAAGTAGTCATAGGTCTTATAAATAGGCAGCCTCGGTGGACAGTACCAACTTAGATAAGGACAAGTGAATCATAGGCAGAGTCATAGTGACCTGTCCCCTGAATGTCTCAGCTTTTTATCAGACAAACCAAGTTCCTAGAATTTTATATTTTCTCTTTATTTTGTGTGGGCTGTCTACCCACACTATTCACATCTTTCTGAGAGTCAAGAGGAACAGAATCCATCAGAACCTGTGAGTTTGATGGGGCTATAGGGACCTTGTAGTCTGAGTAACTGTTTCAGATGAGGAGACACAAACCCCAGAAACTTGCAGTGAATGTGTCTCCACAGGGTCAGGTCTCCACAGGCAACACTTACAGCCAGTACTCAAGGTGTACAAAGGGTAGTGAATACACAGGGCCAGCTTCCAGTGGGGAACGACAACAACTTGTGCTCAAGATGTTTCAGAGAGCCGGGGGTCTAGAGTAGAGGGACTGAGCTCAAATCTCAGCTCCACCACCTGCAGCCTCAGACTCCTCATCTCTGAAATGGCTAACACCACATCCTCCACCTGTTGGAGTTGCTGAGGATCTGTGGACAAGTCCCTGTAATAGTCTAACGATGGACAGGGTAAGAACCCAGTATCCCAGGGGGTTGCTCCCATGACTGCTATGAGGAGAGGGCTCCCACTACTGCACATTCAAAAGGTTCTCCTGAAGTGAAGAAAGACACACAAAATGACCTAATGTTGCCCCAGAGTACTTGTAGTATTGAGTTTCCTAGTACTCATGACATAAAACTACATAACAATGGATGGTGGTGCGTTTAGTTCTTTTTTTTTTTTTTAAGATTTATTTATTTATTTTATGTATGTGAGTACACTGTCGCTCTCTTCAGACACACCAGAAGAGGACATCCAATCCCATTACGGATGGTCGTGAGCCACCATGTGGTTGCTGGGAATTGAACTCAAGACCTCTGGAAGAGCAGTCAGTGCTCTTAACTCCAGTCCCTGTGTTCTAGTTCTTAACTACTCACACTTATATAGACAACTTACAGGAGTGAAAAACTAAAACGAAGTCCCTAAATAAGTTTGGTTTTTTGTGTTTCAGGAATAAAGGTAGGCCCTGTGGATGGAATTCATCAGGATAAGATGAGGGTAGAACGCTCTCATAAAAGGGTATCATAGCAAGATTTCAACATGCCCTCAAACCAGCTGAACTGCATGAGAATTAAACTGACTGCTATCTACGGAAGGGGATTGATACCACAAAGTGGTGTGCCATTGAAACAAGGTATTTTGGGACCAGTACACTTTATTGAGCATAAGGGCACTTTTAGTTTTTAAAGAGACACATTCCATTTCTTATTGGCAAGAAACACCCCGGGACTACCAAGCACCACTTCTGTCTGGGCACAAACTAATCTCAGGATCCCCAGTGAGAGGCAGTTACCCGACAGCCTGCCGTTCCAGCAGCCTCTGCACGGGAATGGTTAGCTTTCCCAGGAAGCGTTTGATGATGGGCCGACTCTTGGCAAATTTGTCTTTGATTTCAATTTCTAAGACATCAGTCAAAAGTGCAAAAAAGGAGTATTTCTGAAATCAAAAAAACATACAACATGTTGGTTTAGAAGACAAACACAACATCTTATCATTTTATATACAGAAAATGGTATCTCTTAAATTGATGGCACATAGAGTTCACATTACCAGTCGCTGTCAATCCTGTACTCAGGTAAAACTAATAAAAGTCACAAAGGCTCTTAAAACAAAAAAGTTTAAAATCTGAGTGGCAACAGAAATCCTTTCATCCAATGATACACTTCCTTGGTTTAGTAGTTACAGGCAGTAGTATCAAAGATTAAATTATGCATAATATAATTTACTGAAGTAAAAGGGAAAATCAATAATACTGATCCTGTTTCTATTTACACATTTGACCTCAGTAAACTATGGAGGCCGGAAGTGAGTGTGAGTCATGTCACTCATGTCACTCTTCCTTGACAGTGTCCATGCAGTTACAGCAATAGCCTGCTTGACATTTAGGCGCCACGATGTTTATTTAGTATAATAATTATTCTCCAGAGGGCAGAGGAATTTCACAGTCTGCTTAATGGAAAATAGCACTTGCTAAGAGTAAGAAAGCTACATATTAGCAGCCGGCCTCTGAGTAGGTAGTCACATTAATAGCTGAAGCTCAGTTTGTTGATCTCCAGAGGTAGAGATGGTTAAACCATACTCTCAGCTACCCCATCAGGTAGCTGCACACTGCTCAGCAGGCCAAGGATGAGGTCAGTGTACAGTGCCTGACTAGCACATGTGGTAACCCTGCCTTTGCTCACGGGCAATGCAAAAAGGGTAGATATGAAAGAAGAAAGGGGTGTTATTGCTTGTTTTGTTATGGTATCCACTATGGCCTTTCTAGAGCTCATACTTTAAAGTATTTTATATTTTCTAGGCTTCAAGTCACAATAGATGAGGTGCTATGACTTTAAGACTCACTTGCTATGATGACATCATGGTGTTTTAGAACAGGTGTGAGAACATAAGCAACAATCCGCCACCCAGATAAACACAGGACCGTTCAATGACAAGCCCTTCCATGCTCGAGTCCCATATTTCGCGAATTATCTCTCTCCAAGTATATACCTCTACAGCATTGTTAGAACATACTTCTGTGGCTGAAACATTCAGGACCGATTTAACTAATTTATGCATCTCCCTCAGAGGTAAAAGTTTAGCTAGGAACATTCTAGAACCGGGATGCAAAGGCTGGATCCTTGAGATACAGTGGGAAGACTCTGCTTGCCAGTGAGAAGGCATGCCAGTCTCTGCGCATATTTGACTCTGCGTAGCTCTAATGAGAAAGCCCTTTGCTTGATTCCACTGATGTGATGCATTAGGAAAACAGGCAACACAGTCGCTGTGAGAAACTCTCAAATACCAATCAACACAATCTGCCAACACTTGGGATGCTGACTTCCTGAATGGCTGGCTCATCTAGCAAGAATCTGAAAGTTCATGAAAACATTTGCCAAAGCCCATAGAGAAAGAAACTCCTTTAATTTGGACTGAATACATACTGGAGCAAAAGGTTAGAAAACATTAAATACAAACCAGCTTTTCCCCTTTGATTCAGGCTCTACTGTGATTAATCCTTCTGGTCTTATGAAAACCTTCATATAGTTTGTTCCCATGAACTTTTTGCATCACATTTTATTTTTAAAAATATTAAGATATATTTATCTCAATTATTGAACCTGTAGCACACCATAAAGTTTTATCCTAGAAGAGAACAATTCAGCAGTCTCACTATACACGCGGCTCTAACATGGAGGACCTAGCTCATATGCAGTGTACCCTCCCTGCAGCAGAACTAGCCATCTGGAGCCGCTGTGCCCACACCATTAACAGCTCAAGTCTGCACAAGGTTCAGAGGGAAAAGACAAACTCACCTGTCAAGTAGTGTCAAGCACAAGACCCCCCTGACCCCTGACACCACACCTTCTCACCCTGCCCTCCCCCTCCCTACCCCAGCCACTGTCCTCCTACCTCTCTGTGCCAGATTGGATTGGTGGTGTTACTGATGATGGTGGATCTTCTCTCCTGCCCGTGGTGGGCACAGGTCGGAAAACTGCTCTTCTTCCCTGGCTGAATGGACATCTTAAGATAAGGGTCAGGATTGAAGAACATCCCTTTCTTGAGCCCAACTGCCCTGAGATCTTTAAAGAACGAGAGAGAGGAGAGAGGGGAGAAGGAAGCAGAAGAGAAGGAAGGCAGCAGGGAGGGGGAAGCAAAGAAGAAAGGAGGAGGGATCCAGACATCCTGGTTAGCACAAACAGCCAAGTTCTTAACTAAAGTTCTAATCCAAAGCTCTAGATAGATTGGAGCCAGTGACACAGCAGCTGAATTAGTCACACTGTACGCATAAAAAGATGTAGCCATATTGCGCGCCTATAGAGAATGGCAAGTGGGTTGTGGCTGTAATTCCAGCAGAGGGCTTTCCAAGGTGGCAAAAATAATGCCAGCCCTTCTTCATCACCTTGTGCCCCTACAGCTGGAACACAGTGAAAAACTCCATGTGCTTGTGAGTCCTCGCCATCTTTATCCTGGTGCAGTATGGTTGGTCAGCCAGAATGGAAGACAACCTCTGCATAGAAATTCTTAATTATCAGCTTATAAAAAACACCCATATATGTAAAATTATACATATCTATACTACATATGCATGTATGTGTATTATATATGTGTATGTATGTATAAGTTTAAACCAGTTTAACTTAAGATAAAAATTTAAAGCACAGACTCATTTGTACTACATCTTAAATGTCATACATATTCTATAATGAATCCAATATGTAAATGCAATTATTTTGAATAATTCTTCAGTTATTTTTTAAAACCTATAAAGTAATTTAAATATTCGATGAATTTCTTATAACTTACCTTACATTCACAAAATGTTTTATATGACTCAAGCTGCTAAAAGTCTTAGCTGGAGTCTGCTTAATGAGGAGATATTTTAGCTGTCAGGCCACAGGTAAATGTCTAGAACTAAAGCTGACTTAGCTGGGCCCACAACACCTTTCTGAGATGATTGGTGTGATTAATGTACCTCTGGGGCTAAACCATCTTGAAAGCTGTGGAAGAGACTACAATTTCATTGTTTCAGATCAATCTGGAGGTCTTGAACACTCTAGTATAGAGATCGAGTCTGCACAGGGAGACCTCTATTGGCTGGATCAGCTGAATAAGAGACACTGTGTTACAGCCCTGAAATATAGGACGATCTAGGCCTTGCGTTTTATGTATTCCTCAGAACTTACTCTCAGGAAGGAATGGACTGGACCACAAGAACTCATGGCCTAGATGAAAACAGACCAGTGCTGTCTAATGACACATGGTCAGCAGTGGAATAGAAAACCACATTAACAAATACGAAGATATTCAACAGTGAGACCTCACGTTAACAACACTCCATGAGATCTAGATTGATGGCTGTCCTAGAAACCATCAGGAGAGGGAAGGGCAAGCAAGGAATGAGACAGGTACTCTGTGAAGCTGCTATCAGCTCATCATCCCAGTGGTCCCATTTTTTTGATGCTTGATAAACTATGCAGATTTGCAGGTGACTGTTCATTTTTCGCATGTTTTCTCTGTTAGTGTAAAGTAGCCCTGAGAAGAAAATGCGGCTCACAAATTTATTTTCTTGTCTTTCCTGAGTACTCTTTCCTCAGACTCAAGACAGATTGATAGCCTCTAGATATTAAGTTTACTTCCAAGCAAGGGATCTCCTTGAAGCAAATGCAGAGTATCATGGATAGAAACAGCTGCTACAAAGTCTGACAAAACTAATTCACTCACAGACAAATATTCCTTTGAACAAAAAAAAAAAAAGCATTCTGCTACAGATTAAAGACACGGTGAAAAAGATGTCAAAGTTAGACAACCTTGATGCTAACTCTTGTCCAGTGAGACCCTGCACAGATGAATGAATCTCCATTAATGCAGGTGATAAACTGCCAAGTATTTGTAATCTGGTGAAGCAACCCCTGAATTCATCTCCTCTCTGTTCTTGCTATTTTCCTTTGTTTCATTGTTCATGAACAATCCACAACACATAACAAACCAAAGGACTCAAAGTAACAAAGGCATGCATGCTACATACCCTGGCTCAGCCTTATTATAAGATTTAAGATGTTAATTGAGACACAAGTTTTGCTGAAGCTGTACAGTTCAATTCCTGGTCTCCTTCCTTATTCTTAGATAATCAGGCAGCTATTCCAGTATGTAAATGCTTTCAGACAAATATCATCACCCACTGTCAGTCTACAATCGCTTTAATTGTTTTAGAATTGATGTTATGGAATTCTGCTCATCTCCTGTGATTTTTCACATATTTCTGTCCACTCAGCAAATGTCTATCTAGTGAAGAAAAACACATCAAAGCCAGCCAGCTTCTATGTGAACAGAGGTGGATGATACCAAAGATGGACTTACTGATGTCCTAGAGTTTATTTCTTATTTTGAGGAAGATATCCTTTGATTTTACTTTCCACATAGTAATTCTTCTGCAGTGAATTAATAGCACTCCTTCTGAATTCAGAATCAATACATGACTGCCACGTTAAAATGATGTACAGCAACCCAACACATCACTCAATAGCTCGAAACTAAGAAATCCATAGAGTGGAGCCAACGATCAAGGGCTAATGGTCCCTATTATCACCAGAGGCTTCATGCTCTATAGCTTCCCTAAAACATCCCAGGTCTAAAGCACAATCTGTCAGCCAACATGTCTTCAGGAAGCAGTGTCAGAGCTAAGCAAATGTTACCATAGATGAAGGTACTTTAAAGTTATCTTACCCTGATACTTTAAAAATACCAAAGATCCCAAACAAAATATATTTACTGGCCTAATCTGAACCATAAACCACCCACCAGGTGACAACTTCTAAGATTCATCAGGAAGTTGAAGGAAGGAAAGAAAAGGGGCCTTCAAATGAACAACCTCACAGGAAGTGAAACAGACCACTGAACAAAAAGACCACACCCAGAGATGGGTGGGTGTGCACAGCCTGGTCTGGTGTGACTGCTGTGGGCCGTGGAGGTGGCTGCTCTCACGGTCTCACTGTTTAGTTCCTCATTCGAAGTATTTAAGCAGTGAAGAAAACAGAGTCTCACTTATACTTCAGACGTGCTACACCTACAAGAAGTTTCTTTACGGAGTTAGGTAAACTTCAGGCTTTGTATAACTATCAGTTGTCCACTTAAACTCCGATTTAAGCACTGCCTAACATTCTTGGTTTTATAACTTCCAATTCATTCTTGATAGGTCAGTGGTTTTCAAAAATTTTTGACAGTGCTCTAGTGCCCAAAATAAATTTCTCCTTTTTATGTTACAGCCCAGCGCACACATATATTCATATGTATACTTTTTGTCTCAAAAATGTCAGTTTGTGTAAGCCGTGTCTTATCAAGTCATTTCCTCTTTGGTAGTAAGCTCCACTTACTTCAATGTTAGTTTCAACTCAGTCAACTTCACAACAAAACAAAACTCAGTCTCAAGCAGCGCTGTAACCAGATGGTTTGCGTGTAAGCAGGTGGGTATGTTTTGCCAAACAGAAAACCATTATCTTGTTACTTGTTAAATTAATTTTTTTAAATTTCATGAAAACAGCTATTTGCACTCTAATGTTTTATGTGCGATCACCACAGAAAAAAAAGTATGCCTTTCTTTTTTTTTTTCTTCTTCAAACCTTTGTTCTTTCTCCGGTTGAAGTAAGCACATAGCACTTTCCACATACCTTCTGTATGCTCATAGACTCACAGTCTGTCCTGCATGAGAAAACCTGGTAAAAAGAGTATGTTCTAAACATAACAATCATTTGATTTTATCACAGTAAGATATAGGTCACTTTCCAGAAGTATGACCAAAAGAACTCAGCATAAGCTAGCTTACAGGCACGTATGATACTGTAGAAAGAATGATGGTGTCCTACACTGAAGCCATGCTGGAGCCTCACTCGAGCCTCAGACTGGAGGCCACAGCATTCACTTACCTGACAATGTGAAACTGACAAGTTTCCTAGAGTGCAGGCTCCCTGAAGCACCTCCTTCCATGCCTTCTGCCCCCATCTGAGGAGAAAAAAGTGTGTGAAATTTCATACTGGAATCATGTTATCTAGTGATCCAGGGACCCTCATCTGTTTGGACTTGCAATGAGTTATTTTTTTTTAAATGCATTATAATGCATGTCTTCAAGTTTTCAAATTTTAGAACAGATATGCAAATTAGATTCAAAAATACAGGATCAAAGGTTCATATTTAATCTTTACTCCACTAAAAATATGATCTTTGAAATCTTTCTTAGTATAATCACCCTACTTTACTGCATGTTCTGTCTTTAATATGAATATAATTTTGCATGGTACACATTCCTATAACCAAGCACTCAGGAGGATCAGGCAAGAGAATCATAAGTTTGAGGCCAACTCTGTCTCTGTCTGTGTGTTTGTCTGTCTGTCTGTCTCTGTCTCTCTTTCTGTCTCTCTGTCTCTGTCTCTCTCTCTCTGGTGTGTGTGTGTGTGTGTGTTTGTGTGTGTGTGTGTGTGTGTGTGTAACGTAGTTGTTGGTGGTGGTAGTGTTTCTGTTACATTTGAGACAAGGTCTTGCTATATAGCTTAAGCTAGCCTGCTTCATCTGGAGAGACGCCCTACCCTTGAGATGAGATCACTTTTGATATCCAACCAGACTTCTCAACCATCATCATCCCTTCACACCCCCCCACCCCCGGGTAATATCTGGTCATTCTGGCCTATCTTTAGCAGGAATTTTTTTTTTAGGTTGGTTTGGTAAGACTCACTGCACCATTCACCCACTTTTTAATTTTCACCCACTCTCTACAAAGCCCACATTTTCAATTGGCCTTGAACTCTGGACCGTCTTGCTTTTTTCTCTCAAGTGTTGGGATTATTAGAATGTGCCACTATGCCTGGCTAATATACTTGATACATAATAAATATATTTATACTACTAGTGCAACTAAACATTAAATCCCTTCATATTTAATAAGAAAGCCAGGAGTAAATACTTGACTTATGTCACATTCATTAATATGTGCTAAGTCACCCCCCTTACTTTGTCTCTCTGAGTATTCACACAGCATCCTACTAATTCAGGCTTCTGCTGTATTGTAGTGTAGGCACTTGGCTAATGGAACTAGCCATAACAGGACCATATAATGCTACTGTGCAATCATTTTTTCCTAAAAATTTTTAATAAATTATATCTTCTATGAAACTAGTAATTTAAAGACTATAAAGTAAATTTAGATCTTTCTCTCAATTTCTGTACAATAAGTGCACAATTTATGGTTTCTAAGATGAAAGTTCCTTGTGGTACTCTGACAAAAGAAGTTCATATTACAAGAGACAAAATTGAAGCAGAGTCAATTCTGAATATGTAGAAAATGGAAATCACACACAGAATTTAATTATGAAATGCATATTAAACCCTACCAAGGTTCCTTCCCTGACCAAACTTTAGTCAAGCTCATGTGAGCCCTCAGCTTAATTAAGCCTGACCTGAGGCGTTTGTCTCCTACTTGGTACATTATAAAAATTCCACATCATCTAGCAGGCACCCCTATCCTCAGTGTGACATCACTCTTGACACGAGATCATCTCTCACCAGGCTCCAGCTGCCATCTGATCATCTGGACTGCCTTTGGCAAAAATTATGTTCAAGTTAGTTTATCAAGAGTCACTATATCCCCTTGGCCCTTTTAGTAATTTTTCATCCACTGACTCTGCTTCTTGGACATAAATCCTCACTATCCTATTGTGGGTCCCCGGTTCTGGAGGGTGTCCCACGATGTTCTCCCAGCTGAGGACAGAGTGAGAGCAGGGAGGGTCTGCCCACGTCTCCACTGTCTGTTGGTCTTCAGCCCAGCCTGGTGTGAGAGGTCTGGGCCAAAAGGGTGCGAGTGCAAGCAGGGAGGAGAGTTTGCCTGCCTCCGCTGCTGCCTCTGCTCAAGTCTCTGCTGTCACAGCTCGGTCACTCCCAGGTGCTGCACCTGTCTCTCCACGCTGAGCCGGCCCCGGGCTGGGCCGATAGAAGCCAGCTAGCAGGCAAGGAAGCAGCTTGGTGCCCCAGGAAGGTTCTGGGAGATCAGATCTCTCCCCAAGTGTTACAGCTCTTGAGGCAGAAACTCTCGGACACCATCTCGAACACACCTCTACTTCTCCTGAATAGAGCCCTTATATACAGTTTCAGGGTGGGTTAGGGTCTGACAGCAGATAACGCCTATTGGCTTGGTCGGAGAGTTTAGAGATACCTCATCTGCATGTGGGTTAGGGTCTGGCAGATAATGCCTATTGGCTTGGACTGAGAGCTTAGAGATACCTCATCTACATGTGGGAGGGCCTGAGGCACTGTTCCTCGTGACTGATAGTCATAGACCTCCCTTTGGGAGAGGCTGTGGAGGGCCGAAGCTGAATGAAAAGAACCAGGGCCTGGGGGCAGTGCCGAACACCTGCCGTCCTGATAAAGGTCTGGGGTTCAAGGCTTGCTCAACCAGGCACCCAGCTGCTTTCCACAGCCCACCACCCCACATCCTATGTTGTGTCTGAATTGATCCATTTCTATTTGGAGGTCTCTCTTCCCTGACTGCACAAATTTCTGGGTAAAATATGGTTTTATCCACACTTTTCTCATTTGCACCACTGTCCGGTGCTGGGTGTCTCTGGTCTGATATTTCTCTGTCTTCTCTGGACCCCCAGGTAAAACTTGTACAGCATCACAGGTGACCATCACTGATCCAAGTTAGGATGTAATGCTCACTTCTCCTGTCTCCCTATGCCTTATATACCACAGACAAGATTATGTGGCAATTAACTGCCCCCTGACCAGTTTACATCAGTACCATTCAATTCTCTTTATCTACTCCTTCCTCTCCTCTCCTCTCCTCTCCTCTCCTCTCCTCTCCTCTCCTCTCCTCCTCTCCTCTCTCTCTCCCTCTCTCTCCTCTCTCTCTCCTTTCCTCTCCCTCTCTCTCCTCTCCTCTCCCCCCTCCTCTCATCTCCTCTCTCTCATCTCCTCTCCTCTCTCTCCTCTCCCTTCTCCTCGCCTCTCTCCCCTCCCCTCCCCTCTCCCCTCCCCTTCTTATCCCCTCCCCTCCCCTCCTCTCCTTTCCTCTCCTCTTTTCTTCTCCTGTGTGGATGTGTGCATGTGAAGGCTAGGAAACAGCCTCAGTTACTATTTCAGTTGCTTTTCCCCTTTCCTTTGGAGACAAGGCCTCTCATTAGCCTAAAATTCACCAAGTAGGTTAGGTTGGCTAGCCAGCTAGTCCAGGGATCTGTCTGTCTGATTCCTCTTTCCCAACGATGGACTTACGAAAGTGTCCAGTCCCATCCCACATTTTTATGTGTTTTCTAAGAATCAATCTCAGGTCCTCCACTTGCAAGGCAAGGGCTTTATTGACTGAGTTATATAACTCCCCAGCACCCTTAATCCTATTCTCTTGATGATTGTAGACTGTTCATTCATCAAAATTTGAGTTATTACACAGATTTTATCCCTCTGACTCACAATCCCCAGATTAACAGGGTGCAGGTAGCAGCAGAGTGTCAGATTCAGCACATAGGGCCTGGGCAGGTGATACAGATGTCCCCTGTGACTGATGGTCTAACCTATACTCCCTGCTATACATGGACAGCAGGTCTGCAAAACAGGGCTACTGCCTAATAAGTAAGACATGTCCCTCCAGGATTATAACCTGTGTGTCTAACAGGAACTTGTTTATGCTGAGTGAGTTATTTGTGACTGAAAATATTCATGGACTGTCTTCATTTAAAACTATCTTCTCTCCTCTTCCTCTCTTTTTAAAGACATGAACTTTCTATGTAGCCTATAGGTGACAATTCACAATCTTCCTGGCCCAGCCTCCTCAAGTGCCAGGATAACAAGCACACACCACCAAACAAGACTTATAAACTAACTAAAATATTTTAAAAACCTACAAGGAACAAAAGAAGACACCTACAGTTTTCATTTTTAAAACGTAATTTATTCTGTGATAAGACTTATCTAAAGCAATTATCCAAGAATTCTTAGAAAAATAGTATCTGCTCTCTGGCAAAATGCTCATCTGAAGTAATGCTCAAAGAATACAATTTTATCTCACTACAATAAAGCCAGGGAAGGGCAACTATTATCGCTAAATCCAGGACCATTCGTTGTAATATACATATCGGTATCTCTGTTTAGAGAGAGGTTTTTAAATAAACTTGATCCATAGATCCATTCCAGGAAATCCGCTCCATAGATCCATTCCCGGAAACCCAGAAGCAACAGTGCCAACCAAGTGCTGAAATAAAACAGTGCCCGAGCCTGCCCTGCAGCTGATGGGTTTCCTGTTGCAAGGCTCACAGACATCTACTGTGTACTCAGATGAATGATAGTGACGTCAACATCAACACACAAATGACAGAGGAAGCAGAGGTTCACACTCTTGATTCATTGCAAAGGGATTTGTGAGAAAGGGGATCATAGGATTAGTGCAATGGCTCATTTCCTGACCTAGAGAAATTCTCAGCTGTCTCCCTCAGGTCTATTCTTTGTAACTGTCATGGAAGAATCATACTAAGCAAGCTTTGTGAATCTCAGTGCTGTTACTTACAATAATTAAAGACATGCTGTGTGCCCTGGGAACTACCGGTCTGCTACAGCAGCATAGCGCTGACCTCCCCAAAGGAGGTTAGACCCAAGACTTTACAGACTGCTCAGAAATCTACTGACCACCACTTCTATTAATGAGTTCTTTTAATCAAAATGTTCTCTCCTGATTGTAGGGCTGTTGTCTACACAAAACTCTGAAGTCATACTGAAGCACATTAATTATCCCCAAACTGCAGGCTTTGACAGGGCAATCTCACCGGAAAAATCACTGCAATGCATTTAATTGGCAGTGGGATAGACACCTCCTCTCCCCCCAACCCCAGGCTCCTCCCCCACCTTCAGTAACAACTAGATCTTGGAACTGCTCAAGTCTAAAAGACTCCAAATTCAGGAAGTGCTGGCTTTCTTTTCATTGTCTAATTTCATTCAAAATGAGTTTTTCAGAGGTTTGATTAGAAACATCTCTATTCTTTTAGGTATGTAACATTACTAATACTAATTTTTTATTTTACTGTATTAATGACAAGAAAGTCTTATCCAGTGTTACATTGGCATGGCAGATTTTATAGTCAACAATTGTTAACCATTTTGTGACCCAAAATGTATTATGTAGTAATGTGGACTATTATTTCTATATCCTGCACTAGGTTTATTATACTAGAGAAAACTCTAATATAATTTTAACTAGAGATCTTGAACATTTTTCATACATTGTTCCTTTTGTGTGGAATTTTTTTCTTTTTCCTCTTCATCCAAGTAGTTTTCTATCCATCCATCATGGGGCTGTCCTGCACTCAGGACTTTCTGGTCATGACAGATCGCACTACACATGTTCCCATAGTCCCACTTCACTCCATCTCATACAATGACAACTTAAGTGATCTGACTGAGCCACCACTGTCCCTTGGTATAGCAGTGACAGTGACCCCTCCCCCTGCTCTTCTTAGCTTCTGAGTCCCAGCAAGAGGCTCAGCATGTAGCAGACACACCCACCAGAAACGCATCTGAATAACAAGCAAAAGGAAATGATTACTTCAGAGGCACCAGCACTATTAAAACTAGCACATGGCAGGGCTGCACAATCTCAAAATGTCATCTGCAGAGAATGCTTTCTGAATTTGAGGGATTTAAACTGACTACCTGTCCAGTTCTGAAAGAGCAATATCCCTATAAATGTGCGCACACACACACACACACACACACACACACACACACACACAGAGTGAAGATTCTATGACATAAGAATCAAGTTCTTTTCTAGACTTTTATAAGCTTATTTTTACTAATGACAAAATTTTTAAGGATTTACACATTGGAGCCTAAAGAATCTTTCTAAACCATCAGTCAATTATGAGAACTATTGATTTTTAAAGTTGATCTAACAAGAGAAAAATGTCGAAAACTGAAAGAGCAATCCTTAGGAGACTGCCATTCTCTTAGAAATGAAGTTTCCTTTCAAGGTAAATAACTATGCTTCTTCACATGAGGGCTTGAGGAAGAAGTTGGCTCCCACTGAGTGGCCATGTTTTACCAAACAGTAGACTGTTACATGGCACTTTGTGAGGGATTTAAACTCGGACCTCGGAGGAAAGCACTCAGATACGACTCCCATCACACTTTCTTTCGATGAAGCTCCTGAGGTGACTGGGCAGCAGAACCACTATGATTTCACTGGGTGCATTTTCCATTTTACACACTGAATTCATATAAATCCACCTGAGATGCAGTATCACAATTTCCTAATAGCCTCAAGTAAAAGCCTTCGTGACAGAACACCATGTGATTCATAGCGCTCCCTTGAAGAGCAGTTGGCACACAGGACCAATCTGTAGCAAGTGTTTTTCCACTGATTGCTAATACAGATGCAGTTATGGCAGCCTTGTTACACACTTCCTTTACTAAAACAGTGGCCACACTGTCATGTATTTCCTTGTCATTGTCCCTTATGACCCTGACAGGGTAACCCAAGCAAAAATAGAACTCTTTGCAGGCCTTGGGAGGAAGGCAGCAATGAGGAGAACTCACCATCACAGCCGGGTTCTTCACAGTAATACAGGGGGTTGTGGCTCGCAGGGCTCCACTAATGCCATGGTAATATTTGAAACAGATTTTGATCTCCGCTGCAAAGCAATGGTAGAAAAACAGTTGAATCCACTGAGGAAATGCCAAATCCCTCTCAGGCAATCCTTTCTATTCATGACTCCTTTTCCAATCAGCACCAACCAATTTTTACCAATTCCTGATGAATTTTATTTATTTTGCTTTTCTCTATTGCCTTCTTTTTTCACAGGGTCTTGATATATATGTCACCTAAGCTAATCTGAAGCTCATTCTGGTTCAGAAGAGCCCTGAACTCTGAATCCTCTCAGCTCAGCCACCGAACCCAGCTTTGCTGAAACTTCATAAGAACATCTCAACTGCATCAGAGAAAGAATGCGAGCAGACAATACACTGAACATATCTGTAGAGAAAAGGTAAGACTGTGATCCTCTCAGCTCCACCTCCCATGGTGCTCACAGAGGTGGGCAGTGCTACGCCTCCTGTCTGGGGTGTTATCCAATACCCACTTTAGCCTGTCCTGGGTGACAGGTGAGTGGTTGAGGTTTTCTGTAAGCTAGCTATGACTTCCACAGACTGTTTTTAACTTCTTCAATATAAGCAGATCACAACTACTACTACTAGAACTATAAAAAGCAAAGCAGTCTAACAAAGCGTGGACTGGGTGGACTCTCTAGGAACCCATGTGACTTTAATCTTCCAAGTGACTTGAATGAACTACTAAATAGGGATCAGATTTGGGGACCTGACCCACAGTGATGAGCATATAGACACTCATATACCTTATAAATTTGTTCTGACAATTAAGGTCGAGAAAAGGCAAGGCATATACCAATTGCAGTTTTTAGAAAGCAGTTAGTTTCCAAAAGCATGACGTGGATGTGTTTCAATATAAACTTAGAGTCAGGAGAATGTCTCTGCTCCTAAAAGGCCTGAATCACCATGACATGTATTTTCTCCCAGGTGTCCTTCTTTAGATGCAGCGGTGTTGGCAAGCAGAGCAGGCCACAGATGGACAGTTCTGGCCTACAGAGGGAGCGCCTCTCACCTGAGTTACAGAATTGTTAAGATGGGGCTGTTCCACACATTTTCCCAAGTAACTTAATTTAGCACTGACTTTCCTGAGCATGCTAAATGGCATCTGTAGAGTACTTTACATTCACTTAAAGAGAATGACATAAAGAAAACTTGCTTCTGAGAATTTATATTGCCATACTCCTCCTATTAATGGCCAAATATTAAACCTAAGGAAAGTTCCATCATAAGCTAAATATCAAGTCTATTATCTATATCTATCTATCTATCTATCTATCTATCTATTTCTATCTATCTATCATGTATGTGTGTATGTATGTATGTATATAGTATGTATGTATGTATGTATTATCTATCTATCTATCTATCTATCTATCTATCTATCTATCTAATTTTTGTTGTTGTTTCTGTGTTTTGAGACAAAGTTTCTCTATGTAACAGAGCCCTGGCTGTCCTAAAATTCACTTTGTAGACCAGGTGGGACTTGAACTCACAAAGATACACCTGCCTCTGCCTCCTGAATACTAGGATTAGAGAAATGTGCCACCATGTCCAGCGAATACCAAGTCCTTTCATATATACTCATTACCACAGAATAATTCACAATTTAGTTAGCATCACTGATCAAAAGATTTTACTATACACCAATCAAAATGCATGCTCACCACTGTGCCAGAGAGAGCAAGGGACTCTGGGAGTGACATCTGGCCTAGCAGGCATTTTACAGTTTAACTGCTGAGATGACAAGTCTAGGCATAGCAAATCACAAAAGAAAGACACTAAAGAGGAAAAGCACCGGGAGGAGGAATATGGGGACAAGGGAGGAGGTTAGTGAGAGTACTGTGGAGCCTCAGGACAAGGTCTAAGGATGAGACTCAAGACTGAGGAGCAGTGAGGAGGCCAGAGTTAGTAGAAGGTTTGTAGAACCTCAAGTCTGCTTGAGAATCTCTGTTGTTGCTCTCCGCCTCACTCAGAACACTCCTGCAAATGGCTTTTTCAAACACTAACACAAGTTTGGAGGTGTTTCTGAGATCTACAGATATAAGCAAAGCCGCTCCCTCCACTTGCTTTCCTCTGTGGCAATACTCTGCCTAAGTCACACAAGCCTAAGTCACACACCAAGGGCTGTCAAAGCAGAACAAACCTCAGTGGCCTTTGTGAGGAGTTGTACGAGCATGGGCTCATCTGCACCACACTCTAAATACGGGAGAGCTGGCAGTCTGTGTGAGTCTGCCTGCAGGAGTACTCATAAATCAATAAACATGGCATGCTTTGTAAGACATCTTCCATGCACTCTTAGGTTAGAGGGCGCTGCCTGCACGTCTTGAAGGTCTTAGTAACTAGGTAACAGACCAAGAAAACATCACTGATTGTCTTAATGGGAGGATATTGACCGTGGCAGCTTTGCTAACTGATCCATTTTGGGGTATTACTTCCTGTTAAAACAGCAGCAAGGACAATAACAATACAATCATCGCCTCTATAATGATTTAGAGTCCACACAATTCCATGGTGAATTTATCTTGAACTGTACAAAAGTAGATTCTGTGGTGCTGATCACTCAGACCATTCAGAGCTGTACTGAAGAAGTAGAGAGCTGAGAGGTTTAAATCCATCAGCCGGGACAAACCATACACAGAGGCGAGTCATCAGAGAGAAGAGCAGGGTCCCACACAGAATGGGGGTTGTGTTTGAACTTGGGTAGGAGCTCATTGGTCCCTTCAAATGGATACCACTAACAACTTCTACCCTTTAAAATGCAGGACTCGAGATGGTGAGTGGCATTGTTCTTGCCTTCAGCTATTATTGAGTGCTTTAGGACATTCGCAATCTTTTTAAAAACAGGAGAGAGAGACTGAGATTTCAGTTAATGTACTTGAATCCCTTCATGGTGGAAAGACGGAATTGAAAGATTGCCCACAGGGTAGAAATGGAGGGCTTTTGCTCAGATGTCATCTCTAACTGTAAGTGGAAATGTCATATAACAACATTGTCGAAAAACATATACAGGGCCAATGGGAACAAATGTAAATGTAAGGACTGAGTGTCCAATTGAGGAAGAGTCCAGGGCCATGAGGCCTCACTCAACAGCAAGAAAGAAGATGGACAGAGAAGCAAGGGGTGTCCCATCTTCTCCACAACCTGGTGTGGCAAACAATACATCATCCTCTTACTGCCTTCAAGCCACAGGGAAACAAAACAAAAGAATCTCAAGTCTGAAAACCCAGAGTATTTTCTCCAAAGCATGTATTTAAAGTGTGCTGGCTCAGAAGGCAGCCGAGCAAGAAAGATGGGGCTTCCTGCATTGACCCACAGGATCCGGGTGGTTGAGGCAGTCCGAGCCTCCAGAGGAAGGATGTGGCCCAACGGCATCTTCCTTTCCAAGGCTTTTTCTGTTCCCAAAGCTAACCATGAATTATAGAATTATATCCCATTCTTCTTAATAATGTGTGGGAGAGTTTGCTTATGCAATTACTAAAGCAAAGATTTAAAATCTTCTATTTGAATGTTGACATGACAGACATGTCTCTTTATCTTGAAACTCTGAATCCTCTAATGATCATAAATACAAATAAAAGGTTTCCCAGTCTGGAGAGATGGCTCAGTCTTTAAGAGCACTGACTGCTCTTCTAGAGGTCCTGAGTTCAATTCCCAGCAACCACATGGTGGCTCAAAACCATCTGTAATGAGATTCAATGCCCTCTTCTGGTGTCTCTGAAGACAGCTACAGTGTACTCACATACTTAAAATAAATAAATCTTTAAAAATCGATTTCCCTAAGGTAATAGTCCCTCACGGCACCTCCACCACAGAGGGGCGGGGTGAGTGTTAGGGAGCGGAGGGAGGAGGAGACAGAGTTCATACAGCATTTAGGAACCTAATGTGTTCCTCAGAAAAGGGACTTCTCTAGATCATATTTCAGTGTAATTATGTTATCATTTGTTTAAAAAAATACAGACTTCTAGATCAATATAGGAATAAGATATTTCTAGATAAAGAATGTGAAATTAGTCACCAGTTCCCTTTATAGGAAGGACACTTGTAATTGGTACGATGCCAGAGACAGTTACTTCTACTTTTGCATATTGTAAAAATTACATTCTTTTCATGATTATCTATTCAAAATTTATCTTCTAAAAGCAACTCAGCCATATCAGCCTTAGGCACATGTGCTGATACTGTAAACTTACTCTGAGAAAAGAATCTATGGTCTACCTCCACAAGCAAGGGGCTTACCTCAAAGACTGAGATCTATCACCTTACACAATGGCGTGATTGTTTAGGCAGTCTTTCACAGACTGTTGTCATTTAGGAAGTCTGGATTATCCCATAGTTATATAAATTGGATATACAATTTAACCATAAAGATTGGTGAAATGGAAACACCCTTCTTTATCATTTCTATTTCACTAAAACAAAGTGGATTAGAAATGGAGGACTGGTGTCCAGGCGGTAGCTACATGTCATCTCTCACTATAAGCTCATTTATTCTACTACACAGTTCTCACCATTGCCCTGTGTGCTGTCGTGAATGGTCCTACTTGTTGCCATATTATTCAGAAGATACAAACTGAGGAAGGTTTCACTTGAATCTTTACACTTCTAAAGATATTTACCCACAGTCCCAGCAGAGTACTCACTTGCCATTTGCCAGTTATTGCAAGTTGTCTGTGCAGTGGGAAAGCCTTCCTTGGTCAAGGTACAGCATAACAATCATGAAAACAAATGATGGGCAATCTCATGGGATGAGAGAGCTGATTGAACCCAACACATGAAGAATAACACTGGAAAGTATCAAGTCTCCAGGAGCAAGAGCACACTCTGTGCCAGTGAAAAGGGACTAAAAGATGATGGCATTAGGGTAGGGGCCCTGGCAGTGAAAACAGGAGGGTGACGTCACTCATCTCTCCCAGTAAAAAATCAAGTTATCCCACCACCCCTCGGTAGTGTGACTGCCACACTCACTACTTGCATTGCTAATGTTGCTTCCAAGGGCTGAGACAGGTAACATTCTAATAATATTACAAAATGACTGCAAATACTCGTGTTTTGGTTTTCACCTTAACAATCACAAAGGAGTTCAGCCATCAAAGTGCACAATTTCTAGGTTCACGCATTGATCCAAGATTATTAAGTACCTAAAATCGTACCTCAAAGTTGGTGGTCAATAAATGTTTCACAATGATGGGGAGAATGGATAGATGTATAAAAGAAAGAAAAAAAGGCAAAAAATTCACCTAAGCATGAATGAATAAAAGAAGAACCACAGTGTATGAAGGACTACATAAAATAAAATCAACATCTTGGCACACAGGGACAACTGCTGAAACCCCTTAAACTTCAAAACTGGAGAATACATACTGCAAAGATGACCCATGCAGTTGCTGCAAGCAACTCACTGGAGGCAATACGCTCACTTGAAAGGTAGCTGACAGCCTTTATAGCAACCCCATTTTTGGCTTTCTTTTGTGTTGTGGATGTGGTATGTGAATATACTATGAGTCTGTATACAAACGCTAAAGCCCGAGGTCCGGTGCCCACTTTATTTTGTGAGATAGGGTCTCTTACTGAAACTGGAGCTTACTGATCAGATTTCTCTGTCAGCCAGTGAACTCCAGGGATCCCTGTGTCTGACACCCCACCTCGACCCACTGTTGGGGTTACATACAAGCACTGCAGCGCCTAGTCCTTTATATAGGTAGTAGGGATTCAAGCTTGACTACTCGTGCTTGTGCAGCAAGCCTTTTAATACTGAACTGTGTCCCCAGCCCTTGATTACTGTCCTGAAACAAGTAAATATTCATGATGCTGATGCCTAAGGTCATCAAAAATTACATCCATTTTGTTTTTCCTTCAAAGCCGTTCAAGTAAGTCTGTAATTATAAGCCCGGGAAGTCTGCATCCTCTGATGGCTTAGCTAGACAACCTAAGCATCTTAGGTTCTGACTTAAACAGATCATTTTTCAAAGAGTCCTATCTTGTTTGGGCTTCTAATAAGCCAATGATAAAAGATTTTATTTCTTAAGATGAAAGAAAAATTTTGAATATTATATTTTCAATCAGAGGTTGACAACATCCTGAATTTTAAAAGAAGCTGTAAGGCTTTCGGCCATTAGCTCCAAAGATTCAAGTAAGATTACATTATGCTGTTAAGGTATTTTTCATCTCTCTTTTTACCATACAAGCCCTTTGAATATGTACCATCGCTCCCAGTTTAGTGTGTTTGTGGGCTTTATGAGTGTGTGAAGAGCTGGGAGGAATAGAGGGTGTGGAAACCATAGTCAGGATACGTTATGTGAGAAAAAAAAAATCTATTTCAAAGGATAAATAAATAAATCAAGAAAAGAAACTGTCTTGGTGTATGATTTTCTTCCTTCTGTTATGATAAAATTTCATAGTTATCAGGTTGAGACATGGAACTTAGGCCAACGTGAACCTGGGAACCAAAGCCATGACCCACCATATTTGGCTCCACAATAAACTATCTCCTATCCTTGTTGAGGTCACAGCTGTGATTCTTGTGTTGACCATGCTTAAACAGACAATATTAGCAGAACAGCGGACTGTGAAACAGAACACACCTTACAGGACAGAGGCAGAGTGAGAAGAGACTCTGAGACAATGACTTATGAGGAAGGACCATGGAAGAAACTACCCAAAGCCTTTAATGCTGACTAAGGTCACAGATGCTGATTGTCCAAAACAACTTTTTATATTACACAAGCTTTAGAGTTTTACTGAAAGTGTTTGCAGTAAGTTTCCATCTGATCAACTTATACTTTATGTTTTGTCTTGATAAGTCCTTTTATTTCTAGTATTCATAGAATCTCTTACATAGAAATTTTAATTCTTAAGAATTCAACATTATGGGAAATTTTCAAAAGCCTATGTTTTTTGTTAAAGAAAGAAAACTTCTGAAGCTATTCAAATTAACCAGGACTGACTAATAAACTAGTAAACCAGTCATGTTCTTTTATTATATTCATCTGCCTTCTTTCCATCCCATAAAAATACACTCAGAATTCCTGTATACTCACAAATGTTATAAACACGCACACCCTGTCACATTTACCCCCCAAAACCCAGCTGAGGCATCTGTAATGAACTACGTGCTATATAAGCATCTGTATTTACAAATACAGCACAAGGTGGATGGGGTAATGGTTGATCTCTCTGCATTCAATTTCTGATTGTTCATATTTGACCTTAATGGCAGTCTGCCACAGACTATCTCATTCACATTTTGTTGACCTACATGAAAAAGGTAACTTTCTGTGTGTAAGAAATGAGATACGTCCAAAGCAAACAGAATTCCTAAGTTAACCACAACATTGAACTCTTCTTTCTGATTCCTAAAATGAATACTGGTTACTATTGTATATAATCTCCAATGAACATTTTCCAAACAATATATCTTCTATGCGGGGCTTCATGACATAAATATATAAATAAGAGCCCAAAACTTTAATAATGTTCAAATATGATTCCATAGGTTCAACACACATACACACTACTCAGTCTCATACTGTGTCACACTCATATGATTCTATAGGTTCACACACATGCACACTACTCAGTCTCATACTGTGTCACACTCATATGATTCTATAGGTTCACACACATGCACACTACTCAGTCTCATACTGTGTCACACTCATATGATTCTATAGGTTCACACACATGCACACTACTCAGTCTCATACTGTGTCACACTCACATGATTCTATAGGTTCACACACATGCACACTACTCAGTCTCATACTGTGTCACACTCACATGATTCTATAGGTTCAACACACATGCACACTACTCAGTCTCATACTGTGCCACACTCACATGATTCTATAGGTTCACACACATGCACACTACTCAGTCTCATACCATGCCACACTCACATGATTCTATAGGTTCACACACATGCACACTACTCAGTCTCATACTGTATCATGTTCATTGATTACTTACGTTCCATGAAGTAGGGCCCAGGCTCAATTCGCCATACAATTTGTCCTTTTTGGGTTCCAGTCACACCCCTGTTTTTAGAATCCCAGAAGTTGGCTGGAGAATTCTCATCTGGTAAAAACCAAAGAGACACTTTTAGCTTAATTACAACCTGCCTTTTCTAAGCTCAAAGATCAACACAGGTTCTAAAATAAGCAGAAAAAAAGGTAAAAAAAGGCAGACCATCAGTGAGCTCTGTTTCTAATGACTACCTCCTAGCACATTATCAACCTGCATTTCTGCATTTGCATCTATTTGGGAAACCAGACGTCTAACAGGGAAGACGATGGAACCTTTGGGTATTACCAAAATATAATATTGCAATGAACCAAGGGTTGATTTACTGTAGCTTCAGTGATGGGCTGATTTGTGAGAAAGAAGCTGAGGTAAACTTTCATTTATGAAATCTTTATCAAAAGTTAGAAAAGAACTAAACTGAGAGAATTCAACAGAACCCATGGTGGGTGAACAACAGACTCAAAGTCTGGAAGCTGAGCCCGGCAACAGTATGGCTTCACGGGCACAGTGCTAAGCAGCACTAGCCAATTCCTCATGTCTTCCAGGCCAACTGCCTGCAAAGGCCAAAGGCAACAGAGCTAACATAAGAACAGTAAGAGATAGTATTTCAAATTTGGTACAGAAGAAACATAGGCGCAAGAGTAGCCCAGCGAACAGGCCAGTGGACAACACTTCCCAGGGTTTCCTCATAGAAAAATATTCCTCTCATGCTTAGGAAGCAGGGACGCTCCACTGCTTCTGGCTCTGCCCTGTCATGCCTGTCTTGGCTGAAGGCCGAAGGGAGTCACAGTCTAGAACTTGTTCATATTATACTAGCTTAAAACTTTTTCTTATTGATTGAAAAATATATGATAATACTGGCTTTTAAAGTCACATATGTTGCTTCCTCCCATTATGATCAAAAATTAGCAATATATCTCTAAGAACGGGGAGAAAAAAAAGGCAGGATGAAGTAAAACCTTCAATAAAGAAGGGAGATGGAGAAATGATTCAAAGCACAAAGAAACAGTCCTAAGTAGAAAAAAGTCCTCTTCTGAGCTTGAAATAGAAAACTGGTCAAAGTTGAAGGCTCATGAAGATTGCTGTTGGTGACTGTCTATGCTGGGCTGTCATTCAGGGTCTTAGAAGCCAGAACATCCTGGGTGGGCTGGTCTCTTCATGTCATTTATCACATTATAAATCAATGAATCTTTAGTGTGGAAGGCCAAGAAAGGCCAAAGTTCCCAAGAATTGGAAGGCATACACCAGTTGTGGTATCACCAGGTCTTCTGCACAGTCAACAGACAACCTACTCCATCACAGAATGTAACCAAGATGTCTACCTAGAATACACTCAGGCAATTACTACACATGGACTTTAAAGGTATTCTATAGTACGTGGGGTAGACTGTATGCTGTCTGGTCACTGAACTTCTTTACCAACATAATTCTAAGTTTCTTCAAGGCAACAGTTGTGCCTGGTTAAAAATACTCAGTCTATCCTTTCCAGCTAAAGGAAGCCACACATGGCTAGTTCTGGCTAGGAAAGTTTACATGGCAGTTTATTGGTGGGACCTACAGGAAGCTGGGAGTTTTCTGGTTTAACATGGGCGGGGAGGGGCTCACATTCCTTTGCAGTTCTCTTTAAGGAGAGCCACATATTGAGGGAACAGAGTGAGAAACCAGAAGCAGCTGTGACAGTTTGCTGAGTTCTGAAACCATCTGTATTTAGGCTTCTTGCTACCTAACAACTAGTAAGTCCCACTTGGCTAAGATACCGTGGTTATGTTGATCAACTGCAGATGAACGCTATTCCTGGTGGTTATATACTCCATAAGGCCAGATGTAATTTAGACTCATCATTCCTGGCATGCCCAGGACTTATAGGCTTGTATCGGTGCTCTAGATTAGACAACAAGTGTAGCTGTTTCACAACTTCCATTTGAACAATCAGAGCTGCTTAGATGGGGAGAGAAATTCACAAATTCTTGCAAACAAATTTACTTGAACATTTCTTCCCTTGGAAAACACACAGGGACAGGGAGTAGAGAATGTCTGCATGCACAAACTTTTTCTTTAAAATAATAATAAAAGTAGCCAGCAGCTGAGAGTGGTAGCATACCCTGTAATCCCAGCACTTGGGAAGCAGAGGCACGAGGAAATACATTTCAGATTAGCCTGGTCTATGGAACAGTCCTGTTTTAAAAGAACAGCAGCAACAAAAACAACATAACAAGGTGAGTGGCAAAGCTCACTGGAAATTTTCAAAGAATGCTTTGGCCATTGCCCTTGACCCCAGGAAGGTAGAGGCATCAGCAACAATTTTGTTAAAACCAGAAGTGTCAGCATCACTCTGACTACAAGGTGTCCATGAGGAGGTTGTGCTTGTGCAAAAAAGGTCTGTACTTTTGGTCTCACTTTTCTTCTTTCTCTTCTCAAACAATTAATTAAACTAAACTAAGCATATGTTACAGCATACAACACTGGCAAAGCGGTCTTCTGAGGGGCAGAGAGTGGTTGGTCAGGAATTAAATGAGGAGACATACTCTAAGAGTGCAGGGACATAGAATCAGTGTGGGCATCTATTGACCCAGTCATATTCACTCCAAGGTAGAAATATCAGCCTGAGGAGTAGGAAGGAGGGACAAATATCTAGAGGTAGTCAATCCAGCCATCAGGTCAAGTGGAGAAGAAATCATGTTACGTCTGACTTTAATGGTTCATAGTCCATATAGACAACTCCATTTGGAGGCTAATAAATACATGAAAAACACATACTAGCTTTCCCTGTTAGAGAAATAGAAATTAAAAGTATACTGAGAGCCCATCTCATCCCAGTCAGAATGACTGTTATCACAAAAACATACAGCAGATGATGGTGATGATGTAGGGAGAGGGGTGTTCATGGAAATGTAAATAACGGCAACCAATATAGAAATCAGTATGAAGAGTTCTTAAAAATAGAATTACCGCTGTGCCACAGTGCTCCATACCCAAATATGGCTGGGAGAGAGCTGGTCACCCAGGGGTGTGGATAAACCTGTGAGCACAGGTAAGACCACCACTTCTGCTCTGGAAGACCTGCCCAGAGACCTCAGGGCACAGGAACTAAGCCTGGGACATTATCCTTCAGGTTTCCATTTGCACCCAGAGCTAATCCTGGGCCACAGGGCTCCATGCCCAAATACCATCAGGAAAGGGTTGGTCTCCCAAGAGTGCTGGCACACCTGTGAGCACAGGTAACACCACCACTTCAGCTCAAATTCCTGGCCCAAGAAGGACCAGCCCAGACTCATCAGGACACAAGAACCAAGGAACATCTGGGAACAAGATCCTTCAAGTTTTTGTCTGTGCCCCAGAGCTGACCCTGTGCCACAGCTCTCCGTACCCAAATTCATCCTGGAGAGAACTAGCCTCCCAGGAGTACTGACACACAGGCTTGCAGGAGGGACAAGCTACAGTCAGAGACAGCAAGACCAGCAAACACCAGAGATAACGAGATGGCAAGAAGCAAGGGCAAGAACATAAGCAATAGAAACCAAGGAGGTTTGGCATCAGCAGAACCCAGTTCTCTCACCACAGCAAGCCATGGATACTCCAACAAACACACCAGAAAAGGAAGACTTTGATTTCAAGTCACATCTCATGACAATGATAGAGGACTTTAGGTAGGACATAAATAATTCCCTTAAAGAAACACAGGAGAACACAGGTAAACAGGTAGAAGCCCTTAAAAAGGAAACACAAAAACCCCTCAAAGAATTACAGGAAAATATAACCAAACAGGTGAAGGAATTGAACAAAACCATCCAGAATCTAAAAATAGAAATAGAATCAATAAAGAAATCACAAAAGGAGACAACCCTGGAGATAGAAAACCTAGGAAAGAGATCAGGAGTCATAGATATATGTATCACCAACAGAATACAAGAGATAGAAGAGAGAATCTCAGGTGCAGAAGATACCATGGAAAACATTGACACAACTGTCAAAGAAAATGTAAAACGCAAAAAGTTCCTAACCCAAAACATCCAGGAAATCCAGGACACAATAAGAAGACTAAACCTAAGGATAATAGGTATAGAAGAGAATGAAGATTCCCAACATGAAGGGCCAGTAAATATCTTCAAAAAATTATAGAAGAAAACTCCCTAACCTAAAGAAAGAGATACCCGTGAACATACAAGAAGCCTACAGAACTCCAAATAGACTGGACCAGAAAAGAAATTACTCCTGTCACATAATAATCAAAACATCAAATGCACAAAACAAAGAAAGAATACTAAAAGCAGTAAGGGAAAAAGGTGAAGTAACATATAAAGGCAGACCTATCAGAATTACACCAGACTACTCACCAGAGACTATGAAAGCTAGAAGATCCTGGACAGATGTCATGCAGACCCTAAGAGAACACAACTGCCAGCCCAGGCTACTATACCCAGCTCTCAATTACCATAGATGGAGAAACCAAGATATTTTATGACAAAACCAAATTTATACAATATCTTTCCACAAATCCAGCCCTACAAAGGAAAATAGATGGAAAACTCCAACATAAGGAGGGAAACTACACCCTAGAAAAAGCAAGAAAGTAATCTTCTTTTAACACACCCAAAAGAAGATAGCCACACAAACATAATTCCACCTCTAACAACAAAAATAACAGGAAGCAACAATCACTATTCCTTAATATCTCTTAACATCAATGAACTCAATTCCCCAATAAAAAGACATAAACTAACAGACTGGATGCATAAACAGGACCCAGCATTTTGCTGCATACAGGAAACCCACTTCAGTGTCAAAGACAGACAAAAGTAAAGGGCTGGAAAACAACTTTCCAAGCAAATGGTCCCAAGAAACAAGCTGGAGTAGCCATTCTAATATCGAATAAAATCGACTTTCAACCAAAAGTTATCAAAAAAGATAAGGAAGGACACTTCATACTCATCAAAGGAAAAATCTACCAAGATGCACTCTCAATTCTGAATGTCTAGTCTCCAAATGCAAGGGCATCCACATTCATAAAAGAAAGTTCACTAAACCTCAAAGCACACATTGTACTGCACACAATAATAGTGGGAGACTTCAACACCCCACTCTCAGCAATGGACAGATCATGGAAACAGAAATTAAACAGAAATGCAGTGAAACTAACAGAAGTTATGAACCAAATGAATTTAACAGATATCTATAGAACATTTCATCCTAAAACAAAAGAATATACCTTCCTCTCAGCACCTCATGGTAACTTCTCCAAAACTGACCATATAATCAGACTCAAAACAGGTCTTATCATATACAAGAAGATTGAAATAATATCACGCATCCAATCAGGTCACCATGGACTAAGACTAGTCTTCAATAACAACAAAAACAATAGAAAACCCACATATAAATGGAAGCTGAACAACATTCTACTCAATAATAACTTGGTCAAGGAAGAAACAAAAAAAGAAATTAAAGACTTCTTAGAATTCAATGAAAATGAAGGCGCAACACACCAAAACTTATGGGACACAATGAAAGCAGCGCTAAGAAGAAAACTCATAGCTCTAAGTGCCTAAAAAAAGAAACTGGAGAGAGCAGACATTAGCAACTTGACAGCACACCTGAAAGCTCTAGAACAAAAAGAAGCAAGTACACTCAAGAGGAGTAGACAGCAGGAAATAATCAAACTCAGGGTTGAAATCAACCAAGTAGAAACAAAAGGACTATACATAGAATCAACAAAACCAGGAGCTGGTTCTTTGAGAAAAATCAACAAGATAGATAAACCCTTAGCCAGACTAGCCAGAGGGCACAGAGACAGTATCCAAATTAACAAAATCAGAAATGAAAAGGGAGACATAATAACAGAAACCAAGGAAATCCAAAAAATCATCAGATCCTACTACAAAAGCCTATACTCAACAAAACTGGAAAATCTAGATAAAATGGTCAATTTTCTAGACAGACACCAGGTATCAAAGTTAAATCAGGATCAGATAAACTATCTGAACAGTCCCATAACCCTAAAGAAATAGAAGCAGTCATTAATAGTCTCCCAACCAAACAAAAGCTCAGGACCAGATGGTTTTAGTGCAGAATTCTATCAGACCTTCAAAGAAAACCTAATACCAATACTCTTCAAACTAATCCACAAAATAGAAACAGAAGGAACACTACCCAATTCGTTCTATGAAGCTACAATCACACTCATACCTAAACCTCACAAAGACCTAACAAAGAAAGAGAACTTCAGACCAATCTCCCTTATGAACATCAATGCAAAAATAATAAAATTCTCACAAACTGAATCCAAGAACAGATCAAAATAATCATCCATCATGATCAAGTGGGCTTTATCCCAGGGATGCAGGGATGGTTCAATATACAGAAATCCATCAACATAATCCACTATATAAACAAATTCAAGGAAAAAACCCCACATGATCATTTCATTAGATACTGAGAAAGCATTTGACAAAATCCAACATCCCTTCATGATAAAAGTCCTGGAAAGATCAGGAATTCAAGGCCCATCCTTAAACATAGTAAAGCAATATACAGCAAACCAGTAGCCAACATCAAACTAAATGGGGAGAAACTTGAAACAATCCCACTAAATCAGGGACTAGACAAGGCTGCCCACTCTCTCTCTACCTATTCAATGTAGTACTGGAAGTCCTAGCAAGAGCAATTAGACAACAAAGGGAGGTCAAAGGGATACAAATTGGAAAGGAAGAAGTCAAAATGTCAATATTTGCAGATGATATGATTGTATACTTAAGTGACCCAAAAATTCCACCAGAGAACTCCTAAACTTGATAAACAACTTCAGCAAAGTGGCTGGATATAAAATTAACTCAAACAAATCAGTAGCCTTCCTCTACTCAAAAGATAAACAGGCTGAGAAAGAAATTAGGGAAATGACACCCTTCACAATAGTCACAAATAATAGAAAATATCTTGGTGTGACTCTAACCAAGCAAGTGAAAGATCTGTATGACAAGAACTTCAAGTCTCTGAAGAAAGAAATCGAAGAAAACCTCAGAAGATGGAAAGATTTGGATCCAAAGGATTGGAAGAATTAATGTGGTAAAAATGGCCATCTGACAAAAGCAACCTAAAGATTCAAAGTAATCTTCAACATTCCAACACAATTCTTCACAGACATGAAAAGAGCAATTATCAATTCCATATGGAAAAAAACAGTATAGCAAAAACAATTCTTAATAATAAAAGAATTTCTGGGAAAATCACTACCCCTGACCTCAAGCTATACTACAGAGCAATAGTGATAAAAACCACATGGATTTGAAACAAAGACAGACAGGTTAATCAATGGAATAGAATCGAAGACCCAGACATAAACCCACACACTTATGGACACTTGATCTTTGATAAAGAAACCAAAACATACAATAGAAACAAGAAAGCATCTTCCTTATATGGTGCTGGTCTAATTGGCTGTCTGTATGTAGAAAAATGAAAATAGACCCATATTTATCACTTTGCACAAAAATCAAGTTCAACTAGATCAAGGACCTCAACATAAAACCAGATACACTGAACAAGTAGAGAAAGTGGGAAAGAACCTCAAGCTCATTGGCACAGAGGAAATTTCCTGAACAGAATTCCAGTGGCTCAGACTCTAAGACCAAGATAAATGGGACCTCATGAAACTGAAAAGCTTCTGTAAGGCAAAAGACAGTCAATAGGACAAATGGGCAGCCTACAGATTGAGAAAAAATCTTCAGTAGCCCCACATCTGATAGAGGGCTAATATATGAAATATATAAAGAACTCAAGAAGCTAACTTCCAAAAATCCAAATAACCCAATTAAAAAATGGGGAACAGAGCTAAGCAGAGAATTCACAGCAGAGGAATCTCAAATGGCCAAGAAGCATCCAAAGAAATGTTCAAAGTCCATAGTCATTAGGGAAATGCAAATCAAACCCCAGAGATTCCACATTATGCCAATCAGAATGGCTAAGATAAAAAACTCAGGTGACAGCACATGCTGGCAAGGATCTGGAGAAAGAGGAACACTCCTCCATTGCTGGTGGCATTGTAAACTGGCATAACCACTCTGGAAATCAATCTAGCAGTTCCTCAGAAAATTGGAAATAGATCTACCAGAAGACCCAGCTATACCACTCTTGGGCATATACCCAAAACATGCCCAACTATACCTCAGGGGCACATGCTTCACTGTGTTTTCATAGCAGCCTTATGTGTAATAGCCAGAAACTGGAAACAACCTTGTTGTCCCTCAAATGAAGAATGGACACAGAAAATTGTGGTCCATTTACACAGTGGAATACTACTCAGCTATTAAGAATGAGGGACCCATGGCTCCATCTGTATATGTAGGGGAGGATGGCATTGTTGGGCATAGGTGGGAGAGAGGAAGTCCTTGGTCCTGTGAAGGCTGGATGCCCCAGTATGGGGGAATTCATGGGTGGGGAAGTGGGAGTGGGAGAGTGGGTGGGGACATATCCTCATAGAAGCAGAAGGAGGGGGATGGGATAGGGGGTTCCTGGGCTGAGGGGGACTGGGGATACATCTGAAATGTAAATAAAATATCCAATAAAAAAAGTTGTAAAATAAAAAAATAGAAAGAAAAAAGTGTTATAAAAGTAGATGCAAGTTTTAGAAGGTGGCTGATAAACAAAACCAATAAATTCAAAAAATTAAAAAAAAGAACGAGGTTATAATGCGTTTTGCAGGGAAATGGATAGAACAAGAAAATATCATCCTGAGTCAGACAACCCAGACCCAAAAAGACATGCATAGTATGTACTCACTAATAAGTGGATATTAGCCAAAAAGTACAAAATACCTAGGATACAACCCACCAAATTTAAGATGTTTAGCAAGCAGAAAGGCCCAAGTGAGGATGCTTCTTCAATCCCACTGTGAAGGGTGAGGAAAATAATCACAGGAGGCAGAGGGAGGGAAGTATCTGGACAAGCGAGGGGAGTGGGAGGGAGTGGGAGAGGGAGAGGAGAGGAGAACAGGATCAGGTATGGGAGGGCACAGCAGAGAAGCCCAGAGGACTAGCAGAATGAACAGAAATAAGCAGCCATGGAGGGAGGTGGGGGGACGCTCTAGAAAGTATCAGAAACCTGGGATGTGGGAGACTCTAAGGAGTCAATGGGAGTGACCTTAGATGAAATGCCCAAAAGTAGGGAGAGGGAACTCAAAGAGTCCACCTCCAGTAGATAGACAGGACCTCAAGTGAAGGGATCATCAACCCACAGTCAAAATTTCTGACGCAGAATTGTTTCTGTCTAAAAGAACTGCAGGGACAAAAATGGAGAAGGGACTGAGGGAAAGGTAGTCCAGTGACTGCCCCAACTTGGGATCCATCTCATGGGAAGGTACCATGACTTGACACTATTATTGGTGCTATGGTGTGCTTACAGACAGGAGCCTAGCATGGCTGTCCTCTGAGAGGCCCAACAGTCAGCTGACTGAGACAGAGGCAGATACTTACACATAACCATTGAACTGAAGTCAGGTATTCCTATGGTCAAATTAGGAGAGGGATGGATGAAGCTGAAGAGGAGGGCGACCTCATAGGAAGTCCAGCAGTCTCAACTAACCCAGACCCCTGGGAGCTTCCAGAGACTCGAACATCAACCAAGCAGCATGAATGGGCTGGTCCCAGGCCCCCAGCATCTATGCAGCAGAGGTCTGCCTGGTCTGGCCTTAGTGGGAGAAGTAAACCCGGGGCGGACCAACACTGTGCACGCCGGGCTAAAGGACACCAGCATGACGCATCCTTTACTCTGTTCCAAGACGACAAATTGGAACTAGTTCCTCAGATTATATTATATTTTGCTTTCCTTCGCACATGTTAACATCTTTGTTTAAGTTGTCATCAGTTATATCCTTGTCTGAGAGTGCTTTTACAGTGATAGTTTCCTTGCTCAGATCTTTTTTCTTAGACATTTTTGAGAAATATATCTTATCCTGGTTTAGAAAAACTGTTTTTAACCTTCACTTTCTAGCCATATTATATGCTTCAGCCTTTAAAAGGTATCCTTAACCCAACTGAGGTCAGGGAACCCTATGGTAGAGTTAGGGGAAGAATTGAAGAAACTGAAGGGGTTGGAAACCCCATAGGAAGACCAACAGTGTTAACTAATCTGGACCCCTGGGAGCTCCAGAGACTAAGCCACCAACCAAAGGTCATACAAGGGCTGGTCCAAGGTCCCTGGTACATATGCAGCAGAGAACTTCCTTGTCTGGCTTTAGTGGGAGAGGATGAGCCTAATACTGTACAAACTTGATGCCCTAGGGAAGGGGGATACCTGGGGTGGGAGAGTACCCTCTCAGAGATGAAGGAAAGGAGCATGGGGTGAAGAAGTCTCAGAGGGGGATACATTTGGGGTGTAAATAAATTAAATAATTAATTTTTAAAAATTAATAAAAAAAGAATAGCAACCAAGTATAAGGAATTATAAATTTTCTCTAAGTACAATATAGAGGAATTAAAAATCCATTTCCCTCTATGATCAAGTAAAAATACCCCTAGTCTTTAAAACACACTACAGGTTGTTCCATTTACAGTTAGCCACTTTTCTTGTCCATCTCTCTAAAAGGTAATTCCAAATCTATCTGACTCTCCCCACATTATCTGTCTAGCCTCTCTCTAACTTACAGTACAGAGCCATGGTTGCCATAGCACCCAAATGATGGAAGACATAAGGTCTCATCACTCTTGTCTTTTCAAGATCCACTCTCTATGATCTCTCGATACTCATGCCTGCTGGTTGCCTTCTTGTTAAAAGTTCCACCCCCTTCAACAGCAGTGTTGTTGATCCAGTTCCCCATGATCCATTGCCTTCTCTCACCTTAGCCTTGAACCTTTTCCTGTAGAGGGGTCTTCCTTCCACTCAACCCAGAAACACGACAGCTTCTAAGACTTTGCCTTGCTCTTTCACTTCCCTGTTTCCTTTCAGATTGTTTTGCTGCCATGAATAAACTGTCTTCATCTGTCTCAGACCATATACTGCCTCTCTAGGAAAGAATCTACAGCATGAAACAGACTAAGGAGCTGAGATTTTATTAATTAACCTACATGTAATTGTAAAGAATAGTTTTCTCATTTCATTCTCAAAATACAATGAAAACCTAAAATAAAAGAGTGATAGGCATAAAATTATTTATAAAAGATTAATTTCTCCGATACATAAGCTTTGGATTTATAGAAAACCTACAATAAATTCTTTTTTACTAAAATGACATGTAGGATATATTACCAGGCATATAAAACTATCAAAATATATTTTGGATTTTGAAATGTTTCTATATCTACATAAGTATCTCTAATTGCACCCCAGATTCTAGAAATAAAGTAAAAACAAACAGGCAAAATCTCTTCAAAGACCCCAGTATAATGCTAACCAACCAAGGGTAGTCAAAAACAGACAAGGAATTTACATAGGAAGATGCCAGTAATCATCTACGTCAGTCAAATGAAAAGCTCGCGCCTACAACTTTCCATTTGCTCCAAAGTAATCCTATCTCCTCTCTGTATTTTTGAAAAAAAAAAAAAGAGAGAGATAAATAAACATAAGATGAGCTTCAATTTTCTCTTGAACACAAATTGAAAACAACTGCGCCTCGACCCTGGCTGGTGGATCACAAGGCAGCAAGCTCAGCTGTGGCTACATTCATGAACTGGAGGCCGTCAATCTTGTGTTTGAGATCTGAATGAAAATTGTTCAAATTCTGGGCAAGGCACACTCTTCCAACGGAGACTGCAGCACTGTAAGCAGAGGTGATGTAGAGCACATTGTAGAGGGTTACTGGACTCTCACCCCAACACTGAAGATAGCAGATCTGAAGCATACTGCAGGGGTGAGAGGAGGTCTTCACCACTAAATTTACCAAATAGACCATCAATTTCATTAGGTCTTTTGAAAAACCACCATCCACTATCAAAATTCAAGAAAACTAGCATTTTAAAAAACACAGTTGCCCTGGGTACCCAATTTGTTACATCAAAACCCTCTCTGGATGGAAAAAAACAAAAAACAAAACAAAACAAAACAAAAAAACCCAGAATGTATCAGTATCCAGCATGATTGAATAGAGCAGTGGTCCCACTGAAAATTTACACATTAATAAGGATTGCTAGAGATTGGTTGTAATGCTTTGATTCAATCAGGAATCTGTGTGTCCAAATGCTCAAGGTCCCTGTCCCCAATTTGTTTTTGATTGATCAATAAAGACGCCAGCAGCTAATGGCTGGCAAAAGGAGATGGGGCAGGAGTTGGAAGGGCTAGGATTCAGGGAGGAGGAGGAGGAGGAGGAGGAGGAGGAGGAGGAGGAGGAGGAGGAGGAGGAGGAGGAGGAGGAGGAGGAGGAGGAGGAGAGAATCACCATGTAGTGGTGGGATACAGATGGATGCAGGAGCTGCAGGAGATAAAGCCAACCAGCCACGTGAGATTCTGGGTAAGAGGCCACTGGCCACTTCCCCAATTAAGCCTAGGGTACCAGGCAGAGGATTAGTGCCCGGCCATTGAGCTAGATGGCATAATAAAAATAAGCTACTGTGTGTGTGTTTCATTCACAGATCCAAAGATTCCCTGGGCGGGTGGCTGGAAACATGACCACAGGGAGCATAAAGCCAGGCAGCTAAAAACTCACACTACAAGGGTAGCCTTAGAGCTACTTGTATGGATACTTTGGGTGCCAGAACAACCTTCTGAGGAAAATAAACTGGTAAGAAAGGACAATGGTATATCATAAGACAAAACAGTAACAGAAGTAGGGGCGGGGGGTAGAGGGAGAGAGGAGAGGGCTAATTAAGAAGAGCTCATCAGTAGTAATAAAAACTGTATGATATTGGCATAAAAACAGACAATGGGATAGAACTGAAGACCCAGAAATAATCCCACATACCTATGGACACTTGACATTTGACAACGAAGCCAAAATCATACAACAGAAAAATGAAAACATCTTCAACAAATGATGCAAGTCTAACTGGATCCCTGCATACAGAAGAATGCAAATAGTCCCATATTTATTACTCTGCATACAACTCAGGTTCAAGTGGATCAAAGACATCAACATAAACCAGATATACTATATCTAATAGAAGAGAAAGTAGAGAATAGCTTTGAACTCTTTGGCACAGAAGGCAACTTCTTGAACAACATACTAATTGCTCTAAGACCATCACTTGATAAATGGGATTCATGAAACTGAAAAGCTTTCCCAAGCTAAGGACACTGTCAATTTGACAACATGACAACCTACAGAATGGGAAAGATCTTCACCAACCTATATTTGACAGAGGGCTAATATCCAAATTATATAAAGAACTCAAGAAAGACATCAACAAACCAAATAAACCAATAAAAATGGGTACAGAACGGGCGTGGTGGCGACAGCCTTTAATCCCAGCACTTGGGAGGCAGAGGCAGGCGAATTTCTGAGTTCGAGGCCAGCCTGGTTACAGAGTGAGCCAGGACAGCCCGGGCTCACAGAGAAACCCTGTCTCGAAAAACCAAAAAAAAAAAAAAAAAGAAAATCGAATAAGCAGGGTACAGAGCTAAACAGAATCTCAACTGAGGAATTTGAATGGTGAAAAAAAGAAAAGTTCAATGTCCTTAGTCATCAGGAAATGCTAATCAAAACAACTTGAGATTCACATCTTATCACTGTCGATGGCTAAGATCAAATACCAAGGGACAGGCCATGCTAAAGGATGATGAGCAAGGGAAACACCCTGTACGCTGATGGAATGGCAAACTTGTAACACCACTTTGGAAATCAATTTGCAGTTTCAGAAAATTGGAATAATTCTACTCAAGATCCAACTATACCATCCATGGCAATACCAAAAGACACCCAGTATATCCAAAGGGACACCTTGCTCAACTATGTTCAGAGCAGATTTTTCTAATAGCCAGAACTGGAAACAACTTAATATCCCAAAAGTGAAGAATAGATAAAGAAAATGTGCCATTACAACAATGGAATGCTATTCAACTATTAAAAACAAAACAACATCAGAAATTTACAGAATGGAACTTGAGAATATCATCCTGAGTGAGGTAATACAGACCCAGAAAGACATTATGGTAAGTATTCACTTATAAGTAGACGTTAGCCATGAAGCACAGGATAACCAAATTACAATCTACAGACCCAAAGAAACTGGGTAATGAGGGGGCCCAAGAGAGGATGTGTGAATCTCATTTAGAAGGGGAAACAAAATATTCATCAGAGATGGATGGAGAGAGAAAACTGTGTGAGAAAAGGGGTGAGGGAGGGTTGGAGACATTGATCAGGTGTAGAGAGTGAGGGTGGAGTTGGAGAGAGCTGAGAATGAGAATAAAAATCGTTGGAGGGCATCTCTGGGACCAGCTAGAGATCTGGGATGGGAGAGGCTACAGGAAGTCTATGGTGGTGACCTTACCTATCAGTAGGGGGTACAGAGACTGAAGTGGCCACCCCATGTAGCCAGGCAGGACTTCCAGTGGAAGGAGTTGGGTATCAACCCACCCACAAAACCTTCAACCCAAATTTTGTCCTGCTTACAAGATACACAAGGATAAAGATGGAGCAGAGACTGAGGTATCAACCAACCAGTGACTGATCCAACTTGAGACCATCTCATAGGAGGGAGTCAACCCCTGACACTATTAATGATACTCTGCTATGTCTGCAGACAGGAACCTAGTATAATTGTGTCCTGAGAGACTTCATCCAGCAGTAGATGGAAACAGATGCAGAGACCCACAGCCAAACATCAGGCAGAACTCAGGGAGTCTTGTGGAAGAGTAGGGTATAGGAGTAAGAGAGCTGAAGGGGTCAAGAATACCACAAGAAGATACAGTCAACTAACTTGGACCCATGGGGATTCACAGAGACTGAACAACCAACCAAAGGTGACACAGGGGTAAGACCTAGACCCCTGCCCCACATTTGTAGCAAAAGTGCAACTTGGTATCCATGTGGGTCCCATAACAATTGGAGCAGAGTCTCTGACTCTGTTGCCTGCCTTTGGATGATCTTCTCCTACCTGAACTTCCTGGTTGGGCCTCAGTGGGAGAGGAATCGCTTAGTCCTGATGTGACTAGATGTCCCAGGGTGGGGTGATACAGAGGGGGCTGGGGTAATGAGGGGAGAGATTTGCAAGGGTGAGACTGGGAGGAGAGAAGAGAGGTGGGCTGCGATTGAGATGTAGCGTGAATAAAAACATATGAGAAAAAAAACAAAAAAGAAGAGCTCATGAAGAGACTGCAAACTCTGGGCTTGGAGACATCTGTGCACTAAAAAGGACTGGGGTGTGGTGGTGGTGGGACTCAAGAGACAGTTCAGTGATTAAGGACCCGGGTTTGATTCCCAGCACCAACATGACACCTCACAACTGTCTGAAACTCCAGTTCCAGGCAGTCTAACTCTTCCGGTGTTTTAAGGGAACAGGAATGCACATGTTGCGTATACGCACATGTAGTAAAAACACCCATCCATATACATAAAATCAAAATAAATCAATTCAGTCAGTCAGTTGTCATCATCATCATCAACAACAACAACAACAAGGCTGACGGCTGGAGAGCACTGCTTGCTGTTCAGAATGGGCATTCTGAAAGAATGGAACACAATGTGTGCCCCTCCCCCTTCACTTCTAGTGCCACCTGGTCTGGAGGAGATGCTTCATTGCTATTTCCTGTACAGAATATCATCCGTAATTGAGGGAAGCACATGAAGAAAATTAAATGCTTCAGTAGATCCACGCTGGGGAACAGAGCCAAGTCCTAACCACTGCCAGCCAGAACATACACAATTCCAGGCATTCAGGCAGAGGCAAGAGCTGCCAAGTAACTTCCTATACAAACTGTGCATCTTAAACTAGTCCATCAAATGATTACTTTGACAAGGGAGGATATCACTGACAGATCAGTGCAAAGATACATCTGGACTCTTTTCAGCAAACACATCCCAGGAATTTCAGTTGTAGCTCAGAATGTGAACTAATGGGAAGCAGCCGAGCAATAGTTTACATAAGAATCAGTTTCAAGTAAAGATGCAGCATGGATGTGTTGAGCAGTGTCGTGGTTTGTGGTTTGAATATGCTTGGCCCTGGAAGTGGCACTATTTGGAGATATGGCCTTGTTGGAGTAGGTGTGGTCTTGTTAGAGTAAGTGTGTCACTGTGGGCATGGGCTTTAAGATCCTCATCCTAGCTGCCTGGAAGCCAGTCTGCCCCTAGCAGCCTCCAGATGAAGATGTAGAACTCTCAGCTCCTCCTACATCATATCTGCCTGGATGCTGCCAGGCTCCTGCCTTGATGATAATGGACTGAACCTCTGTTCAGTTCAATTTCTCAATACCAAGTTTCAAATGAAGGCTGGAAATGCCCTGCAAGACATGGCTACACACTCTTCTCCAGTTATGGCTCTGGCATCCTGGTGTCCTCTAACCTCATGGTACTGCCTTGAGATGGTTGCTTTGATAGTTTCACATGTGTAGGAAGCCCCTCACCCCAATATACTTCTATTCCTTTCAGAGTCTCTGCTTAGGCACTAATCCCTCGGTGAGTACACTGACTCCCTTACTCAAAATGACAGCTGCTCCTCCAGCATTCCTGGATCATCTCCCCATGCTCAGTTTGGTTCCCATAATTCTGTCACTTTCTAACATGCTATCTAACCTAGCTAAACATGTAATAGATTGTTTATCTTTTCTATAGACTATACTCCAAGAGTTCAAAGATTTCTCTCTGTCCTGTTCACTGAAGAATCCCAAATGTTTCAAATTGTGCCTGCTCATGTTACTCTTGTTTTGACTAAATATCTTAGTACCCTCTCTTAATTGTTATATGTTAGTAACTAAATGTTAGTGTTATATTGTTTGAAATGTACAGCTGAGAAACAGCATTCTCACTGAGGAATCTACAAGGTGCCTTTTCTCTGTGTGTGAGCCAGTGGGTTTTATTAGAGTTGCTCACGGGAATATAGCTGAAGGGTTATTTGCAGGAGCACAGCACCTAACAGTGGCTATGAGCTACCCACCTTGTGCAGAGTACAGACAAACAAGGACAATATTGTAAATCTTATGGTAAGCCTTATTAGACAATTAGGTAAGCTCATTCTAAACTCTCAACCTTTAGAGCAATGACTTCCAGTTAACAATCTCAACTCAAGCATGTTGTTGAGTTCATATTCAGATCTGCAGCTAACACATAAATACACAAGAAGATCACATAAGAAGTTTTGAGCAAAGGCCATTGAAAAATCTTCAACATGGTTTTATTGTTGTTGTTGTCATCATTATTTAGTAAAATTTTTGCAGTGCTGGAAATCTAGCCAAAGCTTTGATGCACTACTCAAGGACTCTACCATGGAACAACAACTCCAGTCCAATAAGTTCCTTCCTGGCAAAGACTTTCAGAATATTTCTAACAGATTTACAAGTTTTTCCAACTGAATTCTGTCTCGTGCAGGATTTATAAGAGTTGAGTATTTAGGATTATTTTCAGCAGCAGGACTAAAGGCCTTGTACATGCTAGGCCAGGCTATCCCTGGGCTCTAGCTCTCCACTTCTCTTTTTGCTTTTTATTTGTGACATAAGAGAGTCTCACTGGGCTGCACAGAGTGAGCATAAATTCACACGACAGCCCACACCACCCTGAACTTGTGACCCTTTTCCTTCAGCCCCAAAGCTGAGGTTATAGGTCTGTGACACTGGGCCTAGCAAAACTCTTTGACAACTTTTCAAGTGAAAAGGGGACTGATGGTTTTTGGCTGTCAACCAGGTAATCTGCATGTGATTTGATTATAGTAGAAATTTATAAGTAATAACACTATGAAAGTATAGCAAGTCATTTGCAATAGGTTATTTCTAATTTCATGGAAAAAAAAAAAAAAGAAACAGCAGGAAGAAAATAACCATATATTCTTTGTAAAATCTGAAGGCTAAAACTTCTAGCCACCCTCAAGATAACATTTTCCCTATCATACTGTGTGAGACTATTTCCAGAACCATTATTTTTCTTTGTATAAGAAATGCAAACTCGGGGGGGTACAAAAAAAAAAAAAAAAAAAAAAAAAAAAAAAAAAAAAGAAATGCAAACTCAGGCTCTTCTGAAAAAACAAAGTGTCATTTAGTGATTTGGTAGATATTTTGGCACAAGAACAAATATTAGGACCTTACAGAATACTCTAGAATGATGATGATGAAATACCTCAATCTTAATCTATATGCCAAGGCTGATAGAGACGAACAAGACTTCCTGCTGCTACAGAATTTCTGCCATAAAGAGTGGAGTAAATGATCTTTTCCTAGCAACCTACAGATTCATTGGACTCTCCATAAAAATTCCAATAGCATACTTCCCAGAACTAGAAAAATCAATCCAGACATTCATAGGGAGGCACAAAAGACCACAAGCAGTTAAGACAATCCTAAGAAGAAACAGCAGTGCTGGAACGATCATAATACTTGACTTCAAATTACATGATAGAATATAGTAAGAAACCAGCATGCTCCTGACACAAAATCGGACAAGCAAACCAAGGATTCGATGGCCCAGAAATGAAGAAATGCAGCAATAGCTACAGCTACTTGGCTTCTGAGGAAACATACATGGTAAAAAGAGCCTCTTCAGGAAATGGAGCTGCTAAAACTGGATGTCTACATCTAAAACAAAGTAAGCAGAACATATCTCTCTCTATGAAAGACAGTCAATTCTAAATGGATAAGAACCTTTAATAGAAGACCAGGAACTCAGAAACTCCTAGAGAAAAACACAGAGAAATGCTTCAAGACATAATCCCGGGCCAAGACTTCCAGGAAAGGACTCCAACAGGTTAGGAAATAAGAAGAAGAATCGACAAATGGGATCATACTAAATTAAAGAGCTTCTGTGCAGCCAAGGAGATAATCAGCAGGGTGATGAGGAACACCATAGGATGGGGATTTAGACAGAATTGCTGTCTAGAATATACAAAGGGCTCAAAAATTAAACATAAAAATCTATCCAACTAAAAAGTAAGAAACATTACAAGTAGCCAATACATTTTTGGGAGAAAACAAAGCTCCAATGTCCTAAAGCTTCAGGGAAATGTAAATCCAAACTATACTGAATTCTATTTTACCCCATTCAGAATGGCTGTCATCAGGAAAACTAAATACAATGAATGCTGGTAAGGATGTGATGGGGACGGAGAAGAAATCATACTGATCATAGCAGGTGGACAAGTTTTAATCAGTATGACATTTTCTCAAACAATTAAAAATGAACTACCATATGATTCAGCTATACCACTCCTGAGTGTATACTTGAAGGTGTCTAAGCACATCGTAAGATGCCTGTGCTTTCATTCTCAGTACTGCACTACTCAGAGCACATGGAATCAGCTGGCCCATCACTGAATGAATGGATTAAAAAGGCGGCATATATGTCATAAGGTCTTAATCAGCTATGAAGAAAAATGAAATTGTGCCATCTTCAGGGAAATAGAAGTAGAAAAGCAAATTTAGACTCAAAAGGATAAATACGATGTTTTTCTCATGTGTGGTCTCTCTCTCTCTCTCTCTGTGTGTGTGTGTGTGTGTGTGTGTGTGTGTGTGTGTGTGTGTGTGTATGTGTATGTGCACATGTCTATGTATGTACTAAAGGTAGAAAAGGGACAAAGAGGAGGAGAGAGCCTAAAGGAAGAGGGCGGTAGGCAGATAGAGGGTAATATGAATGAAAGCAAAAGGCAAATGTACATTTTCTCTTATGTGCAGAATCTAAGGTTTGGGTGTGGATGTGAAATGTTCTCTAGAGGCTCCTGTATCTGAGTGGCTGGCCCCAGTAGGTGGTGCTGTTTGGGGAGTTTGTGGAACCTTCAGAAAACAGAGCTGGAAAGTTGGTCACTGGAGCCAGGGCCTGAGAGTTAGAGCACAACCCATTTCCAGCCAATCTCTCCTCACTTACTGGTCAGTCTCATGTAACAAGCAACTGCCCCACCTCCCGCCACACACACACACACACACACACACACACACACCACACACACTGCTACAGACATGAGGTTGTCCCATCACCATACCTTCCCTGCCATGATAGACCGAATACCATGAACCACCATAGTGATGAAAACGGTGCTCACTCATTAGACTTAATCAGTGTATACGATAAATAAGACTAACAAATATTATGGATGTTTTAGTTAAGGTTTCTGTTGCTGTATCAAAACACCTTGACCAACAAATTGAGGAGGAAAGGGTTTATTGAGCTTACACTTCTATATTGCTGCTCATCAGACAGAAGTCAGGACAGGAACTCAATCAGGGAAGGATCCTGGAGGCAGAAGCTGATGCAGAGGTCACGGTGGGGTGCTGCTCTGTCTTGCTCCATATGGCTTGCTAAGCCCACTTTCTTATAGAACCCAGGACCACCAGCCCAGGGATGACACAGCCCACATTGGGCTGGATCTACTTACATCAATCACTAATTAAGAAAACGTCTTATAGCTGGATCTTACAGAGGCATTTTTTCAATTGAGGCTCCTTCCTCTCTGATAACTCTAGCTTGTGTCAAGCTGAAGTAAAACTAGCCAGCACAATACGCCAGTTAAATATAGACATAGCTGACACACACACACACACACACACATACACACACACACACAGGCAACATAAAAGCAGAAGGAAGAAGACCATTTAAAAGGAGGAAGCAGAGCAGCAGGAGGTGAAAAGGTCAAGGGCAGAAAACTCAGAGAATGGATATGGACAAAGTAATGACACACGACTGTATAGGACTCACAATCCATTATTTTGTATACTAATAAAAACCACTTAAAATACAGAAAAAATATCTTTTTCTACAGGTTTAATTGGGGGAAACATGGTACTAGGTCAAAGATAGTTAAATAGTTTAAACCTCAAAAGACCCAAAGAAAATACAATGATAAACAGGATAGAGAAAGTAACAGTGGTAAACATAATTCAACAAATATTGAGTATCCACTATGAGCTGGGCAGTGTTCCACACGGTAAAGACTGAGATGGGATGAAAGGAGGGGAGATTTTGCTCTGATGGGTATGGGTGTCCACAGTCAGATACGTAACTACATAATGTCTGGTGCCAAGCCCTGTCCTAGCATTTTAAACTCTATTAGTTGATTAAAACCACCAACAGCTCTCTGAAATGGTATCAGAGAGGTTAGGAAATATGCTCAACATAGTAACTCTAGAACCTTGCTCCAAGACCCTGTTCCTATACACTTGTCACTGTCTGCTCATATGACAGTAAGCATCCACAAAAGAGTATGCTGGGAAGTCACTAACGAAGTTTAAGCAGGGAAGTAAAGTACTATTTATTAAACATATAAGCCTGTCTGCTGTGTGCAGAGCAGCCTGTGGAAGGAATGAGGACAGTCTCTGTTGCTTATGAACAGGCAAACACACTAGCCCCACAGCCAAAACCTGAATATGGTGCTCCTCCTGTTACCACCTCTTGTGAAGACAGAGCTGTGGCACATGTAAATATTCGCCACGGCAAAAGGCCGTGGACCAAGCTCTGACTCTAGTTCAGCAACTCCAGAAAGTAGCTCACCCACCTCTCACCTCTCCACACCAAACCACCACCATGTAATTTCATTCTTTATGTCTACCCCATGCCCCTCTCTTTATCCAAACAATTCCTCAAAGTCCAGCTTTCCACTTTCTCAGTCAGATCTGAAGATTCCCGTTCTCCATCACTTAGCAGAAATGTCAACACAGCACATTTACATCACTAGCACTGAGTCCACATGGATCTTCTATGTGTCAAGAGAAGTGTGCTTGTCTGTAGGTGTAGAGCCCGGGCTGCAGATGCAATGGGTACCGTACCTCTGTATGCTGACTAAGCAACAGTTTGACTACAGGAGCTAGAAGTTTCAGCCTCACTTATCCTTTCTATGGCACGGGCTCTGTTTCCTTGGTGTATAAAATACTAATGGTATCTGGCTTAGAAGGGCTGCAGCGAGGATATGAGTAGATGGTGCAAGCCTGGAAACCACAGGAGTGAAACGTGCATTTGTAGAACTTTTCATCTATGTCAGCCTTCTTTCAAAGGGGCTGATTTTCATACGCAAAAGCACATTTCTTCAACCACTTTCCCTATGTTTTCATGTTTTAGGTTTTTTATTTGGATTTGTGGGGGGGGGGTGTGTGTTCTCGTATGTTTGAATATATAATCTGGAAGCCAGAGGACAATGTCAGGTGTCATCCTCAGGATCACTGAGACAAGGTCTCTTATTGGCCTGGAGCTCACCATTCAGGCTAGGCTAGCTGCCTAGTGAGACCCAGGGATCGTCCTGGTCTGTTGATCATCCAGCATTGGAGTGAGAAGCGCACACTGCCACACTCAACAATTGGCTGGAATGGCTGAGCTGTGAGCTCCGGGAATCCTCATCTGCCTGCCCAGCACTGCAGTTACAAGGCATCTGCTGCTGCCCCGAACATTTTACACAGGTCCTGGGGATCTGAACTCAGGTCCTCATGCTTGCATGCCAAGCACTTAACTGACTTAGCTTCTCCCCAGCCCCAAACTCTACTTTCTTAACCAACCCTTGCCACAAGGCTGCACATCCAACACATGTGCTTGTATGTAACAATACTGTACAGTAAGTAGAAACTGCCACAAGCACACAGCTCTGTAGACCTGCCTGGTTCTTCAATGGAAGTCACTCAATGCCTAATGCATTTTAGTCTAGTTCTATTAGAACCACACAGAGGTACCCTCTTTTCTCTACACAAGGAATCCAGATCAAATTTTCAGCAGCATGTATGCAAAAAGCCACCAGAAATGACAATAATGGGTTCTGACTGCACATCCCTTTTCTTTACTGTATTTATTTAAAATAAACATAAAGCTTTTCAGAGCTGGGAGCATAAGTCAGTTGAAGAGTGCTTACCTAGCACATAAGCCCGAGGATCCCCAGAACCTCATAAATCAGGCACAGTGTCACACATCTGTAAGCCCAGCACTCAGGAGGTAGAGGCAGGAGGAAAGTAAGTTCAAGGTCAGCCTTGGCTATAGGAACTTCAAGGCCAGCTGGAATACATGAAATCCTGTCTATCTCTCTCTCTCTGTGTGTCTCTGTGTCTCTGTGTCCCTATCTCTTGTGTTGCCCACAAATAACCCTCTTTTGTTTTTAATTTTAATACTATCATTACATCCATGGTCTCTAGAACACATCTCCACAAGCTCGTCCACAGACCGTTTCCTTTGAAGAGAAATGTGCTTTAGCACCTCATTCCCGAAAGAAGAGCTTCACATTTCATAAAAAAATAAATAAATAACTTTCTCTGGGTGCAGATAATCTAACCTGTTTTAGACTCGAGAGTTTCAGCGCTTTCAAAAGCATTTGTGGAGAGAGAAACTGTACTTACCACACACAGTGAAGCAATCCACTCAAACCAGGGGGCTCCAGAAATTCAACAAGGGGACTTCCTGTTTCCTACAGACGTTTCCTGTCTTAATCACTGCACTGGTCTCCTGCATCATGTTGTCAAGTACTAAATGTGACAAACACAGCACACAGCTCACTAGTCACCACCGGTAACCAATGGAGAGGACTATACTGAAGAACTTCTCAGAGAGAGGCAGAGAGAACACAAACCAACACTTGGACTAGGAAATCAGGTAGGAGTACAGACTTTTCCTATACCTTACCTTTAACAATCCCCAAGAGTTCTTCTACGTCTTTGCTGGGAAGAATCCATCAGCTCCATCCCGGCACAGGAAGCAGCAAGAAGGGATATGTCACATTCTGCTTAAAAGCATGCACCTGGCCTAGCCACTTGGCAGCTTCATCACAACAGCAGTCAGAACCGAGGCCACCACAGGCCTGGAGTCCTCAGGTGGTTCTGGGAGTCTGCCAGGTTCACTTCATTGATGTTCTGCCTCTCCCTGCTCCTCAGATGTTCTAGAAATGAAATACTAGGTAGAACTAGAGGTGACCTATACAGACCAGTCCTGTCCAGCTGAGAACAACACTGAGCCGCCCTGGCCACACAAGTCTTGTTACTGGCCAGGCATCCTAAGTGAAAAAACACATCACATTATGTCCCTTTTGCAGAGGCAGATGTGGCCACTCCTAGAAAGGGTACAGGATGTGATCGCCCCATCCTCCCCTCGGCTTCCTTCCTTTGCTTTTCCATGGGAGAATTCCAAGGAATGAGTGTACACACACACACACACACACACACACACACACACAGAGAGAGAGAGAGAGAGAGAGAGCAGACTGATAGAATAGAGAAGCTGCTGTCTGGAATCTCTAATACACCACTTCAGCTATGGCCTTCCCTGAGGCTAGAGAATGAACTGGGAACAGCCAGATCAATCCAGCGTGGAATCTGTAGACTTATCACCTCAAATTATTAAAAAGGACAAAAGCCTTTGCAAACAATATATAGCTTTAACAAAAATCTCCAAACAGTCATCAATTCAGAAGTTATCTTCTGACCTTACTTTTAATGCATAAATGGTTACAATAATCAATATAGTTAGTATCCAGACTTATATGCATTATCTGTAATTTAAGTAGATAGATAATAAAATGATTCCTTATAACTCTCTAGACATTCTTCCTGTTATTTTACCCTCTTCTTTCTTCTGTATTAATCTCCTTCTCCCCTCCCTAGCTAAAGGGCCCATTTCTCTCATTTCCCCATTTCCCCCATCAAATCACTTCAACACTGCTATTGTCTCTATCACTCCCCTCCTGTGACCGCATTCTGCTTTCCTGGTTCCTGTAGTTACTCCAGGTTATGTACTCACATCTGGGTCAGGGCTACCTCTCTCAATATGATCTCTTCTAGGTCCATTCATTTACCTGAAATTTTCATTATTTCATTTTTCTTTATAGCTGAATATTATCCCAGAGTGTATATGCTCCACATTTTCCTTAACTATTCATCGATTGAAGGACCTTCACCAAAGCTAGGAAATGGGAACAGACTGAAGGTCCTTCATTGAACGTGCCTGAGCAAGTATCTGTAGAGGAAGATGTCCAGTCCTTCCTTTGGGCATATGTATAGATGGGTGTCTCTCTCTCTCTCTCTCTCACTCTCACTCTCTCTCTCTCTCTCTCTCTCTCTCTCTCTCTCTCTCTCTCCCCTCCCCTTCTCTCTGTCTCTCTGTCTCTTTCTCCTCCCCCTCTCTGTCTCTCTCATCTTCTCTCTCTCTCTCCTCCCCCTCTCTGTCTCTCTCTCTCATCCTCTCTCTGTCTCTCTCTCCTCCCCCCTCTGTCTCTCTCTCATCCTCTCTCTGTCTCTGTCTCTGTCACTGTCTCTCTCTCTCCTTTATCTCCCCCTCTCTGTGTATGTGTCTGACTCTCCCACTTCGTCTATCAGTCTGTCTCTGTCTTCCCCCTCCCCCATTTTGAGTTGTTGGTCAGGATTATCCAAGAGACTACCAAAACAGTACAGGCTGTTTCTGTTATACTCAGTTGCCTCCGAGAGGCTAAAAACACTGTGAACTTCAGACACAAAACCTGGAGAGCCTAGATGGATCTGACCTGAAAGCATCTCACCTGAAGACTAGCTTCTGTGATAACAGAAGGGAGCATGAAAGCATCCAAGAAAGGGAAGGAGCCAAGTGTCCTACCTAGCTATTATCCCTATGAACTAAAGCAATGATTAGCACAACACAATAGCCCAAAGGTTGACATAATGGTGCATTCACCTTGGCAGTAACCGCTAGCTTTCTAATTGGAAGTAAGGGCCACTCAACAAGAAGAAAATCATTTCTGGTCCTGGGAACCTAGCCTTGGATAAAGGAGGAGAATCCACTTTATTAACCAAAATAATTTCTAACTCTAAATATTTATCCTTATACCCACAGATAAGTATAGATCTCACTCTTCACCAAAGAAACATTTCCTTGCAACAGACAGATATCACAGAAAACCACAACTGATTAAAATACAGAGAGGAACTGAAACCAAATCCCCCACCTGAACCTCAGGAATCACTTCAGAAGAGAGGACAGAAAGACAGCATGAGCCAGATCAGGAAGTGTGCTGTCAGAGTTCATCTCCCAGAAATATCAGGAGCTACACATATGAAGTCTCACCAGCATGGCTGCCTCCATGGTACCTGAAGGACAATGACACCAGTGGGCATGCGAATGTGGGTGAGCTAAAGCTCACAGAACTTCAACATTAGACAAAAACACAAACAATTAGGGCATGCTGAGAGCAAGAGAAATGGTCATTCCCAGAACACACCAACTGGTTACCTACAACCAAATGGCCAGCCCTGAAAAATGCATACATGTAACATATTCAGACTGAGCAGACTGTAGTTTTATATTTAGGAATACACACACACACACAACAACAACAACAACAACAACAATTAATGAATTGGAGACTGTGAATTTGAAAGAGTGTATGGGAAAGGTTGGACAGAGGAAAGGCAGAAAATTTCAAAAATAAAAATATACAGCTTGTACTTTTACCTCTTTTTTTTAAAAAAAGATTTATGTATTTATTTTATGTATGTGAGTACACTGTCACTGACTTCAGACATATGAGAAGAGGGCATCAGATCCTATTATAGATGGCTGTGAGCCACCATGTGATTGCTGGGAATTGAACTCAGGACCTCTGGAAGAGCAGTCAGTGTTCTTAACCACTGAGCCATCTCTTCAGCCCCCCTGCCTTATACTCAGAAGAGTTAGAGGGCGAATACCCAATTCATACTCATTTGCATTTCAAGTAGAAAAGAGCTCTATGAAGCTATTAGCCCATCTGTATCAGACTCTGCAATTATTAACTGCTTGCTGAATGCAATCTAAGACTACAAAACCTTTTCAACACATGCAGGTAAATGAGGTGATGTCTTAGTGTATGTGGTGAGTTTCCTGTGGAAGGAAGTAGATGGCGTGTCAGCTCCCCCTTACAGCTAGAGATTGCATTTTCTTCTGTGTTGTTCCTTTGATCCCAACACTCACTTCCTGGATTCTCTGATGAGCCACTGAGCTATGCTGGTCCCAATGCTAGCCATAGTTGACAAACCTAGTGGAACAGATCGTCATGCTTTTCCTGAGTGTCTGCAGAAACAGTAGCAAATACATATAAAGTGCCTACTGTGTGCCAGTAACATAAAGGCTTTGCTTTTAAAATGGTCTCTGGCACACAACTGCATTCCCAGCACTGAAGGCTGAGACACAGGCAGCTCAAATTTGAGGCTAGCCAGAGCTAAAATATTACCTGGACTGTCTGCAAACAAACAAACCAACAAAACCAAAACAACTTTCTGATGAGTGCTATCACAGTGCTCTAAGGATGAAGTCAGTAGGAAGGTTAGACCCGTGAACAGAGGAAGAGACTGCAGAGAAAGGTTCATGTTTGACATGATTTGAACCTAGATCTAAACAATACTCAAAGCCAAGTGCTTGTACATTAGTCTGCCTCCATGAAATAATACTCTTGAAAATTGCAGCATTCTCACTAACCTGCCCGTGGGGTCATTACGGCCTTGGTCACCATTAGATAATTAAATAAACCCAGGAAATACTAATTCATTCCTCTTATTAGAATCAAAGATGGCTGTAGCCAGTTAACAACAGACTTAATAACAGAGTCTCTGATCTTATTCTCAGTGAAAAATAGTTCAAAACCTCGAATTCTCGGCTGTTCTCTAGTGATATAGCAGCAGATTTCCCAGGGTTACTAGGAGGCTCACAGTACAAGATTAGGTCTCCAGGCCTGAGCCTTATACATACATATGACACTTCAACTGACTCCCAGATTCTGGTCCATCCATGTCTTAACAGCACGCACTGGCTACTTTCCTTTATAAAGGATCATACTTGCCCCTAGCACAAGCTACTATCACAATGGACTTAAACTTTACTATACACTCAATACTACATAGAGCAAGAACTAAATTCCCAATTGAGAAGAGCTTTAAAGTATGGAATACGGGAAGACAATAAATGTTGGAGCATAGAAATCATACCAACATATGGACACAATTGTTTCACAAATAGGGAACTTTTAAAACACAGGTAATTTAGACATGACACCCCCTCCATCGTAGTAAACAAATGTACTGAGAATGTACAGCCAGTATCAGACCCCAGAACCTTCCTATCCTATTTCTTTCTCCAGCCTACAGTTGTTTATGAGGAAAGCCAGCAAAATCAATAACAGCATTAAAATGGGGAAGGCACATTCATATATTATCATTATGTTTTCATTACTATGATAAAATGACTTTATGTGTTACTAGGCATCGACAGATACTGTGGTCCAAACAGAGTTCCTCCTTTTGTAGAGGAAGGACATTAAATATGCAAGTATATATAAAATGAGGGTACATTCTATACAGGGAAAAGAGAAGGCCTGAAGAGTGAGCTGCTACACAAAAGACCTGATCCATGGACTAACTGGAAACTCACTCAGCTGAGCCCTGAATGATGCTGACAAGCAGCTGGTTTGGAGGAGAGAAAAGGGAAGTGATTCCTTCGTGAAAGGGCAGGGCAGAGGTCAGTGCTGTGCGTTTCAGTATTGCAGAGGATCAGAATGAACAGAGCACAGAGGTGGGAGTGGGGGGGGGTTGGAGGGTAAGGGGGTAGGGGTTGAAGTATGGGAGGTGGAGGGTGGGTGGAGGGCACAGGGAGAGAAGTTGAAGGCTACGGACTAAAGAATGGAAACCCATCCTTTCCTCCAGCCCCATCAGATCATTTCCTGAAACCTCAATTGATTATTTTTAGAGTCCCTAGTATTCAAGTCTATTGATTCCAAGGGATGCCTGAGGGAAGCACTATGGTTTGTGGCTGTTGAATGGATTAATCTTAGAAAATTAAAGATACCATTTAACTAAAGTAGCTTATTCCCCAAAGCTTGAAGAATGCTTATTGGCAGTAAAGCAGGGAAACCAGAGACAATCTTCAGGTCACAATACAACCTGACAACCAAGTCCAGCTGTGTCTCCACGGCTGGCTACTTCAATGCTGCCACCACAAACAAATCAGCATTAAAGTTCCCACATCAGGAAGGGGCAACCCTCTTCCAGAAAGGCCTTTAGGAATCTCGCTTGTGTTCATGAGCCCCACACACCTATAGTCTGACCTCACCAGTACCCACTACTGGAGCCTCACCACACAGGCCTGCCTCTGTTGCAGTTTTGGTTGGGGGCTTTTCACTCTGCCCTTGTGCTTGGGAAGCAACCAGACAAACACTCATTGCATGCTCACTGTTTTCAGATTCCCAAATCTCCCAAAGGAAACACATTTCTACATGAATCAGAAAGTTGTCTTTAATGTACATAAAAGTCAGATCCCTGAATGTTTTTTTTTTTTTAAATAGGGCTTCAAATCTAACCCCAAGTTGAAATACATATATGAAATACATTTTTACAATTTTGCTTAGAAAGTGGCAAGCAACCGAATTCAATAAAAAGGAACGAATTAATTAAGAACTCACCACAGGCAAGGTTAGTATTACACAGACAGCCCTCTTGCAGCTCTTAAAAGTAGCTCTCCAGACAGCCACGCCTGTGTCTCATCTGAGAGACAAAGAGACAGAGGTGGTCTGTGCTAGGACTTGGGCTAGCTTGACTTTCCTCTAGGTCTCATGCATGTAACCACAGCTGGGGAAAGTTCACAGTTTGCAACAGCCACGTCTTGTCCAGAGGACAGTACTTTACAACACTCCTCTCATCCTTCAGCTTTTAAATTCCTTCTGCCTTCTCCTTGATGTTCTGAGGTTTGGTGGTGACGGTGGTGGTAGTGTATGTGTGTATGTGTATATATGCATATATGTATGTATGTGTGTGTGTGAATGTATATATGTGTGTGAATGTATGTATGTATGTGTCTATGGTATGCGTTTATGTATATGCATGTGTGTGTGTGTGTGTGTGTGTGTGTGTTCTGTGGCAGTTAATGCAGATGTCTGGCTTAGGATTGAGCACTCAATCTCTTTATGATCAGCACTCTGGCCAATTACAAATCTCTTCACTGATTGCTGTCAATTTTGGGGTGGAGGTAAGAAAAAACTTCCAACCTTGATTAAGGAAGTTATGCTGTTTTTTATTCCAAATATAATATTATTGTAAGTCAGGATGGATATTGACATAGATTTTAGGCATGTAAAAATCTGCAATTAAAATTAAAGCAGCGAAGAACAATGTAAATCATTTTACTTGAATATATTCCCTTGATCCACAAATGGAAACATTATCTTTTTCCAATGATGCTTTACATATGATTGTGACTGTATGCTCAGGAATACATCTGACAGATGTCCTGCTGAAAGCATGCATCAGGAAACTCCAACATATTTGCATTAATGAACATTTTCAGAATTGGCATTAGAATTTAGCATAGTATACTATGAGTCAGAGTCAAACATACCATGCAGACTTTTACTCCCTGAAAGAATAGCTTTCAAATTTGACTGCACATGAGTTAGAATCACCTGGGACTCTTGTTTAAAATTCAGATTTCAAGAAGAAAACCATGGAAATTCTGACACAGTCATTAAAGGGTAGGTATAATGAATCTCTGTTCTCAATGACAAATCCATGCCATTCTGATACAGGCATTTCTTAAGCCATCGTTTGAAAGACTGATTGGCAATCTCAACAGTGTCAAAAGTTAGGTGCAGACATATTCTTTATAACTCCTGCTTCTGGTCAGTAGCTGGCACAGAGGTCCATGCAGTTTCTAATTTTGCTATAAAAATATTGCCAAGAAAAACTTTTTTCATGTCCAAGTTAAACATGGTGTTTATAAAAGGTGTAATGGGGGACCCTGAGAGTATGAGCCTGTCCACACAATGGATAATGTCACAATAATAACTATCACATCCTAGCTGCCAGGACCTGTAACAAGGAAGACTGAAAGACATTTCCCTCAATATTATTATATCTCTTATTAGAAAAAGAATAAAGCCAATCTTTACACATCCAAATTTGTTCTTATAAGCTATAAATGAATATACTAAATTTGTCCATTACATTTCCTTAATATTTGTTTAATTTAACATGAGACATTTTCTCCCTGTAGTTCTATGACTAAGAGCTCTCTGACAGCTTCTGAAACCAGAGCTTCTGAGGATAGCTCTGGTTATTTTTCTGAATTAGACACCTTAGACAAATGATTAACCTTCTACAGTTTTGGTCCTCTTGTCTGCAAAGGTGGGACAGCAACAACACAAAGCGAGTTCCATTCTGAAGGATTGTAAAACAACACCAAGCAGCGGGAGCCAGGGGCAGCCCAGAGGCACCTGTGTCAGTGTCCCTGTCATGGTCAGTAGGAAAGACTAAGCCACTGATGAAAAATCTGAAGAAGCTTTCAGAACTTTCTCAATACAACAAATACACCAAGCCGAGCAGCAGCAGCTCACCAGAATGCAGTAGCAGCTCACCCAGAATGCAGCTGGTCAGAGGGAGTGAGCTCTGGAGTCACCTGAAGACTCTGCTCAAATTTTCATTAAAACTGAAGCAATGTCTTTGGAAGAGAAGACTTGCCTGTTTTCAATTAACTAAAGGAATTGTGCTAACTTCTTCAGTTTATCATACACACTCGTTTCACAATCAGTTTGGGAAAGGTTAAATATAGCAAATAAAACTGAAATTGTAGGACATCTTTGTAAGAGTAGATGGCATCTATCCAAGATGCCTTTCCTGGAACAAACTGTAACAACTTGGTTCCCTTCCGCCCTTCCCTAACAAGCTATATTTAAGAGTCTGTAAGTATTTCCATTATACAATACCCTCACTATGGTTTGTGATTTTACCTTCTAGCCTGCTTCAGAGTCTCTATATAAACATCTCAATCAAATGTTTGAAAAAAAAAAAGCAAGTTTTCTAATTTAAAACCTTTTTTCATTAAAAAAAAAAAAAAGATAAGAATAGAAAAAGACAAAACCCGAAGTGGCAGGAAGGTAATGACTCTGTTACACATGAAGAAAATTGTTATGACTTAATAAACAAAGTCAGATGCATGAAAACGCTAAAACTATTCTTAAGACACTTCCTTTTTACGGCTTTTCACATTGGCCTCTCAAACTCTGCAACTCATTAAAACACATGAAATATTTTTAACATATGAACTTAGAGCAACTTAAAACACATACGGCTACTCACCAAGGACAGCAACTTCACTTAGTCACCATGCAGAACTTAGACACTGAAGGGAGTAAGTAACAAGCTTGAAAATAGTACATGCAAAATGGATGAGAAACTTACAGTGTGCACATGAACTTAAATCAGCCTAAATTATCACAAACAATTGGAGAGCCAAGGGCCTGAGCACTGGCTCAGCGGGCGAAGGCACTGGTGTCAAGCCTGATGACCTGAGTTCAATCATCAGGACCTGTATGGCTTAAGGAAAGAAAAGAGTCCTGAACGTTGTCCTCTGACAACCACATGCAGTACATGTGTACCCATATCCCCACACACTACAGAGTAAATAAATGTAACCTTTTAAAATTTAAAAAAATAAAAATCAAAGACTAGGACAGGCAATCTTATCATAATAACAGAAACAAAACTAAGGCACAATCCACATGCAGATGATTTATTAAAATATAGCTCAACTAGGCTAAAACAGTGGCTGTGCCGGGTCAGTTTCCTTTTCTTAACTAATTATTTCAAATTAGCCCAAATGGAAACTAACCAGATTGAAAGGTGTATGCATAAGCATCTACCAAATATGATCTATTTAATGTAAGATACAATGTTAGAACAGGGGAGAACATATATATGAATGTGTACTTGCCAGCCACAGAGCCATGAGTGCTATTTTCCTGTTCCTTACAAATTAGTTAGTCTAAGTTACTTTCTTACAGCAATTCAAGCAGCCTGAGAGGTGGTTATCTCTGGGACAAAACACTAAATTTTAAAACTTGTCAAAGTCACTTCTCTGAGAAAATATCTATTCCCATTGCTGTAGCCTTGGGCATAGAGAGATATAGATGCAGATATAGATGCAGAGATAGATGCAGAAATAGAGATAGAGATAGAGATGATAGAGATAGAGATAGAGATAGAGATAGAGATAGATATCTCAGGAGTTGCATGAACCCTCATGGTCTCATGTCAGCATTAAGTCAATGGTGGAGAAGGCATCTCTCAGACCTGCGTGGTTGCACAAGGGAAGAATGTGAATGACAGCATTAGTCTGCCTTACTGCGACCGTGGACTGTGCAACTATCATTAGTAACTTATTTCACTGAAGAGCAGCAGTGAGGTTTATCAACTTCAAGGTCACAATTCACCTAAATAAGGCTTAACAGCCTTGTTATAAATAAACATCTCAATATAATTTTGTTATAATTACACAAAAATATTTAATAAAGACCAGTTTCTCGATTTTCCATGTCTTTGTCTAAGGATGTGATGCGACACTGCCATGCATTGCTTAATGTTCTTTATAACTCCTATTAACTCAGAAAATAATCCTGCAGGTTGGAGATGCCCACAGGAGGCACATTGATAGTTAACAGTAGAGCCTGCATTCAATTCTGATCTCTGACTTCAGCATTCATGTATCACCTGCTACCTTATGCTACCCTATAATTACTTACAGGCCTCCAACCTACACCTTTCTCTTTCCTCTTAATCTTTGTATGGCATCCAATTCTATGTATGATTTCTCAGTATGTAGGAATGGAAGCTTCAAATCCTCCACATACCACAACCAAATGTGATAGTTTCCTGAGCTTTCAGAGAGAAAATAGTACTGCCAGATGTGTGCAGTTCTCAGGTGCAAGAACATTGGTCCACACCTGCCTTTTCCTTGAGTTAACTTTTATTAACAAGGAAAACAAGCACTAGGGGATGGGCTGCTTGCACTGTGAGGAACACCACCCTATGACACAAGAGCAGAATATAAACCTACAGGACAACCTTTAAAAGCATCCAGAAAACCACAGCTTCTAGAATCTGAAACATGAATATCCTGTGTTGGTAAATATTAGATTGTGACTGATGTGCAGTCTTCTGTGGATTAGCCATTTGATGGACCATGCAGGACAAATTCTTCATCCATATCTGGTTTCTCTCTCCATCAGGCACAGTCACTGGACACTAATAATTGGAGACTATTTCATGCATGAAATTAACTGTTGCATTTTAGAATTGTCTTGTCGCAGGCAGACAGATGTGCCAGCAAGTAGCCTTAATAGAGTTATTTCCTTAGTGCATCAGTTTCTAAAGTACATTTTTAGAAACTCCAATCTGTGTCCTACTTAGAAGTTCATAACCTGCACCAGAGCATATCAAAGCTCCAAACGCCTTCAGACTTGCATGGAGTCTTGCACTGATTGGCTCAGGGAACCATTTCTAACAAAATGACCTGGAAAACATATCTGGAGAGCATGAGTTAATGAATACCCACAGTTTCCCAAACATCTCTGAAAGACGTTTGATCTTAACAACCATTGGTAGAATCAAAAGGGTTGTTTTAGTTAGAGTTTCCATTGCTGTGAAGAGACAACAAGATCTGACCAAGAGAACTCTTTTTTTTTAATTAATTAATTTATTTTATGTATATGAGTGCCTGTGTTCAGACACATCGGAAGAGGACATCAGATCCCATCACAGACGGTTGTGAGCCATCATGTAGTTGCTGGGAATTGAACTCAGAACATCTGGAAGAGCAGTCAATGCTCTTAACTGATGGGTCATCTCTCCAGTCTCAACCAATGCAACTCTTATAAAGACAAATGTTTAACTGGGCCAGGGTTATAGCTTCAGAGGTTTAGTCCATTATCGTCCTGGCAGAAAGCATGGCAATGTGCAGGCAGACATGGTGCTAGAGGAGCTAAGAGTTCTAGGTCTTGATCCTAAAACAGCCAGGAGGAGACTATCTTCCACAGGCAACCAACCAGGAGGAGGCTCTCTTCTGTACTGGGCAGAGCTTGAGCAAAGAGACCTCAAAGCCCACCCCTACAGTGACATACTTCCTCCAACAAGGCCACGCCTACTCATAGTGCCACTCCTCATGGGCCAAGCATCCAAACACATGAGTCTATGGTGGCCAAACCCAGTCAAACCACCACAAAGAGAGACCAAGATGACCAACAATGAAAGTTTTAAAGGGAGCCTAATTCTTGCATCTTCTAGGAAAAATGTCTTCTAGGAAAACTAGAGAGAGCCTACTTATCACAAGTTTCCTAAAGAGCAAGAAGTCAGAAATAGTTCTGCCATAAAAGTTTCTGACTAACCATCTAAGTCATGAACCTCTGTCCCTTGAGACCACACGGACGCCAGCTCAGGAACTTTATATCTCCCCAAACACTGACTAAGCTGGGCCTTTCTAAGGATTACACAGCTCATGCTAAACTCGGTAGCCACCCAAGAGCCATTCTGATTTTTCATGACTCTGTTAAGAGTCAGGACTCAGAGTAATACTAGTTAACATTTCCTCAGTATTAGGTACGGTGGGAAGTACTATCAAGCTGCTCAGTTACTCTATCACATTAGCTCATAATTTTCCCAATGGCTCTATGAGTAAATCTCATTACATCATCTAGTTTATTTGTGAAGTATCTGAATCTACAGTAGCTTGCTCACAGTCATAGGAGAAAGGCCAAATCAAACTCACAGCCAGGCCACGGGTCTTTGGAGTCTCTACCCTTCACCTGCAGCTTTCTGAGTTAAAGACCTGAGAATTCTGCAAATTTTTTAGGGCGGCTTCGAACGATGTCAACTCTATCATTTAATTCTCAGGGGAGTACAATTTTAATATTCTTGCCAGTATTCCTTTTCAGTCCCCAAATTATCTCATGAGTTCACAGCAGCCTCTTGATCACATCTGAACCTGAGCAACAGAAGTCTCTGTGTGAAATAATAAATGTGGAAGGCAACCCTGGCAAGGCAACCAGTCTGCTCTGTATCTTGTTCTTCTCATCTACAAAACAGAAACTGTACTAGTTCATAGCGTGGAACGGGGAGTGCAGTGAATGTTCTCTTAGCTTCCTAGGCGGAGATAACCCGCCTACAACCTTCTTGTTCAATAATGCAACATTTTCCTGTTTAAAGTCTGCTGGGCAATGCATTTATGGATCCGGAGACAAGTATACACACCTCTACATGACCTGCCATCACAAGAAACAAGAAGTAAGGGCTTTACGACAAACACAAATGATTTTATTTGTGATAGGAATGGATTAAGTGCTGTCTTAGTCAATGTCCTATTGCTGTGAAGAGACACCACGATGATGACAACTCTTATAAAGGAAAACATTTGATTGGGGCTGGCTCACAAGTGTCAGAAGTTTAGTCCATTATCATCATGGTAGGACCATGGCATTCTCCAGACACGGTGCTGGAGAAGTAGCTGAGAGTTCTATGCCTGTGTCAACAGGCAGCAAGAGAGACACAGATACTTGGCCTGGCTTGAGCATTTAAAACCCAAAGTGCACCCCGTTAACACACCTATTCTAACAAGGCCACACCTACTCCAACAAGGCCACACCTCCTAATCTCTCTCAATTAGCACCACTCCCTAATAACCAAGAATTCAAATCTATGGGAGCCATTGGTATTTAAATCACCATAAGTATTTACACACAAGAGTGTTTTCCTAGTTGGGCTTCACGTTTGGTCTGGAAATCCCTCTATATGATAGCTTGATTTCTTTAGTAAGTTGTTGCCTCGTACTCATTGGCTTTGATGCTGTTTATCCCGCCCCTCCCTTCATTTCTATACACTCTGCTCTCTCTCCTGGGAAAGTGATTTGTGTGAACGGGCATCAACAGGGGGCAGTACAAAAAGATAAAAAGGGGGACAAGAAGGAGAGACAGAAGGAGAGAGACAGAGAGACAGAGAGAGAGAGACAGAAACAGAGAGACAGAGAGAAAGAGAAGGAGAGAAGAGAGAGAGGAGAAAGGAGAGAGAGGAGAGAAAGGACAGAAAGGAGAGAAGAGAGAGAGGAGAGGGAGAGAGTACGGAGAGAGAGAGAGAAAGAGAGAGAGAGAGTGTGTGCGTGCGTGTGCGTGTGTGTGTGTTGGGGGTTACTAAGTGATATTTTTCTTTATCTCTTGCTCATTCTGAGCACTGCTAATTGACTACAAGACTCTTTCCAGAGCAAGGCCTCAGCCGCTCTGCACTTAGCATTCTAGTTCTATTGTTTCTATTGTTCACCTCATGCAAGCATGTGATAAGAAATGTAAAGGAGGAAAGTTTTTTGTGTCCGTGCATGCACAGAAGCATACAGGAAATGCTTAGGTCTCAGCGGTAAACAGCTAAGTCAGAGACTAATAAAGGAAGACTGTCTGCTTTGTCAGTGAAATGTATTCCATCTTCTAAAACACTGAAATAATAGTTTGTGAATCTCAGAAGTAGGAGAAGGTAATGGGAAAAATTAGTCATTCTCCTTAACAAAATAGAAAATATGAAAAATGCCAAGTGCTACAGCTATGTCTCAGAAATACTGCCAGCAACCATGCCGGGAACACAGGGTGCAAGTCAACACAGAAAGAAGTTTGTAAATAAATGCTGAAAACAATAATGTGAGAACATCACTCTCTGGCCACAAAACTTTCCTGTACCTAGAAAATGATCCGAGAAAAGGGTAGAATTTTTTTTGTATTTCTCTGATTAGCTGAGGCACAAAATAAATCTGTTAGACAAAGGGAAAACAACATATCATGACTCTTCAGTTCTATGACACTGCGCTTCCCACTGTCTTTGTCTGAACTTTGAACTGATGAGCATTACCATTTCTAACATTCATGGAAATGGAAAGATCCATCCAGTACGCTAAGCAAGGGAGTTAGCATATTGGAAAACACAGTCAGAAGCAGAGCTAGGTGAAAACTCCAGCTGGAATCACGTCAACACTGAAGGTACCATGATCCCTCTTTTGAGAGAAGAAGGAATTTGACATTCATTGGGATAGTCTGTGAACAAGGAGGTGCTAGGAAAATGAGATTGTCCATGCAGAAGAGACTGCAGCTGGTGCTACCTCAGCCTACTCGGGACACTGTCTCGAAGCACCATGGTGACATACAAACAGCACACATTTCCCAGAGTTCTGAAGATGGGAAGTCCAAGATCAGAGACGCTGTGAATTAGTGTCTACTGAGGACTACACTCTCACAGACAGCATCTTTTCATCCTCAAGCTCGAAGAGGAAAACAAGTTCCCTGAGATTGCTTTTATAAGGGCCATATCTCATTCATCAGGATCCTCTGACCTACCCACATTCCCCCAACATATACTAATATCACCATCTTGGAGGGCCGGGGGTCAGAATTTGAACACATTAGAACAGTGCAATCACAAGAACACTCAGACCACAGCGGAAAACACAGGCAATCCACTAATCCCAGATGAGGAGCCACAATATATAAAGAATTCCTACAACTCAACAACCAAATAAGTAAAAATCCACCAGGTTAAAAAATGAGCAAAGAATGTGAATAAACATTTCTTCAAAGCTGACATATAAATAACCAACAGGTACATTAAAAGATGGTCAACATAGCTAATTGTTAGAAATATGCAAATCAAAAATCACAATGATACCATAGCTAGCACATGCTAAATACACAGTGCTCGGCAACAAGCTACCTCTCCAGCTATCTTTTTACTTTTTAATTTGAGGCAGAGGCTTCCTAAGTTGCCCAAGATGTCTTTGAGCTCACATTATAGCCAAACAGGCTTTGAAGTTGAAATCTTAATACCTTATTCTCCAGAACAGTCCTAGATAGGACTATTGGGTTGCATCACCTGGCCTCACTAGGAGAGTTATAAATTAAAAACAGAAAATAATAAGCATTGATGAAAATGAACAGTGGTACAGCTACTGGAAAAGGCTAATGATTAAATGATGGGATTAAATAAACATTTAATCACTGGGCAAAATGCTATACATTTCTATAGATCTTTGCAAAAGCAATGATATTCTCACAGGTGTCAATAAATGGTTTCAGAATTGGTAGAGTGCATTGCCGTGAGACTTCCCAGTAGCTATGGAGAAAGAAAAAGAAGAAATACCCTATTATCCCTCTTCTCCAGCCCTCAAAAAATTCACTAAACCCTAAAGCCCTGTAAGAATTTCTATGTTATCTAGACACGTTTACTGCTACCTAGTCATCTCACTGTCTGCAATATGACTCCTGGGGTACCTTGTCCCCAAATCTTGTCCCAGGGGAGAAAAAGTCATGCAGATACAGCAATGCAACAACTCTGAGGAAAAATGAACTTATACAGAGTTCAAACTGAGTGTGGTGGATCACACCTGCAGTCCAAAGATGTTTGAGGTTGAGGCAGGAGGACTGCTGTGAGTTGGAAGCCAACACAAATGACTTAATGAGTTCACAGGCTACAGAGTGAGACCTTGGCTCAAGGAAAAGAAGAAAAAAGAAAGCTGAAATGGAGAGAATGTTCACAATGAACATGTACAATCAAGTGCTCTGTTACTCAAACACCAACAATACAATGGTTCCCCCAGATCTACCTTTAACTTCAAAATGCAAATTGCATGTACATTTTAGCAGTCCTAAAGTTTCTCTCAGTCTCTATGTCTCAAGTGAGGTAAGCGCATTCCAGAAACACACAGAAGCATCCCACTCCCCAGGCCCAAACCTTTCAGAGATAAAGAGCACACTCTCGTTGGCTACTATTTTCCCCGAAGGTTGGAAGAGTGAGATATTCCAAATAACATCAAGTAATTTAATTGATGATTTTAGAACAGCATTACTACAAGAAAATTCATGTGCCTTACAGAGAGGTTAAGCAGCTTTGCTTGAGCTAAACTTCTGTAGTCCAACATAACACACTCCCCAACTTCCTCAGTCAGAGTGCTTTGGTAGAAAACTCCAAGAAGCACTATTTTAAGTATTCTATAAAACTGGGATGAAGTGCCACCTATGAAATCAGTTGCTGTCAATCAAGCACTTCCTGTAAGTCAAGCATTGCACAAGGTGGTTTTCAGATACTCTTCATTCCTTTCTGTAGTCTCGCTGGGTAACATAAAACAGAGGACAACACTGTGAATCAAGTTCAAGCAGGTAGTCAATGACAAAGGCAGAATCAATGTGAGGCAGTCTGAACAGCGTAACTTTTCTTTCTAGCCAGAATCTAGTAGGACAGACATGCTAGGCCACCTAGGCCTAACTCATTTCAAATTGGTAGCAAACAATAACATATTTTTGAACAAAGGGCATAATGGCTGCCTACCACTGCCATGTCTGCTGGCATTTTCTAGCCAGGAGAACCTACATTGGGTGTTGCCAGACTCAACTTTCAACACAAGGAAAGATACTCTGTATTTAAATAACCACCTCTGGTTAGTGAGAAGATCCTAAGGTAACAGCAACTATATAACAAGTTGCAAGACTGGCTAATAGATGGGTACATCTAAACAAGAAACTATGGCAAGCGGTGGCAGTATGGAGAGTCTGCCATAGCAGACCCCTTCTGCAGGTGCGTCCTAGACATAAAGAACAACTATCAAGTCGTAGTAATTTCTCTAACTCACTATGAATAGTGTAACTAGCCTTCACTGTGGGACTCTTGAGGCCTTTCATAAGTGCCAACACGAGAACTTGCATCACTCTTGTTATGTACATCAGCAAGGAAATGGCACAGACAGAGGAAGTTTCACGCTGGGGAAGGGTAGGGTATGTGAGTAATGCCTGCACACCTCTGGAACAGATAGTTCTCTTTTGCTCTTGAGTGAATAGATAAGCTTGTGCATTGTATTAAGACCAAGCCCTCTGACTAAAACAGGATAGTCTAGAAATAGTTCAGAAACACGGGATACTTGAAACTCATAAATGTGCTTTTAAGAGGAGGTTATTTTTGTAAACCAAATATCCACAGGAAATTTTGTTATTCTCCTTCGACTCCATAGTCTAACTAAAGATCTGTATTGTACTAATACAAAGACTTTCTTGGACTGAATCCCAGTCGCAGTTGGTTTACTTAAAAAACCATGAAAACTTTACTAAATATTATTTTGTCTTAAAGAGCATCTTCCCATAAAAGACTGCCCTTTACCAAACCCTGCTCAGGCTGCCAAGACCTCTCTTTGAGCCACTTACTTGTATTCTCACAAAACATAAAATACAAAGTTTAACTTGCATTTTTACATTCAATTTGTATATAGTTAAAAGTACACATTTTAATTGCCCCAAAGCATAACCTTATTCAACTGTTTATAAAATATGCCTCAGCTATTCTGCCAACTTGTAATTCTTATCATTAGAGAAACATGTCATCTATTTCATTTCATGCTTAATAAAGGCTTTGCTAAATCTACATGTTTCTAAGGAGACATTTAGCAGTATCCTTCAAATTAAATGCACATACTCTTTGCCTTAGCAATTTCACACCTTGAAATTACATTTGTTTAGAAACATTAGCACAAGAGCTGAGCATAATGGGACATTCCTGTGATCCCGGCTTGTGAAGGAGGATCAGGAGTGAGACTGAGAGTGGGAAGCCAGGCTGAGTTACAGCAATATCCAACAAACGAGACACTGGCACGAATGTCCAAAGACACATTTGAAGGATGTCCACTGGGTGCTTTGGTCATTCCCTGGGATCAGTGAAAGAGATATTCTAAGAGTCCAATGGACTCCTGGAACTGCACATTATACTAGGTGATACACATAATAAAGCTTCATCTGGAACTTAGGTACAGTAAGAATGTCACAGGTTCTAATAACAAGAGAACTATCATTACAAGGCAATACAGGTCAAGCTAACGTAGTACCTTCTCCTTTCCACATGTTTTATGGTACTTGTGCCTCTGTTATTGAGGGAAGCAGTTCTGGCCTCCTTGCAAGCACACCTAGGTTGTGAGCATCATTACCTTTCAGTTTGTGGCCAGATGACTTAAATTAACGGTGCCTGAACACAGGCACTGTGGAGCTGCTGTAGTCAACTCTATAATCCAGACGGCCACTAAATGGCCAGCGAATACTTAGCACCCACTGTGCACACTGGACAAAGGAATGACTCTCTTCCAGCCAGAGTAAGAGAGAAGGAGACAAGATTTGTTGAGTTTAGAACAATGTGTGATTTAAAATATATGATGAACTATTTGGGTTTTTTTGATGATGGACTAGGTTTTCTGGGAATTGAATGTCTTAATCCCAGTTTTACCTGAGTATCTAAAATTACAGAGAGCAAAATCATGAAAGAGAGAAGTGGAAGCTACTATCAAATGTTGGAACTAACCTATGGCCACTAGCAGTGTGGTTAAATAAATGGTGGAACAGTCGTGTTGAGTGCTTTAAAGATGCTACAACAGTTCAGCCAGTGAAGAGGCCAAGTGAAAACAACAATAATTTAGAGAAAAGTATGTGTGGTGATACAAGTTCTTTACAAGTACAGTTACAAGCCAGGTGCTGTGATCAGAGTCTTCCATCCCTGCATTCTAGAGCCTGAAGGATAACTGTTCAAGGCCAGTCTGGGCTACAGAAAAAAGGTATGTCTCAAATCAAATAATGAAAAGGAGTACTTTTGAGGATATGTCTACTATATATAATCCATTGTTAACATTTGTTTACTTTGATAGAGAAAGGAAGATAATCTGTATCATCACAAATTGTATATTAAAAAAAAAAAAGTTCTCTTGTAACATTGTCTGAGCAGTTTCTCTTTAACAACCTTACTTCTAATCACATGTATCAGGCATGCCGCTGACCAAATATTTCAAAATACCAGGTAAGTAAAAATATACCTTTCACAGAGATCTTGTATGCCCTGGGTATTAAAGATGAACTGTGAACATTTTATATGTCTGGCTATGGAGATGGCTCAGTCAAGAGAATGCTTCCCATGGAAGTATGAAGACCTGAGTTCATTTTGATGCTTTATTTGGTGACAGGTGGTGAGCAGAAAGTATTTAATAGATATATTTTAACAAATATTATCACACTACTAAAGTGAAAAACCGTTAAAAGCATCATCTTCTCAGACAAACACCATACACAGAGATACTATTAAAAAAGACTTCCAGGGGCAAAGGGTGTAGCTCAGTGATAGAGGGTTTGCCTGGCATGGGCAAGATCTGGTTCCAATCCTCAGCATCTCAAAGAGGAAAGAGGGAAAAGATTCCTAGGGATAGATAGAAAAATTAAAATTTCATCCTATATGAAAGAGACTCATTAACTGCAGACCTTCAGACCTTGAAGACGCCATCTTTTTAATGTCCTTATAAAGACATTCATGTTCTGCAGCTCGTTTCAGCAAACCGTGGCTTGATTACAAAGCCCTTAGCAACTTGCATGATTTATTTTTGGAAACTGAGTCACTTCCCTGAAGTTTTACAGCTATCTCTTGTCAGTGAAAAAAAAAAAACAAAAAAACTAAAGCTCAAAAGCTCTCAAGGAAATGAACCAAAACATTCTGGAAACTTCACTCTGTGGGGAAGATAAGATAGGCATGTCTATAAAACCTGTCACCCAGAGGAAGCACACAGAAAAGGACAGAATTGTAACGAGGGCCTCAGGTCCTTTGAAGGCAGGAAGGGGAACATATTTTTTCTCTCAGCTTAATTATGTAGCTGACTGTGTACCAGAAGCTTCATCTAGGCTTTTACTCAGGTTTATATCAAGTGTGCTACCATACTTCCTCACCATACCATAGCTGGCCTTTCATAAAGCATACAGATTTTCTTTAGAAGTCAAGCTGCACCATGTATTTCAGGACTCACACTCACCTAAGCTAAACATTTTAGTATTTTTCAGTGCAAGCACTTGATGCCTATAGTTGGCTAACAATGTTATATTGATTTCCTCTAAATGCTATTAAGCTCCAGGGTAAAGTCTGAATCCACATAATAAAGGGATGGTTTAGAATTGAGCTGCCTGTTGCAACTTGCATGCAACTTGGATGTAACCTACAGCTTTTCATCCACTGTGGAGAGGTGAGGGGAAACACAGGGTGGATTTGGAGATGAGGTATTAGTCCCACCCAGGGAACTCTCCTAGTTAAACAGCATGACTCACCCTCTGGTCCTTCCCATGATGACTTTACTTGCCCAAAGCAACAACCATGTTCTTTGTGTCACATGGGCTATGTATAATGAGGAGATTCTACCAAGTTTCTAGATCTCTTGATTGAAGAAAATTTGTTATCATTTTGTAGCACCCAACAATCCCTGACTGCTCAGATTCACAGGATCTTCTAATGCGACCCCAGTCAGTAGTCAGTAACTTGAGAATTAAGGACACTTCTTTATACTGTAGTTTAAAAAATATAAAAAAACCTCAAATACTTGAATTTAGCCCTGACTGGATGTTCCCTCCTGGGATACTCATTTCCTCATGTTAGAAACTTTCTTGACTTTAGGTACAAGTCTATACTTGAACTCCAGATCTTCCAGCCATCCAGCCCGTTCCTACTCTGGAAGACAAGACATGCAGTCCTCTTTTTACTATATCAATCACAAGTCATCAGGAGAGGTGATCATCTTTAGGGTTCTACCAGCTCTGAAACCTGTTACTCTCTAAAAGGACACCATTTTAATAACACTGTCTCCAGTATCTTATCATCTCCAACCTCTAAAACTGTAAGAGTTAGGTGGAGAAGTGCCATAGCCGGGTCTGGTTACAGCAGTAATAGAAAAACATGGATTGATGAATGGTTGGGAAATGATTAGACTCGTTCATTGGATTTTGTGTCATGATGCGTACAGAAGCAGAATCTCTATGGACACCAAATTGTAAGGTAAACAATTCAATGGTTTTGAAATGCTTTAGAGTAGAAGGAAATATCCTCCCTTAGAATCCCAAATTTATGACCATATCTTAATGTAAAAACAGTTTCAGAAATGTGTGAAGAAATCAGAATCCAGAGAATGCAGGGTCAGGCAATCAGAACTAACCAGTAAACAAGTTCTTCATTTAATCACACTATTCTACCTCCCATCACTTAGGACAGTTGTTCTCAAGCTATGGGTTTCAACCCCTTTGGGAGGTCAAATATGAGACATCCTGTATATCTGATATTTACATTATAATTCATAACAGTAGCAAATTTACAGTTATGAAATAATTATAAAATGATTTTATTGTTGGGGGTCACTGCAACATGAGGAACTGTATTAAAGGGTTGCAGCATTAGGAAAGTAGAGAACCACTAGCTTAGAACCTACCTATTTTACAAGACAACAGCCACCAATATGCTACCAACAATGGCAAAAACTGCTAAGCAGGAGAAGATGCTAGAACAATCATGAAGTGCTAGAACCTATTGCTAACTACTTCAGAGATCTTTGGAGCTGGTTATTAGATGCTGGTAGCTTGTAGTTACCCAGAATGGAACTACTGGTGACTTGAAAATAAATGTACAAAACCATGGGATTTGTTTTGTTTTAAAGAATTAATCAGTTCCTCAACAATCCACCATTAAAGCATGCCTGGCTAGGAAGCTCTGCAGAAAACAGTCTAGGCTGTACCTCAAGCGAACAAAGGGAAGGTTTATAAATCTCAGCCTTGAGATTTAGCCCTGATGTTTCTACTAATTGGCCATGAAAGTGGAAGCAAGATTCTAAGCCTTTCTCTTGTGAAAAAAAAAAATGTAAGAATTTGAACAGTCTCAAGGTAATCTCAAGAATGTCTTTAGGATTTAAAAGTAGGTCTTTCTGTGTCTTGGTCTGACTCAGACTTCTGCCCACTCTACTTCCTAGACCACAGTTTGGTTCTGTGTCAGCTGAGACACCTGGCCCTCCAATCCTCCTCAAACCTGGACAAGCCCTGATGTTCTGAAATCGCTTAGCTTTTGAGATACATCAAAGAAAGTTTCAGAAGCCACCAGCTGACCCAAGGATTTCCTTTATCCCTGCAGAGACCCTGTCTGTTGTAATAGACCACAAAGGAGCATGTGGTCTAGTACAAGCTATATCTATATCCTGAGGCACAGCTGCCATCCATTAAGCAACACTTTAGGCATAGCCAAGAATGTAAGAAGATGTGACAGAACCTCATGCCTTAGCCCCAGAGTCAGTGTTGGTCCAGAGTCACCATCCTAGGTCAATATTACATAAAATTCCTTGTAGGCAAAGGCTGAATATTGCTCACAAAAATGGCACAATAACCACAAAATATCTGTTTAAATCAATTCTCTGGTCTCGTAGAGTTTGTAGTTCGTTGGCTTGAGACTCCTATGTGAACAGTATTTAACTTTTAATCAAATGTTTCTCCCAGAGGAGCAAAGGACCCCTCAAAGTAGCCTTTCCTAATGGAGTAATGAGGATTCAGCTTATAAAGTAGGAAGGCAGTGTCCCCATACAAGGTTTGATGATGGATGAAAGGAAATCCTGGCCCTTCTCTCTAACATGGTCTTTTTTTGCCTTGATCTTGGTTGGGCTCAGACTTATCCTGGGCATAAGATCTTTCCCACCCCTCAGGTTTATAAATCTCACTCTTCCTCACTTTGCTCTTCAGAGAAAAGAATGCAGCTATCATATCTGGAGAGGAAGGAGTTAGTATAGGGTACCAGTATATCTGGGCATAATAAACTAAAAAGGATGAGAAATTCTCCATCACACACAGCATGCCTATTTATCAGTGTCAGTCATAGGAAGCAGAACTTGACAAACAGACCATGAACCTTAAATTTATCATGGATTCTAGAAATGACACATACTTAATTTCACTCACAGAAATAATTTTTTAAGAGATCACAGCAAAAAGGGCTCATGCTGTGCAGGCATGAAGTCGAAGAGTTCAGATCCTCGGCACACACATGAAAAAGCCAGGTATGGCACATGCACATGCTGAGATGAGTGTCTTCATCTCAGCACTGGGACATGAAGACAGGTAGATTCTTGAGGCTTGCTGGCCAGCCTGGTTAGTCTAGCTCTAGGTTGAATAAGAGACCTTGTCTCTAAAAATAAGTTAGAGGCTGAGGTGAATTGGCTCACTGGGCAAGGATACTTGCCACTAAGCCTGGTGACTTGAGTTAAATCTCCATTGTGGAAGGAGAGACCTCCGCACACTTGAGAGCACGAGCACGTGCACATACACTGTACACACACACACAGAGAGAGAGAGAGACAGAGAGACAGACAGACAGACAGACAGAACATATGTGGAAAAGGGAAATATTTATGTCAGTTTGTTATATCTAACTAGATTGATGAAGTAATTCAAAATAATCTTATAGATCTCTAAGAAGAGGATCCACACAGGCATGGAAATACTGTCCAGAACTAACCAGAGTATGAATCTAGAGACCGGAAGAACATTCAGGTACATGTTAAATTGGAACAGAGGACATTAAAATCCTTATGGAAGCAACACAGCTTTATTGAATTTGCATTGGAAACTAGGCACTGGGGATTCAAGCATGACTACAAGATTCTACACTCTCAGCAATGGGGAACTGTTCACAAAGACTGACAACATTGATACTGAAGGCTGTGATAACAATCCAACCAGACAGACAGACAGACTGAGCTCCAAACACCACTCAGGGTAACAGTTCAGCTGGAGCAGAAGCAGCGTCTAATTAAGGGTCAGATTCTGTGCTGAATTCCAGCAGGGTTCCCTGGTTTTACAGGATTACCACTTCCAAAGGGTGACAATTCTCTTTGGGTCAGAAGATGTGTGATAAAAATTCAGAGAGCATGCGACTCAGAAAGCAGTCCTGGCTCCACATAAAGGCCTTACGGAAAGGATGGCCTTGGTATGACTCAGGGTGATGTAGTCCAGAATCTAGAGAACTTCTCATAAAAGGAAATTCGGCAGAATGCACCCAGGTGAGCAGTGGCACCGAGAAGAGGCAGCATTACTGAGGTAGGAGAGGGAGACTGGCAGGCCGGGAAGGCCTTGCAGCTCAGAAGGAAGCATATTTAATTTGAAACTCATAATGCTTTGATGAAAGCCACACTGGAAGAAGATGTTCTATTCAATGTGACCTCAGTGCACAGAAGGTCATGGAGGAGAGACTCAAAGATACCCATGGAAAGGAAGTAACCTCAAAAGAAGAAAGAACAGAGGTGGTGTATTAAGCAGTATGTTCCCAGTTTTAAAAAACATTTCTTTTTCCTTTATGTTTATGTGCAGGTGCCTGTGTTTATATGTACTACACGTATGCAGGTGCCCGTGAAGCCCAGAAAACATTGGGTCCCCGTAACTGGAGCTTACAGATGGTTCTGAGCTCTGATGGGGCTGCTGACAACTGAATGCAGGTCAAATTTCAGAGCAACAAATGCTCTTGCATGCTCAGTCAACTCCCCAGTCCCAGGGTCCCAGTTTTTAATTAAGATGTGTAGCTTGTGAAAATAAAAAACACCACAAACTTTTTTTTTTTAAACCACAATACTAGTACAAAGTGGGTAGCATGAGTGACAGAAATGTACTTTTTAAAATAGCTCTAGAGGTTGGAATAATGGTGTTGGGAGGGCTGCTTGCTACTGAGGGTAGTGAGAAGGTTCAGCTAGTAGCTTCTCTCTTCTGCTTACAAATGACCTTGTATATGCACAAAAAGGTATAAATCTTCCAGAGATACCACCCAGTGGATGAAGGCCTATCCCAATGGTCTCACTTCAACTTGATTACTCCCCATAAAAACCCCATCTCCAAACAAGGCCACATAGGATCATTGCTGGGGGAGAGACACAGATCAACTCATTGCGAACTATCTGAACAGTTGGTTTACCATCTAACTATGAGGTCAGGACTTAGCCATGGGCCACATCATGAGCAACATTTACATATGTACGCAAATTATAAGCTCTTAGGTTTCACCCAATATTACCTGTGCAGTCCCACAGAATCTTGGTACCACTGTTTATTTGAGGGTTTTTATTTTTCATTTTTAACATATACAAATTGATCTAGGTCTAATGGAAACCAGAATCCTTGGCCAACAGAAGACAACCTTAAAAATAACTACAGTACTGTGAAATTCTAAAAGGTTGCTCATAAATCACCTGAAACCCTCTCATCCATCTTAATTCACTACAAAAGGCAGTTCACTAGAAAGACCCTTCTGACTTGGGACAACTGGCCTAAATTGTCCCCATCTATCTATGTTGGATAAGTGGATTAACCTGGCTTCCTCTCTGGTTTCCACCATCAATCATGTTTATACTTGTCATGAGAATGACACAATATTTTTGAAAGATTTCTCTGAATACAAAAGCATAAATAGCATCATGGATAGACTGAAAGCACAAAACGTAACCCCTTGCTCCACAGTCTTTTCCACAACCTAATTTGTAGTGCTCTGGAGTCTCTAAGGTTTTGCACAGCTGCTCAGCTCATCTCCTCAGGCCTCCTTTGCATAGCCTGCCTTGGTGACAGTCCAGGTGAGAATGCCAACATCATTCTCAGGGAAAAGTGACCTCATTTCAACCTCCCTGAGCTTCATGCTGAGGACTGGGGTGGGGTCCTCTGAGTTTGGGGCCATGCCCATGCTCTGTGGTTTCCCTGAATGCTCAGATGTCTCCACTAATAAAATGTCATCCAAAAGCTCCTAGATGACCATCCCCCAACCTTCTGTTCTTGGCTGCTTTTGAGTGGAATGCTTTGCTTCCCCATAAATAGTTCAAAGCATGATGCCACATGGACTCTTCTTCAAAAGTGGCTCTCTCCAGGGGACTGGAGCACAGATGTTGGTCGGCTTGACTTAGAAGCAGCAGACCAGAAAAGCAGTACGCTCTCCCCAGCAGCACCTTTCCGTATCCCAGTTTACTCAGCCTTGGCTGGCTCAGCTTTGGCTGACTTTAAGGCTGAACCCACACCCAAGCTCCATTCCTGTAGCCTCAGCCACGGAAGTTCTACCGAAGTTTCTTTCTGCTTCTTCCATAATGTTATCAGTGAAGGGTAAGCAACTGGCCAATGTCAAAACAGAAAGCAATGGCAGGCTAAACAGTGTACCGCTAGCCTCTACTTATAAACTGGGAAAGATATGATAAAGGAAAAAACCGTCTGTACATTTAGCCTTCAAACTGAGGAAAACTAGTTTAACTATCATAACTGGGGGAAGTTAGTTAAAATCTTGATCAATGTATTCAGCCATGAAATGGGGCAAATGAGAACTACAGTAAGGAGAAATCTGTTGTGTTCTGCAGCATCCATCCCACCCTTGGTTCATGTCTCATCAACCCCACCAGAACATGAAGACTCAGAGGATAATTTGCATAATGCCATTCTCTGGGCTACAGCAACTGATTCAGGGAAGGGCTAGGTGTGTTGGTTTGCTGTTAAGTCCCTGATAACCACACCTGGAAAAAAACCACTCCATACGGCTGCTTTAAGAGTTCAATGAGGTAAGATACATAAATCATTTAGCTTAATACCCAACTTAAAAAATATTTTAATTCAATATTTTCCAGTGGCAGGAGACATTGATTGAACCAGAGGGTGTTAAGCTGAGGAGATCACTTCGGTAACTCACAATAAACAACTCAACAATGAGAATTAAAGAGACAACGTAGAGAAAAACATCCAGCTGAACATTTACACCCTTCAGCAACAGACTAGCTGAATAGGTTAAGAGTGGGGTATGAGTCAAACTACAGGCAAGGCTTTCAAGCTCCAGTGACTAGAATATGCCATTTTTACTAATAAAACAGAGAAATCAAGAACTGCTTTGTGAACAAATGAGTGTGAGGCGTGAGGTGTCCTATTGGCCTACAAAAGCCCCTGGGAGTGAGAGCTGGGCTTCTGGCTGTCTGGAGGAGTCAAGGGAAGTGTTTGCTGCCATGGGCTTCAGTGCTCTAAATGCTCCCCAGGACAGCTGACTTCAAGCTCAGGGAGAGGAGAGAGAACAGAGCTGGGTGGTTCTGAGGGATTTAGGAAGCTGGCTCCCCCTTGAACGTGAAGGGAGGGTTCCAGTCAGTCGACAGTGTTGAGAGATAAAACTTCCAGCTTCAACTGGCTCATTAGTAAGTCAGAAGGAAAATACATGAAGCAGTGGGTTGAAGGGAAGGAAATCCATAGAGGCCCAAATAGCTACGAGAATAAATAAGGGCAGTTCAGTAGAGAGGAAAGGACTGGCCAGGAAACAGGGATCTAGGACAGTGTCACAGACAAAGCAAGGGCAGGAAACAGCCCCAGGGCCACAAGGAGGGGGCCTTCCAGAGTTACAGACAAGTGCATGTGTTTTGGTAAACAGAATTGATGGGGTTCTAACGTACATACATAAGAATAATGTGTACTTCCATATATAAATCTATCATTAATTTCATTATCTTCTTTGGTTAACCAAGATGGTAAAGAAATTTTATTGAAAATAGTTCAGCTCATGGATACTTTTGGGAATGGGCCATAAAACTGGTTACTTCAAAACCCAGGAAATGAGGTCAGTTACAGGTTAAAGGGAGAGGAACAGGTGTACATTTTTATGCAAAGAAACTTCTGTTTTGTTTAAGTCTTCAGATATTTCAGCCTTTTCTATGCCCAGAGCTCTTATAAGCAGACACTTAGCCTGTCATTCACAGTCTAAGGAAGGATGGGGGCAGGGTGTAGCTGAGTGCTAGCCTTGCAAGCATGAGCCCAGGACCTGTGTGAAAAAGCTGGGTTCAGCACTGTGCACCTGTAACCCTAGTGCTCCGAGGGGCAGGGGTGGGGATCCCTGGAACATGTGGGTTGGCTAATTTAGCTGAATTGGCAAGTTCCATGTGAAAGACCCTGTCCCCAAGAAAAAAGGTGGAGAGACTAAGAAATCGAACATCCACCACTGGCTTCATACATATACTAGTGTGTGTACAGAGAGAGAGAGAGAAAGAGAGGGAGAGAGAGGAAGAGACAGAGGGAGAAGGAGAGGGGGAAGGGAGAGGGAGAGAGAGGGGGAGGGAGAGGGGGAGGGGGAGGGAGAGAGAGGAGAGGGGGAAGGAGAGGGAGTATAAAATACAATACAGAGACTGGTACTGTATTAAAATGTGAAGATATGTTACTCCTGAATATTTAATAACAAAATCAACTAAAAATAACATAAAAAACAAACCTTTCATTGACATATCTCTCAGATCAACACACACAAGTGCATTTTAAACTATGCTATAAAAATTAGTGAAATAATAATAACAACAATAATAATTTAATGAAATAAAGTAAATGAAATTGATGAGTCTTACTTTAAGGAACCAAATCATCTAATTCCCTGAAATCTTCAAAGGTGAATGGACACAGGCTCTCCAGGTGCAAACAGGGGTGCTGCAAGCAGGGGGCCCCAGCTGTTCTGCATGAGGCCCCAAGAGGCATCCAGGACCCCAAAGTTCTTGAAGCATCCTAAGGGTCCTGGTTGCGCTTACATTTTTGTTTCACTGTAAGGCACCTGGCCGCTGAGCACATCTCAGCTGCTTCTCTGGAAGAAAGCCTAGCCTTGAAGCTCTCTGCCTTCCTAAGAGGTTTTCCAGGGAAAGTTTTGGCTGCACTAAAAGTCACCTACAGGAAGCAGCTCCAGAGGTCCCTGAGGAGTCGCCCTGCTCTGAAGGACATTCTGAAGGCAGACACTAGGTTTTTATTTTTCTTCCTTAGTTTACTAAAAAACAAACAAACAAACAAACAAACAAAAACCTGGGTATCTTAGTTCTTGGCTGGGCATGGGCCTGGAACCCCGACACTCCAAGGGAGAAATGGCAGGTGTTTGGTCATGTCCCCAGTACCCAGGGTCTAGTCTCCATGGACCTAAATTGTTCAGTCACATAGGCCATTACAGTCCCTCCCAAAGTGCACAGGTAGAGGGCGTGACTACAGGCTTCAGGTCCTAGAGAGATTAACATACTAATGAAGGCCAGAGGGTGGAGCCAATTAAGCATTCTTCCCTAGACCCTCCCCTTTTCCTCTCTCCCTATTTAACTCAGGTCTGCCCTGAGTTTCACTGTGGGTGGGGGGTTGTACATCCAGATCCATCTCCATCTGCCATGAAAATAAACCCTCTTTGGAACCAAGGACTTCCTCATGTCATTGTGGCCTGCCTTCGCCAAAGCCTCCAGCTTTTGAACTCCAGACCTTTCTCCTGTATGTGGGACCCGCATGGAAAGCCTCTGGGGCCACCGCTGCGGCCATTTTCCCACAATATCCGTTAACCTATGGAGTTCTCCGTTTCATTTGTAAAGTCAAGCCAGTAAGTCCGGGTGGGGCAGTACAGTAAGCAACCCAAATTTCTTTTTAAATCTAGAAATTCTAAGACTCTAAATTTTCAAATAAACTTCAAGTCAGGAATGGTACTACGGAATGGAATTTCAGCACTCAAGGCCAGGGCAGGATTGCCCTCAGCCCTATCCCACCCACTCTGCATATCAAGCTCCAGGCCAGAGAGCCAGGAGAACGGGTGGGGCTAGGGAGAAAGGGAGGAAAGGCAGAAGAGAGACTCAAAAAATCAGATTAAATAAACTTCAACACAGTGATGTACTGTATTTAATGACTCAAAATGACCCTTAAAAAAAAAACAACCCAGAACTTCCTTATCAGCCTTCAACTTCCTTAAATAATACAGTTTCCTTTCATTTGAGTGAAACTTCCTAGGCAGGAAGAATCCCAAATAAACACCAAAGCTAAGCTGCTGAGTAGCTTTGTGGTTCTGATGCCCTAGAACAATCTTAATACAAAGTTTTGACAAGACTTCTGTTAGTTTGGCAGTACTCCATCCAAGAAAGGAATCGCTTGACATTCAGAAAGCTCCACCTAGCCTGGCATGTACTCACTGTGTAGACAAAGTAGCCCTTAAAGGAATTAGACCTCAGGGTATCTCATTGGTACCAGGTCATTCTAGTTTAATCCTGTTGGTGGCTATCTTTTATAGCTTTGACATGTGTAATTGAGTTAACAAAGCAGTAATGAGTCAGTATCTTGAAATGCCTCATAGTTTTTCAGAACCTGAGATCTTTTCAATCCAGTTACTTCCCTCCTATTTACTCCTGCTTTATGGTCGACAACGTTTCATTCTGTTCAGTGATCTTCTGTATCACTGGAGATGGTGGTGGAGGAGGAGGTGGTGCTGATGATAGTGGTGATGATGATGATGGTGGTGGTGGTGATGTCTTCATAATTAGAATTATCCCAGTTATATCATCTATGTAGCAAATTTGAACAAAACGGTGGCTCACAACAACAGTCTATTTAATAAGCAAATACTTTGAAGATTTGAAAATATAATACTTCCCCCAAAAACAAAACCAAAAATCTTACAAATGAAAAAAAAAGCCTCAAACAAACAAACAAACAAAATTTGACCTAGTAGTACCCTTAGATTTATTTCCTACAGCAGATATTGTATTGTAAAATAAAAATTTAAAAACATATAGGAGGTATTTAATTGAAATCAAATTTTAAGTTCTGTTGATTTTTCAAAAACTACTGCAAGTGTGCATGTGTTAATGTTAGTTTTGAAAAAGATGTTAAAATGCCTTCAAACCTATTTGCTCAGGTGTGTGTGTGATCTCTGTTGGGCTCTCAAGATTTTTCCCTTTAATTTTGCACCCACCGTTTGGTGACATCAAAGTTTATGACCATTGCTGTGATACGGTAGAGCTACATTCACCACTGACGTTTTAAAGGCGATGAATGAGGTAAACTGTGACAGGCACATGACCCAATTCATCCTAAACTGTTCTACCAACTAGGAACTAAGTATTCAAACATATAGCCTATGGTGTTCATTCTCATACAAGTCAGCAATATCTTAGACTTTGGAACAACCTTAAACAACCAGATACACTTTTAGCATGATGCACCTAACCTACTATAGCAAAGACTCTGATAACTGGCAGAAGAATCAAACTCTTCACATTACCCAGTTCCCTGGCAGCTAGGCAGCATCATGATAACGATGCTGAACAAGGGATCTGGACAGAAATGAAATGCATAATCTTGGTTCCAAAGAATTTGAGAGCTAGCGTAAGAGTCTCCATTTTGTCCCCTGACTGCTCCCCAGAAAGGCTGTATGTTTGAGGTACCACAATGACAAGACTGTGTAAGTTTTATAATCCAACACGGTGAAAATGGAAAGAACATGGTGAACCTAAGTCCCTGTGAGACAGTATGAGTCAAGCCTCTGCCACACAGAAGCTCTAAGTATGGAACAATACTGAAGCAAAGACTTCAGTTGTATTCAGCCACTAAGGATTCATGTTTAGTTAATTACTAAAGCATAATCTTACTTTGAATAATACAAGCAGGTTACAAAAGGTGGTTTAGAAAAGCTATTTTTTAACTTTCATATTCAATGCTCTTTCCCTTAATATCATTTTTAAAATTCTAGGATGTGAACCATAACAACTTTTCTTTGGCTTTAATCCTAGAAAAACATCAAATGTGAATACAAACAGGCACTCAACTATATTTAATTGCTATTCTGGAAACTAGATAACCAATATATTAATTCCTTGTTCCATCTTATTGAATTTCAGATTAATTGAGCTTTCCTATCATCATGGCCTACATAATATTGAATTTTAAATATTTTATTATTGATTTTTTTTCCTTCAAGACAGGGTCTCTCTCTATGACTGGCCTGGAACTTGTTATGTAGACAAGAGTGGCTTCGCAGAGGTCTGCCTGCCTCTGCATTCCCAGTTCCTTCACTGTGGAACATTCACATTTAAATGCTGATATTATTTCTAGAGCTAGGTTTTAAAGAAACAGATTTTGTTGTCTGTAAATAAATGTGGCCCAGTATGCTACTTTCTCCTTTTTGTGGCTTCATTCTACAACCTACGCTGTAGCTTCAGGCCACCAGTAAAGATATTTCGTGTTATCATTATCATTCATAGTAGCCAAAATAATGACAGTTTATGATCATTAAAACCTGGCTCCTGACTGACCAACACAGTCATTCACTAGATGTGAGAACTTTTCTTAGTCACTTTTAATAAAAGAGTCTGAGGTTTGAAAAGGTTAAATAGTTGGTTCTTGGTCATTCAGCTACTTATTCCTTGCAGTTACAGGTCTATCTGCTTGTCACAGCTTCTGTCACTGATAAATTTCAGACTGTCTTTAAAGTGTTCTGTTTGTCACGTTTCTCATATTTGACAAGCAAAAACCATTTCTTTTTTTTTAATTATTTTTTTTAATATTTATTAATTTATGTGAGTACACTGTCACTGTCTTCAGACACACCAGAAGAGTGTTGCAGAAAATATTTAAAAAGTGACACAAGTTCCTGCGCTAAGCCCAGCTACTCTCTGCCCCAGCGGGCTGGCCAGCCATGCACTGGCGGGCAATGGCCGGCCTGTTCTTATTTCGTGGAGACTCTCAGACTCAGAGCTCAAAATTCTCTCTACCCAGCTCGCTAAATTCCCACTGGCAGGTTGCTACCATGCCAGCCCCATACTTCAAAATCCATGCTTTGCCACACCTTTCTCTCTGGAATCCAATCGAACCACCATGTGAAGGAAAACACCACACAAACTTAGTTCAGAAAGAGTGGTAACTCAATCGCTGGGTCCAACAACTATAATCCTAATCTTATTATAATCTAAACTAATCATATTAAATCTACATCCTCCAGTGGTGAATCCTGGTGAACCTGCCCTGGAAACCAAGAGACACCAGTAGCTACATCTTGTCCTCACACTATCCCCGGCCGCAAAAAGCCTCTCTGCTGCTTGCTTACTTCCTTCCCCTACCTAACCTGGAAGTCCCGCCTACTCACCCAGTGATTGGCTCCTTTATTCACAAGAAGTCACCTGAGTACATGACTTACTCCTTGTCTGCAGCCTCTCCCAGAAGAGCATAATTAGCATCAAAATACAAGCAACACCAGGGCTATCCACAACAGAAGAGGGCATCAGATATCAATACAGGTTGTTGTAAGCCACCATGCAGTTGCTGGGAATTTAACTCTGGACACCTCTGGAAGAACAGTCAATGCTCTTAACCTCTTGAGCCATCTCTTCAGTACGCAAAGGGCCATTTCTTAACAGTTAGTGCAAGTTACAGGGGAAAATACCTAACACCAGTAAAGCTCTCCCTAACACCATTGCTGAGAACGAGGCCATGGTAGAAAGTAGTAGTCCCTTGCACTTTCGTATTTTTTCATACTCTTATAGTCACTTATATGCCTTCTCATGATAAACATCCATTCAGATCTTTAGTTGGTCATATGACTTAAAAATGTTGATATTAGAGCTGATAAGGCAACTCTCCTAAACAATCAAGAAGGTAATGAGAAAATGACTAATGGACTATGCTTAACCTCATTTCCACAAACAGGAAGAAAATGAAACTTATGCACAAACACTTGAGTTGCCTGGATGACCATCAACAAGCTGTAGGGCAACGCCATGCCAGGCTCTACTTACAGTTTATAAGACATTACCTTAAACTTTAGAGTCTTAACGCTCTAACAAATGATCTCAGTGTTGGCTCGCTATTGTAATCTTAATTCATTTACTACCCAAGTGTGAAGAAATGTGAACAGTGTTGTGACACATCGACTATAGTGAGAACTTTGGTTTCTTTATAAAAAAAAAAAAAAAATCCAGTTATGTCATGTGATTACAATTTTGTTTTAATCCAAGGTGTGGGGTATGAAGCTGCTTCAGCTTGTCCACATCTGCTGACGTGTCTCCTGATCTAGGAGGGGTGTGGTTTTTGCTAGCTGCAGATAGTTTATGTTTGGGTTTTGATGGACTCTTGAGAAGGTATAAATGTAAGAGCCCCAGAAGACCTGTGGAGGCTGCTGCTCCCTCTGTACCTGCCGTTTGTCAAGTGGTTGTGAGCAAAGAGACTACAAGAAGAAATTGGATAGCTTGACTATGAAGGTCAACATTGCCCCAAGGAACTGGATGCCCCTAACCATCAGGAAGTAGTCTAAAAAGGTCATTCCTCCCCTCCTTCTACCCTTTAACCTTCTTTCTTTGCTACCTAGTGTTGGAGGTTGGAAGGAATTAAGGTGGAATAACAGTGGTAGATATAAGAACCCAATAAAATAGTCAAAAAGTATGCCTACAATCAACTTTAGTACTTTTGGAGAATAACAGTCAAAATACAGTTGTTCAAAGATATAATCAATGCATATACACCACTTGAACCAGTCCAGTCAAATAGCACTCAATTACTTGTTTCTGGTCCATGTTGACAGAAGAAAATTGAGCCATAAACAGAAGGCACATTGAAAAGCTCCTGATTTAGTTCAGGTGATTTTCAATGGCAGTTGATTGACTAACATGCTGGAGAAAGTGCGTGCCCTAACCAAGGTCAGTGACAGTGCAGACCAGTGCATCGGGCAGCATCAGTTTACAGCGCAGCACATATTCACAACCCACATTTTCCTACTTTGTAAGGTTCCTAAAGTTGCCCACAAATGAGAAATGACAAATCAAGCCTCTTGAATACTCAGGGGGAAAAAAAAACATAAGATCAAAGTTTCTGATTGCATATTATTTGACAAGAAACCTCCCTCACTTACCATGTGAAAATGTATCCCCCGGAACTGTAAGCCAGAGTAGCTTCTTTCTTTTTTAAGAGGCTACTTGTCAGGCATTTTGTCATGGCAGGAGGTGACAATTGAGTACCGTGTGTATCTTTGTATTTGTGCCTTTTATTTTATGAGATCGGGAGAAAGCATTGAGTAATACAGTCAAATTTGTAAGGGATCAATTCAAATTTTGTATAACCACAGTAAATCATAAGCTCAATGATTTCTGAGAATCCTCTGCAGGCAAATCATGTCTGGAAATCTCAAGGTATGTGTGAGATTTTCTGGAAAAGAAATATAGTTAGCACGTATTTTGAGTACTGTGTTCGCTCTCAAAGTTTCTAAAAACAGTGCTTTGATATTTTCATCTTTTTCTTCCTTTGTATTTCCAATAGAACCTATTTGCTAACTAACACACCTCTAAGGCGTTTATTGTTCTGATCCAGGTGTATGTTTTCCCTTTAGATTGATACTACTAAAGGTCATCTGCAGTAAGCTGTACACAGTCAGACATTATTAAAAACCAAACCAAACCTCATGCTTTGGAAGAACGTGTAAGCCAAGAGAAACACAATTAAAATACAGTCTGTGCCAACAAGCCACACGTCACCAGTTAGATGTTCCATTAAATCCTTTCTCCTTTGGGACTTATTTCTATAGAGACCATCTCTCTGTTCCATAAATAAAACTAGAAGTTGCTAGGAAACAGTCTAGCTTCTCAGGACACAACTGAAGGGGTATAGTGGTTTCTTAGCCAGAAGTAGAGAAAGCTAAAGCTATTTCTGACATGTGTGCTATTGTTATGAAACTCAGGATCTCAGAACTTCTATTTGACAGTCATTAAAAGAATCTGTCATGAATCCCTATGCAGTGACACATGCCTGTAATCTCAGCCTCTAAGGTGGCTCAGGAAGGAAGATGGCAAGAGCCTAGGAGTTCAAGGACAACCTGGGCACTCTGCAAGATACTGTCTTAAATTTTTTTTTTTTTTTAAAAGCCACATAACCAATAACAACAACAAAAACTGATTATGTATTCTCCTCTTCATCTATAACGACATTACATTTGTGATTGGATCTGCACTACATCTTTTCCACCCTAACCTTGTGTTTCTTCTGCTTTTCTCTTAACTTGCTCCAAAATGTATCACTTCTCCACCCTCATATAATAGGACCAATAAATTCTTATGTATTATCAAGGGCTATTTACTCCAAAGTTCTTCCATCACATTTCATCCAGTAAGTCTTCTGAAATGCTCTGAATGGCTTACAGTTATTATTCTCAATTGACAGGGGTTGGGCAGTGGTTATGCACACATGCATGTACTTGTACATGTAGGTGAGCTCATTTATGAGTGTGCATATAGAAGCCAGATGTCAATATTGCATGTCTTTCTTCTGTTTCCAGATAGACTCTTTTCCTGAACCTGGAGCTCACTCATTTGGCTAGAGTGGCTGGACAGAAAGCCCCCAAGAACAGCCTTTTTCTATTGCTAGAAATTAAGATGTACACAACTTTGCTGGGATTTGATGAATGCTGGGTACCTGAACTTAGTTCCTTGCTCTGAAGCTCTATCATACTTATTATTAAAGTGGTCATAAGCATTCTATAAAGTAGTTAACTACTGAAACAAAACTCTTCTTCATCCTTCCTTTGAATGCAGTTGTTTAACCCACCTGTGTCCTTTCTCATTCATCTAGTGGAGCTTTTAGCTAAGGGCAGGAGGGATAACTACAAATACACATAAATTTTATATTGATTGTGTGGACAAAGAGAGGGTGTGTAGAAACACAGACAACATGAACTTTGGAGTGCCATTCGAAGTTGTATCATTCTGTTCTATCATCCTTAGCTTGTATCTTCTAGACTGATATCTCGGGATTCATCACAGACAGAGAAATTCAAGCAATTGCTTCTTTCTTTCCTCACTGCCTTAAGAAAATAAAAAGAGGGAGATTAAGAAGCTCTGTCTTGGGGGCTGGAGAGATGGTTCAGTGGTTAAGATCACTTACCACTCTTGCAGAGGACCTGGGTTCAATTCCCAGTACCCATATGGTGGCTCACAACCATCAGCAATTCCAGTTTCCAGTGGATCTGATACCTTATTCTGGCCTCACTGGGTACTGCATGTACATGGTGCTCAAAAATTCATGCAAATATACTGATATGAACATGAAAATAAATAAACAAGAAACTCTGTTTTTATATGGAACCACCAAAAATCCTGGACAGCCAACACAGTCCTGAGCAAAGACATTACTGGAGGGATTACCATTCCAGATATTAAGATATGTAATAGAGCTATAGTAATTCAATACAATTTAGTACTAGAGCAAAACTGACATGTAAACCAACTGTACTGGCTTAGTTAAGTGTGTCAACTTGACACAAGCTGGAGTTATCGCAGAAAAAGTGAGGAAGTGACTCCATGATATCCAGCTGTAAGGCATTTTCTCAATTAGTGATCACGGTGGGAAGGCCCAGCCCACTGTGGGTGGTGCCATCCCTGGGCTGGTGGTCCTGGGATCTATAAGAAAGCAAGCTGAGCAAGCTAGGGAAAACAACCCAGTAAGCAGCACTCCTCCATGGCCTCTGCATCAGCTCCTGCTTCCAATCTCCTGCCCTGTGTGAGTTCCTGTTCTGACTTCTTTTGGTGATGAACAGCAATGTGGAAGTGTAAGCTGAATAAACCCTTTCCTCTCCAACTTGTTTCTTGGTCATGATGTTTTTTTGCAGAAATACAAACCCTAACTAAGACACCAGTGAAACAAAATCAAAGACCCAAACATGAATACACATAACTTCAGCCACTTAACATTTGACAAAGGTGCCAAGAACACATGCTATGGAAAAGAAAACACCTTTAACAAACAGTGCTAAGAAACTGGATGTCTGCATGCTAAAGAATGAAATTAGACTGGAATCTAATGCCTTCCACAAAAACTACCTCCAGATGGATTAAAACCTTAATGTGAAACCCCAACCACTGCTGATGATGGAAGGAAACATAGGCAAGGTCTACATGACACAGGTGTCGGAACAGGACTGCATTTGCCAAGGAATTAAAGCCAATGATTGACAAGACTTCATAAAACTAAAAACAGCTAAATAAGCAATCAACCAAGTAAGGGAGAAGCCCACAGAATGGGAGAGAATCTTTGCCAGCTATACATCAGACAGAGGATTAATATCCTTAATATACAAAGAACATACACACAAAAACAAAGAGTTAAAAAACAAAGGACCCACTTTTAAAATGAGCCTGGGACCTGAGTAGAGCACTCTGAAATGAGAGCAAAATAGCTAAGAAATATCGCAAAAAATGCTCATACTCCCTAGCAATTAGGGAAATACAAATCAACATATATTTGAGATTTCATCTTCCCCCATTCGGAATGTCGAATATCAACAAAACAACTGACAACAAATGATGGAGGGATTGTGGGTAAAGGAGAATTATCACTCAGTGTTGGAGGATTGCAAATTTGTGCAGCCACTATGGAAATCGGTGTGGAGAATTCTCAGAAAGCTAAAAATAAATCTTCCGTATGACCCAGCTGTATCACTCCTTGGCACCTGCCCAAGGGACTCAGCATCCTACTCCACAGATTCTGGCTCAGTCTGATAATTGCTGCTCTATTCACAATAGCTAGAAAATGGAAACACTCCAAATAACCTTCAGACAATGATTAGCTGATGAACATGTGGTACATGTAAATTATGGAATGCTATTTAACTGTAAAGAAAAATGAAATCATGAACTTTGCAAGTGAAATGAGAAAAGAGTGTATGGAGTGTGGTAAACCAGACCCAGAGAGACAAACATCACACCATCTCTCTCTCATCTGAGGCTCTAGCTCCGAATCTTCAGTTGTGAGTACGTATCCTGGAGTAACTAAGGACAGAAACCATGAGAGTAAAAAGGGATCATAGCCAGGAAAGGGAAGTGAGGGGCAGAAAGAGGGGAACAGCAGGATACAAGTGATCTCAATAGGAAAATGGAAAGAAAAGAGGGAAGCCCTAACTAGGGAGGGGAGGAAAGATACAGAAGGAGGGAGAAGAGTAAAGTAACAGCAAGGATGTCTGAAAAAGTCACAAGGAATCATTCTACTATCTACTTAAAATGAATTTATAATTCATCTGAGTCTGTGTATATAGATACATAGATACTTTTAAAGAAATTTTCTCATCTGGGCTAACAGCGCTCCCTCCAAGAGCCAAAGACCATCTAACAAAAGCCCTAACACTAGCCTTTTTTTAATTTTTAAAAAATTTTTATTTTTTTATTCACTTTACATTCTGATCATAGCCCTCCTCCCTTCTCTCTTCCCGGTCCTACCCTTACAAATCCCTACCCCCCATTGTGAGGAGAAGGGGAGACCCCTTTGGGTACCACCCCACTCTGGGACATCTAGCCCCTGCAGGTGTAGGCATAGCCTCTCCCACTGGGACCAAACAAGGCAGTTCAAGTAGCGGGGAAGGAGATCCAACGGCAGGGAACAGAGTCAGAAACAGCCCCTGTTCCAGCTGTTAAGGGACATACATGAAGACCAAGCTGGACATTTGCTACAGATGTGTAGAGGGATCTAGGTCCAGCTCTTGCATGCTCCCTGGTTAGTGGCTCAGGCTCTGTGCACCCCCATGGTCCCAGTTTAGTTGACTCTGTGGGTCTTCTTATGGTAGACTTGACCTTTCTGACTTGCTCACTTCTTAAAAAAAAACCACTACCACCAACAAGGTATTTCTTTGCCAATTGCAGTGAGGGAGGATGTGACAATTATTTTTATGTGTGCTTACATCACAAAAGCTAAATCAAGCTAAGTAATCTTTATTCAAATGAATGTATTTTTATAGTAAAATATTTAAGATCTGCTTTTAGTTATTTGAAAAACACAATTTAAAATTATTTGTATTATTGAGAAAGTATTATATATATGCCTTGCCATATATATGCATATATACTAATACATATATATGTATGTGTATATATAAATATATTAAATATATAATTTTCCCTTCATTCTTGAAAAAAAAAATAGCCTTCTTTTGAGCAAATTGGTCAGGATTATCTAAGAGATTCCTAAAACATTACTGACTATTACTCTTTCCCTTGGTTGACCCATCCCTCCACCACAGGTAGAAGGTAAGTTCCTATATTTGAAGATACACACTTCAGACTCAGGACCCAGAGGCCCTGAGCTGGAACTGACCTAAAAGCCTCCTCTCAAGGGCTAGTTTTCACTGTACCAGAAGGTACTATGCAAATTTCCAAATGGGAGAAGCAACCAATAGTCCTACCCAGATATAATGCATATGAATTACATCAATGCCTGGCATGGCACGATAACCCTAAGGGTGCAGTAGTGGCACCCATACCCTGGCTGTAATTAACAACTGTCTATTTGAACATAAGGCCTATGTAACAAGAGGGAAAACATGCCTGAATTGAAAACCTAGCCAACTACCCAGGTCTACTGAACTCATGGATAACAGAGGAGAAACTAACCACCAAATTACTAAACCAGCATATAATACCCAACTACATTCTAAATACTTCTCCTAATACCCACAGGTAAGTATAGTTCTTATCCCTCATTAAGGAAACGTCTCTGTTCAACAGATAGAGACTATTAAAGAAAATCACCACCAAGCAAAAATGCAAAGTTATAGAGCCCAGTCCTAACTGATACATCCACAAACCAACTCTCATATGTAAGGCTCAGGGGACATTACAGAAGAGGGGACAGAATAATTGTAAGAGTCAGAGGATCAGGGAGTTTGCTGTGAGACTCTGTCTTCTAGTCACATCAGAAGCTACACACATAAAGTCTCACAACATGACTGCCTAAACATGAGCTGAACAAGGACATTGACAGATGGAGGATGGCCCACAAACTCTCAACCCAACAGAAAAAATGACGAGCAACTAAGGAATGATGAGGATGAGAGAACTAGCTTCTCCAAGCAAGAGTGTACGGATTGGTTATCCAATATCAGATGAGCAGCCCTGATAACATACATATATGTTGCGGATTTGGTTTGATGCTTGTATTACGTTATTTGGGTTCCCAAAATTGCAGGAGAATCCATATGTAAGACTCTGAGGGTTCCTGCCCCCGGTTGGTTGTAACTGGTAAAGAAAGTTGCTGGTGGCCAATGGCTGGGCAGAGAGACAGAGGCAGGACTTTAGGATTCACAGGCAAATAGACCAAGAGAAGAAGAAAGGAAGAACCGCCATGCTAGAAAGCAGAAAGATCAGGTCTAAGAGACAGCCAACATGTAAGAGTCGGGGATTGTGCCAAGGAGAGCTGCAGGCCTGGGTCCAGGGCAGCCAGGATGGAATATAGGTTTTATTAAGTAATAATTCAGGAATATCAGAGGGGGAGAGTGTGTTAGGTGTGGGGAGGTTTGGGAATGCCCAACCATTGAGCTGATTATATTTATACTAAATATAAGGCTGTGTGTGTGTGGTGTGTGTGTGTGTGTGTGTGTGTCAACTTACTAGGCATTTCCATTTCCTAGTTTGTGTTAGTGCAGCCCCTTGAGGGTTTAAGATAACTACTTCTTGCTACTCTTTCCTGTCAGAGATCTATTAGAATTCTAGATGTTAAAAAGTCAACTACCTGAAAACTTAAAATCCACCAAGTGGGACTTACACAGAATAAAGAAAAGGGGAAAAGGCTAATAAACTTGAGGATAAATAGAGCTGGTGTGGTGGTCCACTGCTATTACCTCAGCACTTGGGAGGTGAATGAAAAGAATCAGGAATTCAAGGTCATCCATCCTCAGCTACACAGCAATGTCAGGCAACGTGGGACACAAGAGACCCCATTTCTAATGCCAGTGTGCGTGTGTGGGCGCATGTGTCTGTGTATCTTTGTGAAGGAGGAAAAGGAAGACGGATAAGAATAAACTAGGAAATGTCATAGGAAGACTTGAGGTTTTTTGCTTCTAAAATCTAAAATGTAAAAGAAAAAAAAGTGTACAAGAAAAGTGAAAACAGAAATCTTACAAAGCCCAAGAGGAGACTGACATCACACAAAACTACAAGCTCTTTTATGGTCATAATAATATGAACAATGACTTTAAACTGTATGCCTTCTTCACTTTGACCAGATAGTTAAATACACCCAAAGATAATAGACAACTATTGCCCACCATGCTTTTTGTTATCATAAGAGGGGAAAAAAGTTACGAATTCATTGAAATTTTTTCTATTTTGGACTTTTTTTTTCTTTTACTATCTAGCATGATTAATCATTGAGAGTTACAAAGTTAATATAAACCCATAATTTTTTCAAAAGAAAATTCTTAGTCCCCCAAAAACCCCAGTTTCAATGGGTTTAACATTCTGACAAAAGTTCAGCAAGGATGTAGGCTTGCCTTAAACCAGGGTTTTCAAAGTGGGACCAGAGGACTCCTGGGGCAGATGGAGCTCCCCTGTACACACCATAATGGGAGCACCCTGTTCTTCCCATCCCACTACAGAGATGAAATCAAAAGACAGCAGTCAAAAACATCTCCACACACTGCCAAGTGTCCTCTAGGGGGCAAAATGAGCCCTGTCTAAGAAGCCTTATTTGTAAGGCTATCAACACGGGACTCCTTGTTTACTCATTACATGAGAACCAAAACGAGATGCTTGACTTGTAACTTAGATTGAAATCAATATCAGATACCAACTTTAAAGTAATATCCTTCATTCAGAGACAAAATTTTCCAACTTGGAGTAATGCTGGATTTTATTATTATGTTAGATTTAAAATGTATTTAAGATCAATTGGTAGGTTTAGTATTTGCATTCAAATAATACTAATTTGTATTTTCTGGGATGTTTCATTCATCATTCATTCATATATGAATAACAGATTTGAATAGAGTTAAACAAAGCTGGGATTGTTTTATCAAAACAAATAGGTAATATTTCCTATTCACAAAAAGATACCCAGGCTGCAGATTGTTTTAACTGAAATCAACCTTTAGAGAACAAAAACTGTTTTCGTACCAGTTTAACAGGGTTCATAGGTGTTAACAACCGCCCTCTTTCCAGGTCATGACTATTTCTCAAGAAACTATAGACAAAATCCAGTGGTGCCCACAGAGGCTGACATTTAATTTGGTAGAAATAGAACTACACGTAAAGGAACAGTTGCCTCTCCTCCCAAGGAACAAAGAACACGCCCAGAATCTGCTTTGTCTATTTTGTGTATGAAGAACGTTTCCTCCTTTTTATGGCAGGAGAAAACACAGAATGTTACCATTTCAGAGTTAAAAGCCATGCTGAGCCACACGCAAGTCTTCACCTGACTTACCTATGTGATAGAGTCCAATCCAATCACTGGGGTCAACTTCTTCCTTAATGTCCCAGAAGATAATGAGGTTCTGGGCTTGCCCCAGTGTGTATTCGTACATGCTGGCAGTCAGGCTGGAGCGGCTCTCAGAAGTCACCAGGTCTGTGTCACTGTTGGCCCGCTGCAGGGCCATGTTTTCGGGCATTGAATTCTGGGCTGCGAGGCTTTGGAGGTTCTCTGGGCTCAGCGTGTACCGCATCTGTGGATTTCGACGCCGCACAAAAAGCAAATGCTCCCGGGCTGAGCTAGCCATCCTGTCTGCCTCTCCGAGGTTGTTTTCCTACAAAGCTGCAAGACACAGAGAAGCATAAAACATTAGTGCTACAAGGTGAGGAGTTAGTATTAAACATCCCAGATATGAAGCCTGAAGAAGAATTTATTAAAGCCTCAGCATACAATAATCTGCTGTGGAAATAAAAGACACCATCCTACACTCACCTGATCATATCAGAAATAACTTCTAGGACAGAGATCACAAGATGGCCAAGCTGTCATACACCTCTGGCCCCGGTTTCCCTTCAACCAGCAAGACACATGCTAAATATTGATGAATGCTACTATGTACTGCTCACTGCTTCAGTTCCCTTGCCATAAGGAATGTAACTCACTGGCAACATTTTCAGGAGCCTGCTCAAAAGTCAGCTCTGCACTTAATACTGAGGAGGGGGCATTATATGCAGAATGGTAAAATCCTGGAAGTAAGTCTTTATGTTTCTCTTTAAGGTCTGATTTGCTATATGATCACTCACCAGCCAGTCCATTCCTCCTAATATGAATGGAGGTTTCACAAAAGCAGTGATTTTCATGCTTTGTCACTATTTTATCCCCAGTATCTACAGTGCCATTGGGAATACAGCAGGTGGGATCCTTATCTGTTAACTGGACAGACGAGGAAAGGCAAGCATCTTTACCCAGACTCCATGGCATGTCTCACGTCTCCATGCTCTCTTCTGAGCCTACTTCTTGCCACCCTGAAGCTCCCAAATGACACAAACTATCCCTACCACCCGGATCATGATGGGTGCTTGCCTTTGGCTCCCATTTGGTCTCCAGAAAGGAACAGACTTCCCCTGAAGGCCTTGCATCCAGCCTCACTTGCTCATGGTGAGTCTCCTCCTATTGTACTGCTAGCTGCTTATGAGACTCTTTCTAAGACGTCTGTCCTTTTGCCCAGTGCCTGTGAGGTTCTGTCTCCTGGTAATTAACTCCCCTTGCCCATGGGTTCACATTACATCACCTAGAGTGAATAATAGAGTAAATCTGCTTTTCTCCCACACTTCTTTCCAAACAAAACCAGGCTTTACGGGCTTTAACACTTATTCTGGGCAATCAGACTGTTTGCAACCTTTTAAAGATTTCATTTGAAGCTAAACTTTGGACTTCTGGAAAGTTAGATGAGATTCTACTTAAAAGCAAACTAGCTACTCTCCAGTGTCCTATTTGTATCACAGCTACCAACCTTGGATACTGAGTCTGTGAGCAAAGAAATGGGGAGAAAGGGCTCCCCAACTTTTCCCCGTTTCTCCATCCTTTTTATAGTTCGGATGAAATGCATGTTCTGATGACTTTCTGTTGTGATGATAACACCACGCCATGACAAAAAGCAACTAGGGAAGGAAAGGGTTTATTTCAGCTCACAGGTTTCAGTCCATCATCAAGAGAAGCCAGGGCAGAAACTCAAGCAGAAATGTGGAGGCAGAAGCTGAATGAATCAGAGACAAGGGAGAAATGCTGGCTACTAGCTTGCTCCCTGGCGCATGCGACCTGTACTTCTTATGTGGCATAAAGCACATGTCAATCTGCCTAGGGGTCATGCTGCCTGCAGTGTACTTGGCCCTTCTATATCAATTAGCAACCAAGAAAATGCCCATAGATATGTACAAAGACCAATCTGATGGAAGCAATTTTTCAATTTAGGTTCCTATAGTGGCTAGATTTTGTAAACCTGACATAAGCTAGAGTCATCTGAAAGGAGGGAACCTTGATTGAGAAAATGCCTCCATAAGATCCAGAGGTAGGGCATTATCTTAATTAGTAATTTATGGGGAAGAGCCCACCTCTGGGGATTATGCTATGGCTGGTGGTCCTAGGATAAGAAAGCAGGCTGAGCAAGCCAAGAGGAGCAAGCCCTCCATGGTCTCTGCATCAGCTCCTGCATCCAGGCTCCTGCCATGCTGTGTTCCTGTCCTGCCTTCCTCCAAAGATGGACTACAATGTGGAAGGATAAGCTGAATTAACACCTTCCTATTCAGCTTGCTTTTGGTCATGGTGCTTCTCTGCAGCAACAGAACCCCTATCTGGGTTCCCTCTTCCCAAATGTGTCAAGTTGACGGCCACGATTGGCCATCATGGTGCTCATGTTTCCATTAACACAGCGATAGTACTCGCAAATAAATTCAAGTAATATTTCTGATATGAAGTTGATTTCATGTTTTTAGCACAATTCCTTAAATGAAAAATAACTTGGCAGTGAGATGGCTCAGCAGATAAATAAATAAATGTAAAGTAATTTGGATTGCTAGGCAAGAAATTCTGTGGGAAAAGGGACAGAAATAAAAATGAAACACAAGCCAGTTTCTCTAGGTCAGTGGCATTAAGTCCCTGTCCTTGATCATAGTGTTAGAACTTCTGCTTCCTTGCATGACCTCTGCAGGAACTCCGCACTGTCACATACCCTATAACTATTGGGCAGTGATCTGACCCATGAAGCCTAAGCCCTGAGTCAGCCTCTCACCCACTTTCATGACAGTGGACTTCAGCAAGCCATAATTTCTTTATAAAACTCAGTGAGTCAAGTGCCACATCAACTCCAGCAAGAACTATAAATAATTCACTCCTAACACACTGCAGGCAAACAGCAAATGTATGCTGTATATAACAAAACTATTTTCCTAAAGAAATAGGCCAGAACCTTCGTCACTTAAAAACACAACAGAACAACTACTGACAATTATTCTGCTCTAGAAAGGAAGGAAAAGACACAGCTATACAACTGAACTGTGTGTTTTAGCATGACCTATATTTAAACAGAAAGGCAGGTTAGCATTGTGCATCAGGGGATGAGATACAAAACCCCATACCTGGATTTTGGTCACATCACTACTATCAATTTACTCTGTAATCTCTAACAGTTTAACGTCTTCCATTTTCCTACTGTCATTAATGTCTGTCTCCAGGACGTTGGAGAGAACTACATTAACTAGTGTATTAAAAAAGCATTTAAAACAATGTCTAGCACATACTATGTGTTCAATTAAGTTCATCCACTAATTATCTCGTTACTGTATTCTACTTTAATTTTACCAAATACAACTGGTTTACATGTTCCCACGATTCCCTAATGATCTTGTCCCCAAACTCCATCAATTACTTACTGGGAGATCAGGCTGTTAATACCCTTACCCACTCTAAGGACAGCACCAATCAGAAACAGAATAGCCCTGTAGAACAGAAGAACTCACCTACCAAGAAACCCAAGTCTGGGGCTCACGCCCCTGGGAAGTGCTGCTCTTCAGTGCTCAAGCTAGCATTAAAGACTGAGGCTTGACTTTCTCACCAAGAGAATTCATTCTGACCACCTCCCACGTGGAAGGTGTCAAGGCTACAAGGAATAAAACACAAGTGTCCCACCCATGGGACCACACTATACCAAGAAAAGACATTAAATTAAAAAAAAATCAAAATCTGAATGCATTACTTGCAATGCATCTCAATAGAAAAGTAAAAAGACTAATGAATTTACAACCTTAATGGGATCCTGAAGCCATATATAAAGCATGTGTTACTATGTACCAACATCAGGCCAGAGAAGATGCTAAACAATAAAAAGCTAAGGGATTTTTCCCCCAAATCATTTCCTTTTCTATAGCATATGAAAGTTCCACCTTCTAGGAACTTGATATTTTTGAGAAGGCCAAAAGCTCATATATGAAGAGTTCAGTATGCTATCAATGTCACTTGACACACAATGCACAATCTGTCCCAACACATGTGTAAAGAAAGACACTAACTGCTGAGGAGCATTAGCAGTGTGGGAACACCATATCTGTAAAGGACTGTATGTTTTGCAAAGCACCTAGATAGCCCAAATCCAAAGTGAGACCCGGAACACTGTGCATTAGCTTGAGAGCATCATCAGCTCTGTTTTGAGATGAGAAAATTGAAGAACCAGGAGAAAAAATAATCACTGAAAGAGACAAAATATTTGAGGTGGACCTTGGAAGAAAAATATGGAGAACATTCTGGTTGGAGACATGAAAATGGGAAGTAGGCATCAGGAGGGAGTGAGATGGGGAAGCCACCGCATGGGGAGGGAGGAAAACCAGGGTCAAAGGCTAAGAAGATAACTGCAAAGGAATTTGATTTGAAGTCTCCAGTGAGAGGGACAGGCTAACACATACAGCTGACATTGGTGAGCTGAAACTTGGGGCAGAGTGTACTGACGTTCCTCAACACTAATTCCCAGGCCTAGATATAAACAAGAGGAGAGACTAAAGGCCAAAGAGGAGAAACTCCCAGGAGAGTAACAAATGTCATGCCTAAGGTTAAAAAAATAATCTAGAAAAGCTAGGAACATGGTGGCCTTAGGAAACCACTTTTGATAGGCTTGTCAGAGTACTTGCTAACAGCCAGACTAAATAAAAACCAGGTTAGAACACAAAGGACAGGTGCGGGTTAGTATAAACCAGCACAGGCTAACAGAAATCAATGCAATCCACATGTGTAATTTCACATTTTCTAGAACTATATTAAAAACATAAAATAAGGAGAAATATTAACGATCTACTTTAAATTGATATATACAATCTATTATCTCAGCATTAATCTAAACCATTACTAGTGAGACATTCTGTTCTTTATTTCCAGAGACTTTTATCTTACTTGAAAACACAGGCTGAATTAACCATATCCCAAGCACTCAATTGCTACTTGCAGGTAGGGTCTCCCATGGGAACCACATAGAGCACATCTAAATGATGAAGATGCTTGTATTGTCCAACAAAGCTGTCTTCCTTCCCGCTCACTGCCAGCAGTGAGGTCTCCCTGCAGTCAAGAGGAAAGTGTCTATGAGCTATCTGACAGAATCAGAGAGTAAGCATAAATTCCTTAATCTGCCAGGTCTTTTTTGATGCATTTGGCACAAAGACACCTTCTTAGCCAAATCTCTATTTGGGGTAACCATACCATCCTGTTACATGAAGACATCCAGTCTGTAGAGGTTTTCTCAGGGTAGACTAGAGGACAGGGACAGGGGCAAGTCTCAGGTTCCCATGCTATTCTCTAGCTTCCACTTCGAAGCTTGAAGTCCTCAAATAAAGAATGCTCCGGGGTTCTGATGTCAGAGAAGGTGAAATGATGGTGGTTACCAGTGGATTTCTTTAACAGAAACTCATAGAGCACTTACTCTTTCTAAATGACTTACAAACAGGTCACTATAAATGACCCATTTAGATATAAAATATGTGGAGAACACAGGTTATCTGTAAGTACCACACTGACAAATCAATGGCAGTTTAAACCTCACTCTGCCTCAAAAATCCATTTATTACACAGTCAACCCTAATAAGTTAGAGAAGTTAAGCCGACTAGAAGTATGCAAGTATATCCAACAAGAAGCAGTTAGTGCTGGAGCTTTATTCAGCCACAAAGAATGAGATGATGTCACCTGAAGGAAGATGAATAGAACCAGAGGTCATCCTACTAAGGGAAACTACTAAGGGAAATAAGCCAGAAAGATAAATATCACATGGTTTCTTTCCTGTGTGAAAACATATATGTGTGGTGTGTGTGTGTGTATGTGTGTGTGTGTATTATGTTCCACTCTACTTTCATGTGTTTATATATAACACACACACACATATATATAAAGCACATATAAACATATATATAACACACTTATATATACATATACATAGATATATACATTCACACACACATATGAAAGTATAAATGGGACTATTTAGGTAAAAGAAGGATACTACAGGAAGAAGAGAATAAAGAAACCCATTTTTTGTTGTCCCTGTTAGTAGTGTTGGGTTTTGTTTTGCCTTTATTTTGCTTTGGTTTTTGGTTTTCTGAAGCAGGATCTCCTGTAGCCCACACTACAGTAGAACTCAAAAAGTATCTGAGGCTGACCTTGAACTCCTAATAATTCTCCTTCTATCTCCAGAATTCTAGGATAGCAATTGTGTACCACAGGTCCAGCATTGAAATAAGTTTGTTTTTATGATTAGTATCTATTAATCAGAAAATCTAAGGTAGGCATTGTGGCACAAGTCTGTAATTCCAACTACCTGAGAGTCCAAGACAGGAAGATTATGAATTCCAGACCAGGGTAAGTCCTTATCCCCACTGATAAGTACAGTTTTCAAGGACACTTCTCTGTAACAGATAGATAGCAGGTTGTGGAGCCCTACTCCTAAATGTTACATCTAAAATACAACGCCTGCTCCTATGGCTCAGAGATCATTGAGGAAGAGAGAATAGAACAACTGTAAGAGCCAGAGTTCAGAGAACAGAAGTGATATCATTATATTATAACATAAACATAAGTCAGATCGTGTGTTCTCTTTGTTTGGTCCTCCAAGGATTGCTTCCCCTCTCCCCCATCTCAAACAGAGAAAATGTCAAGCACAGGCTAAGATTAACAACCGATGCTTATTATTCTTACATAAGTTAAGATACATTAAAGCAGAAAAACTGAGTGATGGTACAAGGGAGATGTCTTGGTGAACAGGAGTGCTTGCTGCACAGACAAGTTTGAATCCCTAAGAGCCACATAAAATGCCAGGTGTGGTCCTGCACATGCCTGTAATTGCAGCGCTGTGGGTTAGAGACAGGAAGACAGCCAGAGCTTTCTGACCATTAGTCTAGTTCTAGTAAGTTCAGTAAGAGACCAAGTCTCAAGAAACTAATGGGACCATGGCCCTCACCTTCCCTGCATCTACTGCCATCAGGGACCAGGGGCTGTTCCAGACTTTTCCAGATGGAGGGCCCACAGAGTGGAAGGGTTCCCTGAGCCCTTTTGGAACATGTCTTGTCTATATCCCAGCTCAGAATTATTCTCTAGTCTCAAAAATACATCTTGAGAAGAATAAGGAAGAAAAGGCCATTTTGATGTTTTCTTGTTTAGCCTAGGAGACCCAAGATGCTGGAACTAGAAGAGACTTAAGACAGCCCATCAGTGGTTATCAAGCTACTTCATGGAACTTCTGAAGGAATGAAGAAATGTTGACTAAGAAATTAGACCCAAATCCTGTTGAAATACAGATCAGGTCTGAAGCCTCCCCTCTAAAAGGGATCAGCAGTTTCTGTCATACCATCTATAGGATAGTCCTAACTATTATGTATCTCAAGACCAGTGCTGTGTTTAGTAGACATCTTTGTCCCAGATTCCTTCAGTTTTTTGAATAAAGAACCTGGCTACTCCTACGGCTTTTCTGACATCTGAATATAATAAACCATGGATATTGGAGCCTGCTGGAGGAAAGCGCACCTACTATCCAAGCACTTTGGAAGTGGAGGCAAGACCACGAATTCAAGGCTGGCTGGGATACAAAAGGCCCAATCTCAAAAAAAAAAAAAAAATGTAGTTTTATCTATGAAAAAAGAAGAGACAGAAAAGAAGGAAGAGGAAGGGAGGGAGGGAGGGAGGGAGGGAGGGAGGGAGGGAGGAGGAAGGAAGGAAGGAAGGAAGGAAGGAAGGAAGGAAGGAAGGAAGGAAGGAAAAAGGCAAAGTGATAGAATGGGACATTTGAAATCATCCTTGGTCTTCACAAACCTACATACACACAATGCACATATAACACACACACACATACATATATCATAAATACACATTTATATGAAACATGAGGACAGGATGAAATAAAATAATAAAAACAGTAAGGGATGGAAAGCAAATGTAGGTGGCGAACGTGGAGGGCCAAGCCTGCCATACCGTCTATATGATAGCTATGAGGCTATCTGTCTATATGATGCTATCAGATGCTTCAAGGAGACAGAACTCTGTTCAGCCCCAGAGACACAACAATGAAAAAATTCCATTGTCAATGAACATGAAACTTATTTAAAAATAAGGAAGGACTTTTAGCTAGGTGTAACGGCACACGTAACCCTTATACCACAGATTCTGAAGCAGAAGATAGTGAACTCCAGACCAGACTGGGCTACACAGTGAGATTATGTCTCAAAAAGAGAGGAAGAGAGAGGAAGGGAGTGAGGGAGAATAGAAGGAAAGGAGAAAAAGGAAGGGAGAGAGAGAAAGGAGGAGGGAAGAGAGGGAAGAGGGGAGAGAGGGTGGGAGATTTCTCTATGGTACAGTCATCTGGAGGATTGAAAAATTCAATGAAAATCAATACATAGTGCATGAATGAGAAAACAGTTCTATTTGGTAATGTGATCCTGCTTATTGACACCAAATTTAAATTTTAATACAAGTACTCAAATTAAAAAAAAAAAAATCACCCACTACTTTTCCCAAAAGGGCCATTTAGAGAATATAATTGTTCTCAGATAGTTTTTAAGGTTAAAAACCCTCTTATCCATATATTTGTTGTTCAGATTCATCATACAGTAGGAGTTAGAAGTATGGAAGCAAAATGTATCAAAAAGAGGAGACTTTTAAAATTCACTCTCAGCCAACTGCTTCTTTCATGCATCGACAAAGTCCGGAAGTCATTCTGCAGAAAGTCAGCTGTCCCGACTCTACACTGGCTCTAAAGGGAAAAGGAGCCTTCAATCTCAGCACCTAAGCAGCTGAGACAGGAGAGAGGATGTGAGTTCAAGGCCAGCCTGTGCCAGGCCTGCCCAGGATGAACCAAAAATAAACTTCCAAAGCATTCAGAAATTCTCAAGTCAGAAAGCCACCATGAGGAACGCCATGGTTTCACAGGCAAAGCCACTAAGAGCAGAGAACCTGGAAAAGATAGCGTAATTTACAACTGAAGGGACAATAATAACCTGAAGATCATAGAATTAAAAAAGAAGCTAAGAAATATAGACTCCTTGTGTCATGTCTGAATGATAGTCCTTTATGATTCTGAAGAAAGTCAGAAATCATGAAGAGATTATTCTTCCAACGCCCTAAATGTTGAATATCTCAGTTATTCTTTGTTCCTTCTATTAGCTCATATTTATGACCATGAAACTTAGATTTTGTTGTAAGATAAAGTAAGCAGATACTTATTGTTTGAACTTCTATTTGCAAGGATCAAACACTTTTTTTCCTAGTCATTATGAAATCTGTCTTGGTATAGACTCTCCTTAAGATCTAGCTTGACGCTGTCTGTCTACATGCCCCTTCTACCTCACCTCATTTGATCTCTACAAGGCCTTATTAATCACGGTGTGATTTCCAGATAAGGATATCAAAGCAGTGGTTGATTTAGCTGAGACCAGCCTTCCAGCCATTGCAGTTCACTATTTCTCAAAGTCGTGGCTCCCATGGCTTCTGCAGCCCTAGGACTTGATGAGGTTGCCAGAGCTACATTGTGCACGTCTGAGTTTGCTTTCTCCTGCTGTAACAAAATACTCATGATCTGGTGGTTAACAAGTAATGGTTTATTAGGTTAGTGTTTCTGAACATGGGAAGTTCAGGAGAGTGGTGCAGGCATCTGGCAAGGCCTCCTTGCTGCATCATAACATGAAATCATCAGCAAGCATCACAGAATGAAATAAACAAGCTTGGGTCTCTGCCTCCTAATATCAACTCTCAGACCCAACCTCATAGCTACACCCAATACTAGTTACCTCTCCAATCCTAATTACCTCCCCAATACTAGTTACTTCTCCAGTGCTAGTTACCTCCCCAATCCTAACTACTTCCCCAGTGTTAACTTCTCCCCAATGTTAGCTTCTCCCTCTACCCCCAACCCCCACTTCCTGGGCAAGGCCTCACCACTAAATATAGTCAGCAATGAATTTAGGCATTATTAAGTGCCTAATATATAATTTTTGGGATACACATCATGCCCAGGTTAACTCACAAAATTAGGAAAGAAAAATACAACAAACTGCTTACTAGTTTTAGTCAATTCCTTAAATTTTGTGGCCACACAGCCTGGAACTGCCTACACAAAGCTCATTTGCTTGGCCCCATCTCCACACTTCCCTGTGCTAATTGTTTGTTTGTTTGTTTGTTTGTTTTTATAACCTCAGAAGACACAGAAAGAGTAATTATCGATTCATTGTGAGCCACAGCAGCCTCCATGGACCTGACCACTCATTGATTTCAAGTATAATTAATGGGCTTAAAGGAAGCTGTGCTGATGGCCAACCAAAGAATCCCATGAAGAATCAGAATGGTTTTGCCTCTTCCTTCCAACCACCTTGTTTTAAAATAATGACACATTAAATAAAAGTAAAGCAGACACATGGGCATTTTGTTTTAAAGTTTGGTTTACCAATGTATTGAGACCAAAGCTTCTCTGAGTAAAAAGAATAAAAGATTTGAGTCATTACAGATGCCAGCCAGGTGGGAAAGGATTTGGATCAGAGACCAAGTTCCCTGAACTATCAGCATCAAGCAAGATGGCAGCTGGAATACATCTGCTGGACCAGAGCTAAGAACAACTTTTAAGATGAAGAATTAGAAGACAGAAATTACTTACAATGGCAAGGTGTGATTCTGCAAAACAAAAAAGCTTTGGGATGAGTGGGCAGTCCATAGGTGAACTGTACTGGTTGGGGTTGACAATCCAGAAAGTTTAATATATAAACAGGATACAAAGGTCCTGATCCTGGGCTGAGACGGGACTAAGTAAAGTTTTCAATATACAATTAAAAATGTAAAACAGTCCCTGTTGGCTTCACTCACAGCAACTCAGTGGCTAACTTTCCTAACTTGTGCAGAACAGTACTGAGGATTGACAGGCTAGGTAAGTGTCCTACCTCTGAGCTAAACCTCCAATCTTCTCCTTTGCTTTTTATTTTGAGACAAAAATCCCATGAGGTTGCCCAAACAGGCCCTGGATTTATGCTGTGGCCCAGGCAGGCTTTGGACTTTTCATCCTCCTGCCTCAGCTTCCAGAGTAGCTGGGATTATAAATCAATATTATCAAATCTAGATAAAAATACTCTTGCTTGAGATCCTCTATGTAGCCTGAAGCCCTTGTCATTAAGCTTAGTATATCTGTTTGTTGCTGTTATTTTTTATCACTTTATACACAGAGAGCCTTTGTGAATAAGAACGGCCTCCATATGCTCATTTATTTAAACTCGTAGTCATTAGGGTGTGGAATTGATTGGTAGGATAGAAGAATTAGGAGATGTGGCTTTGTTGGAGGAAGTATGTCACTGGGGGTGGGCTTTGAGGTTTCAAAAGCCCATGACAGACTCAGTCTCCTTCTCTCTGCCTGCACATCAGGATGTAGCTCTCAAACACTTCTCCAACACCATGTCTGTCTTCCACGCCTGCTACCATGCTCCCCACCACAATGATAATGGACTAAGCCTCTGAAAACTGGAAGCAAGCCCCCAGTTAAATGCTTTCTTTTATAAGAGTTGCCCTGTTCATGGCATCTCTCCACAGAAAAATAACAGTGATTAAGACAGAAGTTGGTACCAGGGAGTGGTGTTTATTTATGTGATAGACCAGACTGTGCCTTTTGCTGGAGGAATACAGAAGAATTTAGGACTTTCAAGTAGAAAAGCTTTTGGATGCTTTTAGCAGAGCTTAATCAGTTGCCCATTCTAGCAAGCACATGAAGACAGAGCGGAGAGTCATCTGAACTGTGGGGGCCCAGATCAAGAAGCTTCGGAGGGGAAACATATTAGTAAATGAACATTCTTGATACTTTGGCAAAGAATATGGCTGCTTTTTAAAACCTTGTTCTAAAAGTCTGCCCGGGGCTTTTAAACTAACAGTGTTAGCAGAGGAGATTTCAAAACAGCATAGTACTGACTCTGTCGTGTGGTTATCAGCAGGTACTCGTAAGTAAATCTATACAGAAAAGGAACAAGTGGGGTAAGGAAAAACATAAAATGTACAGTTTGGAAAGAAAAGGAGCAGCTGGAAGTGTAATGGTTCTAGGTCCGGTGCTCAAGAGGATAACCTGTTTAAAGAAAATCCTGTTGCTAAATAGGACAAGGGAGTGGCAACCTCAGGGCAAGACCCAACCCAGCTAAGCTCACAACTTGTGAAAGGATTTAAAGGAAAGCTTAAGTGGTGAAGGAAACCATCAACAACAGAGTGCTGATGCAGAAGTAATTGAAGGGGGGGCCCGAGTTCCAGGCCCCAGAAGTAGAGTTTGGCAGCTTTGGTCACACGGTTGTGACTTTAGAGTCAAAGATACAAAAAGGGAGTTGTGAAATCTCCCACAATAGTTAAAGAAAGATGACAAGGCTAGGGATGTGTCAGGAACATGCCTGTAGGCCCGTGTGTAGGACATCGTGTGAAGCAGTAAAGGAAAAGCCTGGATTTTGTTGGAGACCCAAGATGGTGGAGATGCTGGAGTTGTGGGATACCTGTTAAGGGAAGCTGCAGATGGCGTGTGGAACCAACTCAAGAAAGAGAAGTGTGCTGCAGTCAACACAGCTGAAAGAAGTCGGAGATCTGAAGAGTGCTTTGACATCAGACATGAAGATGCTAGACACCATCTAGCTCCTTCAACCCACATCTACAGATCATCATCATACAGAGCATGGAGTGTTGCCCAAACATCATGGTTCTACTATCATGTACTTCACTGGGATTTACAAAAGATGTACCAGAAAAGTTGACTAAACATAGGATGTTAATACACAGTGTCCTTTCTGTTGTTTAATATGAACCAATATTTCAGTATTTTGTGACTACAGCACCCTGATGCTGGGAATTAGCAACTGGAGACTTAATTTGTACCGATGTTTTTTTTATATGCAGAAATAATAATAATCCTTTGTTGTTTAAAGCTCTCTATCATCCAGGTTTAGAGGTTTCTGCAGAAAATCAGTAATTACTCTCATCATAAACACCACAGCAATTTAGGTTGTCAGACTAGAGTAATGTTAAACATCTGTTAGATGAATAATTAACTTCTCAAGGAGATTTTCAAAGGATACAGACAAATAAACCATTTTTTAAGTCAATGTGTCAAATCTCTAATAGAAAACAAACTCACCAATATGTGGGTATCAGTAGACTCCAAATCCAGGTTGAGCTGTGCAGGGTGATGAAGGGTCTACAACCCAGACCCAGAGAAAATCCAAGACAAGCATTCTGATTAACAACACTCCTAATTATGGATGACATTTGTTGACTTGAGGTGCATATAAAATATCACCCACTTTAATTTTCAGTGATAGCTTGTATTTCACTTAATAGAGTTCTATTTTTGTATAGAGTCATGTTTACATTAGGATCTGAGGCCAACTACAGAAGAGACCTGCAGTTCAGAACAACCCCACCCAATGACAGCACATCTCAGTTTCTGGAGTAGCTTCTGAGGAGGGAATAATAAAGCTTGTAAGTCAAAATGTTAAAAACACTATTGTGACATGGAGCTTCTTCTCAAATTCCATATACAACTGTTTCACATACCCAAATCATAAACCATATCAAAACCTGACAACCTAAATTTATCACAAAGTGAGTGGTGAGACAGGGAGAAGAAATACCTTTGTAGGATGTTTTGCCAATCTTAAATATAACACATTCACACTGCAAAAACTATGTTAGAAAATAAAAAAAGAAATGAAAATTCCTTAAGGCCATTACTCAGACATAATAACCTACAGCATTCTGGTCTAGAAATACATGCATAGCTATTTATGTATGGATAAAATGAGATCACACTCCAAAGCTTAACTGCTTTAGAGCCTGCTTTTTTTTTTTTTTACACAAGTGTAATGCATACATTCATACTAACAAACAACACACTGTAACATCCTTTTAAATAGTTATTGTTTGGTATAGCAACTTTAATTCCCTCAAGGTGGTCAGTTGGGTTATTAGTACAAATACAACCTCATACTTTCAGTTTGGCATTTGTTGAAGACAAAACAGTTGAGTAGAGGTAGGGTGGTGTTGGAATGTCAGTTTAAAAACAAAACTAATAATGTATGGAAAGGCCCTATGGAAACTTAATTTTAAAATAGAGTTTTTTAAAAGGTGTGGACAGAGGTACTTTGTGTGAGTGGATAATGCTTTCCCAAGAAGACATGGAAAATCTCAGTGCTGTTTGTGGGATGCCTCCCTACAAATTATTAGGCAGGAAATTGCAACCCTCCTTCACAAAACAACAACAACCAGCCAATCAAACAACAACAACAAAGCAGGCTAACAGCATTGCTATTGGCTTCCTACCATAGCTAGATAATGCGACCCTACTGATGAAAATCAAACACACTTTGGCTTTAGACCGTGTAGAAATTAAGCTAGAACAGACTGGGAGCTTTCTTCCTCTGGCTAGCATTAGTGCTTACAGAGAGTCAATGGAGAAGAAACTTACTCACCACTGGCTCCTGTGATCTGTAGTACCAACATATAGGTATCTACTATATGTCATGGCTGGTACCAGGGTGATCAACCACTCTCTGATGGGATTTAAAGGGAGAATTTTCACCTGGGACTGTAAATCTTGTCAAAAGCCCATGGTTTGGAAGCTTACAGGCCTTAGAAGGAAACATTATTGCTGCTTCACTAAATGGAATGTTGTCAACCTGCTTTCTAAATATTTATGTTTTTACCCATAGATCAATGCTGCTCTTGGCATTGGTTGGAAATGCTTATTTTAAACATGGGAAGTAGTCAACACAGAGATTTAATAACTGTTCAAAGTGCTGAGAGTAAGTACCTGTTGAGTGCTCAGTTCTAAATGGGACATTTATATCAACTAACACCTACAAGGCCCGGGGAACATTTCATAAGGTAGAGGGGGTGTAAGACCTCAAGGATGGGGTGAAGTGCTATGACGCTATCTCTAGACATTGCATGGCCCACTGCACTCATGACTTCACAGCAGTTACCACAAGATCAAGGCAATCGACATTCCAGCGCGGAAGGAGGCTCCACCCTTAGCCAAGAAGCTATTGGCAGCTAATGGCCACTGGAGGGAAGTATTCTTGGGGGAATCTAACAGAAGGGAGAATTTACACTAGAGGTGATTAAAACATGTTGTACACATATAAGGGATTGCCAGAAATAAAAAAAAATATTAAAAATAAATAAATAGTTTTCTTAAATAAAAAAGCATTGGAATCACCAACTCATGGCCATGGATAAGTGACACCAGACCTCTTCTAGAAAGGAAGCACAGGGCATGTAGAAAATGGGTATTTTCTTCCTAATACCATTAACAGTATTGGATATGTCCCCATGTTTGGGGACAAGTTAGTGGATAAGCTGTGGTTCTGGAAGAAGGATTCCATAACCAGCTTCAAATCCAAGTTTTGCTGTAACTCAGCTCCATTATCTTCCTTGACTGCTCACAGATTTCAATTGACCTTCAGACACTCTAACCAAATCCATGTGTGCCCGAATGTTCTTGGTGATGGATGACTGGGTAATGTTTTCCCAGGTCACATAACTTATAAAAAATGGACCTAGAGTGTTGGCTGCAATTAATCATGGGGTATGCAGTATCCCAATGCTTCCTCCCTTAATAGTCACTTGTGATCTCACTATGAGTCCTATGTGGAAAGAGAGGCCATTTCACCTCTTCTCATGAGATGAGAGAGAGAGAGGAGAGAGAGAGAGAGAGAGAGAGAGAGAGAGAGAGGAAAAGCAGAAGTAATTATTACTACATGCATTGTACTACCAATCAGAATCACCACTGTGGTTTGCTGAGGGGTTTTTATTTTTGTTTTTTTTTCCCCTGTATTTATATGTATCTCCATCTCTCTGTTACTCTGTGAGAGAGAGAGAGAGAGAGAGAGAGAGAGAGAGAGAGAGAGAGAGGAGGGGGGAGGGAGGGAGGGGAGGGGAGGGGAGGGGAGGGGAGGGGAGGGAGGAGGGAGAGGAGAGGAGAGGAGAGGAGAGGAGAGGAGAGGAGAGGAGAGGAGAGGAGAGGAGAGAGGAGAGGAGAGGAGAGGAGAGGGAGGAGGAGGAGAGGAGAGGAGAGGAGAGGAGAGGAGAGGAGAGAGGAGAGAGAGAAGGGAGGTGGATGGGAGGGGGCCCTTAGTGCCTGGAATGTTTGGGAAAAGTTTGAAAAAGATCCAAAGTAGATTTGTCATGCAAGTCAGGCTGAACACCGCCCACTACCAACCCTCTCCCTGCCATAAAGGAAAATAAAAACTGAAACTGCAAAGAGAAAATTTAATAAAAATAAAAGTTCAGAACTATGAGGCAGGGCCTTTTCAAAATACTAACGTAGCCTGGCATCAGTTCGCATTCTGACTAAAAGGTAGTAACTGTGGAGAGCGCTATTTTTCATCACTGTTTTAAACCCGCTTATATAATATTCTATTTTATATCATAAAGTGAAACTATTCCTGAGATAATTAACTCAACTCCCTCGTCTCTTTGTTCTGTGAGTTCTGCTATGCAGTCTTCCTCACCCAGAGACACTTAGGATAGAGATATGTAGTGTCATTTCCCCCTCCTCTGAAAATCCAAAGAGGCAGCTAATCCAGAGGGCAACATTCATCATTGGGACTTCCCTTTGAGCCAGGAAAGGAAAATTGAGTGGTACAGAAATTTCACACAAAGGAACTGTGCCATTTCCCTTCCTCCTTTCTCCCCTCCTCCCCTTCTTCTCCCCCTCTTCCCATCCTCCTCTTCCTCCTCCCCCTCCTCTTCCGCCCCGTTCTATGAAGCCAGGTCCTTTTCTTTTACCTTTAAACCCATGTCTAAGATTTCCCAAAGCTATTTTCTAATATTTTTGAAGAAGATATATTTCAGTTGTTTCTCACTTTGGAACCCATTAGCATCTTAACTGACTCCAATTCCATACTGGACCTTTCAACGTGAAATAGGAGGAAAATGGCTGCCACTCTAAGTCACCAGCTGTCATTGCCTTGCTATAACTGTCATTGTAGAGGTTGTTACTGTCTTTACCTCTGAATTCCCACAGAGGGCCAAGCCCCATAGTAATGCTAAGAGTTAGATGCTAATTTATGCACGTTTTCTTCTAGTTTACTAACCATTAAGACTCTACCAAAGCCTAACTAAGCAGGAATATCAAACAACAGGATTTGGGTGACTAAGCTTAGACATCCAATCCTCTTCCTATTGCAAAACAACCAGTCAAGAAAGAGAAACAGCTAAGGGAAATCTTGAGGTATAATGCCCAGTAATTAAAACTGGACAAAACTGGTTTAAAACTGGCAAAAATGTAACTCTGTAATTATCCCCACTGGCAATGCTGAGACCTGTAAGAATCCATGGTTAGTGCCATGACAATTTCCCCATGCACATTTTAGGAAAGAACATGATGACCCTCAACTAGGACCTGGCGACATCTTGTAAAGCACTGGAATAGGGGTTGCATAGATTTGCCTATATCCTCAAATGCTCCAGGGAAGGTGGCTTGATGGACCTCTCAATAGAAAAAGAACACCCCAAGCACAGATGTAAGAGTAGGCAGGTTTTATTTCTTACTAACACATTAAAGAATCTGGCAATAATTTTTTAAAGCAGATGGATTGGAATATTTTGGGAAATGCTAAAGGGTTGATTTTGAATTGCTTTTTAGAACCTCAAGTTATAAAAATAAGATTTTGGCTAATGTAATTGCCTTCCAAATTCAGCAGTGTTTATTAAAGGCAGCAGCCATTGCTTTAACTTTGATCTAGAACAATCTACGAAGCAGTAGTTAGCCTTAATCAGGAATTAAAGTTCAAACAGTTAAAATAAAACTGAACTGAATGTCTTTTTAGTTCTATAAAATAAGAGGAATTGTTAAAAAAAAAATAAATAAAGCATGTACCTAAGACAAAGATGGGCCAGTTCCAAGACAAGATGGACCATGTCCTCAGGAATATTGTTAGATGATATTTCAGATGGAAAAACCATTATTTCTGCCTTTGAGCCTAATCTTCCTTTAGGGATCTCTTTTGATGTTTACATTGTCTATGATAACATTAATAAGCTTTCTTCACAAAGACTTGTGTCTGTATTGAACTCAAACTCAAGCTGCCTAACAGTTCTAGACAAACTCTTGCTCATTCTAGTTGACTATCAATTCAAAAGAACATGACTAAAGATGAAGTTTTTATTTTCTTCAACTTTGCTCTCTCCTGATGGATACAATGGAGTGTTGGTTCTTTCTTTGGCTCTTTCCCTAGAGCAATCATCCAGCCAACACTTACTGAACAACTGCTATGAACACTCCCTAAATGAATTAGCTTTCATGGGCTGTCCAAATATACAACTACCAATCTTTATTCAAACCTAATCCTATAACCTCTTAATTGGCTCACTAACATAGTATCTTGTAAAAAACATAGTCCAGAAACCACAAAACTAGTCTAAATGGCTAGTGCTTCTCTTCCCCAACAACAAAATACCAAAAATATGCCTGTTGATCCATTTCAAGTGACCCTCCCTACTCTCTGATGTTGATAATGCAGGAGACCATGTTAACTACATCTGTAAATGAGTTATGGGGTACTCTCTTGGGGCTAGCTCTTACCTGCTTAGGAGCCATATTTTCCCAGTCTTCAGAAAGCCTAACTTGGCAGCTCAAAATAAGCTATCAAGAAAGGATTTTCACTTGAGTAATTTTCCTCCAAATACTCCTTTCTCTAAAAAAGTCATCCAAGGTGCTCTGTTGCCAGGTACTCAAAGGGACAAGATACAGATATAAGAGGCAGACTGATGAGAGCAATGGACAGCAAGAATCCAAATCACAGGAAAGTGTTCAGAGAAGGAAAAAGATTTTGAGCAAATGGCTATTGGTAGTTATAAATCGCATCAACTGAAGAAAGTATGAATTGTGCTCCCCGATGGAGAAAATGAATCAACAACAACAATAACAACAAACCATGCAGCAGAGTCCAAGTCAGGTAAGCTGAAAATGGACACAGGGACAGAACAGGGTCACAAGAACTATGTGAAAAGAGGTATAATGTATGTTACGAATATTATTTTAAATATTTCTCAACTCATTGTTTTCCAGCTCTTAAACTTATGATCTCTGATGACCTCAAGCCCCTTAGTTTGCAGACCTACTCGACAGGGATTTGTACTTGTGCCAAGTGTGCTGGTGTGTTACCTGGCCACTAACTGCAGGCCTCTTACTGGGACATACACACTCTTCATTCCTGTGTTGACTCTGAAAGCTTATTAGGGTTTCACAAAGTGATGGTTTAGGATCCATTTCAATCTAAATTTTGTCTTGGGTAATGTGATAGTTATTCTTAGTTGTCAACGTGACTGGAATTAACTAAAACTCAGGCAACTGGGTATAGCTGTGAAGAATTTTTTTTTTCTTAATTAAATCATTTGACGTATGAAGACCCTTTTAGTTCATATCATTTGAGGTAGGAAGATCCACCATTAAAAGGGCCATACCTTCTGCTGGCAGCCTATATAAAGAACACAGAAGAAGGAAGCTTGCTGTCTTAGGCTGCTTGCTCTCACTCTCACTGGCAAGTCCATTTCTTCACTGGCATTAGAGCCTACTTCTTTATTCAATTATGTACCAAAGACCAGCTGAGACATCTAGCCTCATGGATTAACTAAGTAACTACTAGATTCTTACAGCTTCCATTGGAAGATAGCCATTGCTAGACTAGCTGGACCATAGCTATAAGCCAGTCTAATAAATACTGTATCTATAGCTATTGCTATAGATATACATATCTATATAGAGAAGTAAATCTATATCATCTATATTCATTCCATCAATTCTGTTCCTCTAGAGAATTCTGACTACTACAAGTAAGTTGTAAATTATTGTAATCACACTGGAATTAGTATTATAGCTCAAAAGGAATCATTCAAGCATAATCAATCAATTTTTTTTATGTCATATATCAGTGGAATCCAAAGAAGAGAGCAATGGGCTTTAAAGGAGAATACTGGAAAACCAGGTAAGGTGGTGGATATCTATATACCTCTAATACTAACACTCAAGAAATGGAAGTAGGAAGATTGCCTAGAGTTCTTGTCTAACCTGGGCTATAGTGCAAGATCCTATCTGTAAAAAATAAAAAGAAAGAAAAAATAACTTAATCTCTAGATTTCAGCTATGGAATAATCTATATTCCCTCTCTTCCCCCCCGCCCTTCTTTTCATCTATGCTAGGGACCAAATATAAGCTGTCATGAATAGTAGACAAGTACTATACTAGTGACCTACACCCCCTCAGCCCTATATATAACAGACAGATTGTGAATTAATATACTTGGTATGTATGTGTCATTTAGGAATAAATTTTTGTTGCTCATGGGATTTAAAACTGATTGCCAATTCCTTTTCTCTTCTGGTAGAATGTAAGCACCTTCCAGCGCTATAATAACCAGCACTATGAATACTCCTTTCAGGTCAGCACCGACTTGATTTCTCCATGCTCTATGACTCCTGTATGTGAGCTACGATAATTGGATATATGGCCTTCTGCCACATATCCAAGAGCTTTGGTTAGCAATTGGATAGCAAAGCACTGGCCAGACAAGACAAGTCTACTGGTGCAACATTGACACCACCATTATAGGAATAACCAACCAGTTTCTGAATGGATTTAAGGAAGTCCTGCGCCACAGATGAAATTCATATCTAACACCATTATAAGGCCCAGAATCAATGGCTAGAAATATCACAGATTCTAGGTAAGAAGCTACAACTATTCTGCTAAATAAGCACAATATTAAACCAACTCCTAATTGCTTATACCCGTAGACTAATGTATCACTCAATTGTTTTCAGTAGATGATGATTAACACAGAGATCCCCAACTAGCCAAGGTGCAGAATATTCAACCTTAAATGGAACATGCAGACTGTACCCCCCTCCACAGGGCCATGGAATCGCTGTGGAAAACGAAACAGAAGGAGTGTAAGAGCTAGAGGAGTTGTTTGGCTGCAGGGAAACAGTGTCTTCTAGACCCAGCATGACAGCTGCACATATGACCTGACAGTAGTTATGACAGCCCAATCCGGACCAAATCCCAACGTGGACAGTGGCTCTGGGCACAAAGTTTCACCAATAACCATACCGCAGAAACTATTTGCCATTGTTAGCTGCTGAGAGAGGAAGGTTGGCTTTCTCTAACAGGGTATTCTCAGACAAACCAGCCATGCTTCAGCAGAAGGCCACATACCCAAGAGCATTGGTAGCTAGCACTGGCCTTGAAGGAGGGAAAGCAAGACTCAATGTTCAGTGGACAAGGAAAGGGGAGATGGATGAGATGAGGATTGGATTGAGGAGGGTGAATATGATCAGAGCATGCTGTAGGTCTCAAGGAACTGAAAAGTATGTTCTTATTGATAGGATGCAAAAGAAAGGAAGGAAGGAAGGAAGGAAGGAAGGAAGGAAGGAAGGAAGGAAGGAAGGAAGAAAGAAAACAACAACAACGATGAAACTGTTTTCCCAAGTTTCCTATACCAAAGCTAGGTGTAGACATGCAAGTAATCCCTGGAGTCTGAGACAGACGATTCAAGAATTTACAGACAGTCTGGGCTACAGTGTGAGACCCCATCTCAAAATACAAACAATCAACAAATGAATAAGAAGAGAAAAATAAAAAAATAAATCCTCTGAAAAATCAATGCAGTGAGAGGATACAGTCTAGGAACTAAGTGCCACTCTCTACTGCAAGTGCAAAATTAACATTCTCCCGCTTAACATAATCTGCTTCCAGCTATTGATATTCATTTTGGAATAGACAGGACATATTTAGAAAATGGCACACCTCCAGAAAATGTGGGTTGGAGTGTAGGATTTTTGCCTAATACAATGTGGCTAGAATTTTTTATAAAGCCAGAAAAGAAATCAGTTTCCCAAACCATTTAGGTTAGAATACAGCCCTCCAATGAAACAACTCTGTGAAGTAGAGTAGCATCAGCTCTCTACAAATAGCTATTCACAGAAGCTGTACTTTCAAACACAGCCTTCTAGGGCCCAGTGGTACAGCATTTGAGTAGCATTTTTGAGCCCAAGGCTTGATCCACAGGGCAGGAAACAAACAAACAAAAACCCAAAACATTAAATATAGCCAGGTCACTAGAGGTATTGGTTACTGCCAATCGCATTCACAATAAGAAGAGTATAGTTTTTATCAAATGCATCATAAAGCATCATAAAATATACCATTGGTGAAAAATAAGTATTTAAATATACCGCTTGAGAAAAATGAGATGCCTATTATTAACAATATGCAGAAATGTAAGAAGTGCACATCCACCAGCTGCAAAAAGTCTGGCAGAGGCAGAAAAAGTGGGTGGATACTACAAATGTATAAATTAAAGGAAATTGCTGTATTTATTAGACTACTGTACAGTTTTCTTTAATGATAATATATTTCCAGATTAGATTAAGAAATACTTCTCAAAAAAAAAAAAAATCCACCTTTCAAGGGAAGTGCCGTGCAAGCATGGGGACCTGACTTCAGATCCTCAGCACCCACACCAGAGCCGGAAACACTGCAAGTGCTTGTAACCACAGGCCCGGAGGGTGGAGACAGGCAGATCCCAGGAGCCCTCTGCTCGGCCTGAAAAGTGAGTCTCAGGGTCAGTGAGAGACCCTGTCTCAAGAGAAGAAGGGAGAAAGCAACATAGGAAGATTCCCAAAGTCCTCTGCCCACTTCACAAACATGTACACAGAACGCTTCAAAAATATCCACTTGTCTTTTGTTTCTTTGCTTTTTAGAAACATTTACTTGTTTGCAATCTCAGAACAGTTTCAGGTGCAAATCATAAGCAGAGAAGAGAAGGAAGAAAGATAGGAAGAAAGGGAGATGAAGAAGGTGAGAGGAAGACTGGGTGGCAAAAGGACAAACCTAAGAGGTTCATGTTACTGAAAGTTGTAGGGCGGGTCTTAGAGCTGGAGCAGATTTGCCTCCATCTCCCAGCTATGCTTCTCTCCGTATGGCCCGCCCTTCTGACAGTTCTCATCTTAGTGGTGGCTGCACATGTGTTGGCAGCTGCAGCTTCCATCTTCTGTGAAAAAATGATCTCTTCTTTAAGAACTGCACTAAGGTGTCCCAGGTACAAACCCACCAGTTCTAACTGGCTCTTGTGGGTTAGGGCCATCTACAAACACATGACTGTACCCGAGAGGACCGAGGACACTCCTGATGGAACCAAAGTGCCTCCTCACTCCTGGCATGGCACTTCAAAAGAACAGGTGGGTGCTGCCACAGAAGAACAGTGCTAGACAGCAGAGATCAACCAATAGTGTGCAGACTGTGCATCTACAACACAACCCCTGCCTCTAAGGCATAGAGAGCTCCTCAGAAGAGATGGGAAGGCCTAAGCCAGAGGACAAAGAAGTCTGGTGAGACTGCCTCTCCAAGAAATAACAGGGAAGGTACACCCTTTATGCCCCAACAATTTGACAGCTTAAACAAGACCTGAACAATAACAAGACCAATAGCCCTGCTATGTTACAAGGGGGAAAGCTCCTGGGGTCCCATCCCTAAACAAAGAACTACAGGCAACTAATGACACAGAGAGAGGGAGAGTCAGCCTCTTCCAGGGAAGAGCCTCCTAGTTGGTTATTCCATGAAAAATATTCAGCCTGGAAACTATATACACATAAACAACAAAAGCTTAACTCAGTAGGTTGTATATAAACATTTATGTGATGGCGTGTGTGTGTGTGTGTGTGTGTGTGTGTGTGTGTCTATGTAACAATCTTAATCAAAGAAAAATAGCATCAATTTGAGGAGTGGGCAGACAGAGGAAGACTTAAGAGGGTGGAAAGAGAAAGGGGCAAGTTACACAGCTCCTGAGGAAGGCTGTCTACAGGTGACCTCTGGCTTACATTCACACACACACACACACACACACACACACACACTCACACACACACACACACTCAACTCCAACCCTAACCCACATTTAATTTACAATGTATCTAAAGCATTTGGGGTTTCACAGTACATCTATTATCTTATTAGTTATTGATAAACCTAGAAGACAACAGTAGAGTTCAAGGTACATAAAACAATGAAACTCTGAACCACTAACGATTGAGGATTTTCTCCTTCTTAAAAAAATCTATATAAAATAATATTATATCCTTAACTCACAAAAACATAATTGTGTAAACACAAGGGAGAAACTAGTAATACTGAGTATGTAGACAAATGCTGGAATCAATAATTTACCAGCAGTTGCATAATGACATTTTAGTCCTCAATTCATTAAATTGTTGCCATTAAAAACTAAAAAAATCAAATCCAATCTGAAGGTTTGTTTGTTTGTTAAAGATAAAAATCAATAGAACATTTTTATGAAACGGGAAATAAATACAAAGTGTTATTCTTTGGAAATGAAAACTTTTTTTTTTTAGTCAGTGTTATAGGACAAAAACTCTAAAGACTGCAGAAGGCATTTACTCTCAAGCCTTCACAGGTTATGGGAATTGAAATAGCACCATAGTTTAAAAGGAAGTCTTTGCTACCCATTGATTTTCTATTCGTTCTTTTCAAACGCCCTTGCCTAGACACCTGAATGGATGTTTCCCATCCCCTTAAAATGAAATATGAATGAGATAGAAGCAGTCTTAGTTTGTACTGTATGTCTGATAGATTGAAGAAGGTAGGACTGTTCCTGGAGCTGAGCAGCTCACAGAGGGCACAGGAAGCAAGACCCTACTCAGGAAGCAAGTCGCCCCCCCTCTCCCCCTCCACACACACACATACTCAGATTCTGGCCAGGAAGGTGCAGAAACAGTGGGGAACTTAAAAGCAGAAACATCAGGGAATGGTTTCAGGAAAAAAGAGGACTTTACCTGGGCTCTGAAGAACAGAAAGATTTAGACAGGAAATAGAGAAGAAGAAAATACCCCACTGACATCTCTGGTCAGCTCACTGTAAGTTTTTGTAACAGCAAACACAGTTACACAGACACACATGTCTCCTGGTGCTACCTGTGATATTATTACTTTCTCTGCTGTTCAGTAACATTAAAGGCAGCTTTAATATTTCCAGGAGACTTGCAAGTGGCTAGTTCACTGCATAAATTTTAGCTTGTGTTCAAATACTCTATTGCTAATATCGAGCCATTAAATGGACATAAAAGGTAAGTTCAGAAGAAATGTTCTTATCGCTATCCACTTTAATGTTACTCTCTTTCAGCTTCTATTCCTAATCTTCAGGAGCATTTTATAAAGATCAGTATTAGAAATAAAATGTCAAACAAACCAGAAGAAATGATAACTCTTAACAAATGCAGCAACACTGCATTTGAGAATAGAGCAGGCTGAGACACATGGTCTTATCTCAACACTGGGGAAGTTCTGTCCTACTATGTAACTCCACATAGAAACCCATTGACAGCAACTGCAGAAATAGCCAAAAGCCAAGACAGAGGCAAAGACACACTACAGGATACCAGGGAGGGCCAACTTCCAGCAATCCTGATGGTTACTGAGGGTGAGTAGCACCTACTAAAACCCCTGCTAGTGAGAGTAGCACAATCAATGCCTCGGGCAAAGAGAGGGGTGCATATTTGAGAAGTAGTTTAATACAGCAGGGTCCAAGAAGCCCTTACTAGGCTATTACTTAGGTGTACTGAGTCACCCCCTCCTTTCCTAATACAGAAGACAAAGAAACAAGGGGTGCAAAGCACTGGGCACGGACAAGGCAGAGAACGAGACAGTGAGCTTTTCTCAGAACTTATAGCTATATATCTGCTGGCTGTCTTCCCCCTTTTCCAAAAGTAAATTTCTTATTCAAAAGCAAAAAGAATCTACAGTTCCTAGTAGAATATCACTAATCTATTTATAGATAGAAAACCAACCAAGAGTAAGAAGGCATACTTGCTTTAAGGTTGCATGCTCCTTGTCTGCCAAGATGCTAAGGTTGACTATACTTCTTTAAGGAGTTCTGACTCTGAATTGGAAATGCTGCTGACATTTGGAAAAACTGGTCTTTCTTGCACTCAGTAATATAAGACAATGCCCAACTAAACCCCAGAAGCAACTCCCAGTCACATTCAAAGTCACCCAGCTGTTTCTCACTGAGATTGAGTGGGTTTCTATGTATATAGTACTTTTCTACTCCATCAGCCATGGCAACTAGAACAGAACAAGATAATAATACTAAAGTAATAATGGTCCTGAGAGTTAACATTCCCTTGTAGATGAAAGAAAAGGGAGTCAAGAGGCCCTCATCTAAGATTAAGTTACAGTTCCTCCAGCCCATCCCCCAGCTGCAAGCAATCATGGGAAATGATAGTGTACAGTAAGTAGAAGGTTAATTGAAAGCAGAGGTCCATGAGCTTCCATCCATGGTGAAACTCTGCAGTGATGCAGCCGTTTTGGGGTCACACATGCTCCCGTATATAATCCTCACCCCATGTTCTTTAAGAAAGTCCAATAAACTCACTGGTCTCATCAAAATTTTCCTAACTGAAACAAGGAGATACCTATAAAGGTACAAGAAGTATAAAGAACAACAAGTAGATTGGACTAGAAAAGAAAGTCCCCAATTACAAAATAATCAAAACACTAAAACAGAACAAAGAAAGATTATTAGAAGCTGCAAGAGAAAAGGCCCAACTAACATATAAGAGCAGACTTATTAGAATTATGTCTGACTTCTCAATAAAGATTTTAAAAGCCAGAAGAGCCTGCAGAGATGTCTTGCAGACTCTAAGAGACCACAGATGCCAGATCAGACTACTATAACACCACAACTTTCAATGACCAGAGATGGAGAAAATATTCCATGATAAAGTAAAATGTAAACAATATCTAAATATCTACCTACAAATTCAGCCTTACAGAAGGTGCTAGAAGGAAAATTCCAACCCAAGGAGATTAACTACACTCATTAAAACAGGAAATAATCTGACACCAGCAAAACCAAAAGAAGGGAAGCACACACTTACACATACACACACACAAACACAAACACACACACTCATACACACACCAGCACTAACAACAAAGTAACAGGAATCAACAATCATTGGTCATTGATATCTCTCAACACCAATGTGCTCGATTCCCCAATTAAAAGATATAGAATGACAAAATGGATTTTAAAAACGGGATCCATCCTTCTGCTGAATCCAAGAAACACATCTCAACATCAAAGATAGACATTACTTCAGGGTAAAAGTTGGAAAAAATATTCCAAGAAAGCAGATTTAATAAGCAAGATGGTGTAGTCATTTTAGTTTTTAACAAAATAGACTTCAACCAAAACTAATCAAAAGAGATTGCAAAAGAAACTATATACTCATCAAAGGAAAAACCCACCAAGACGGCATTTCAATTCTTAACATCTATGGCCCAAACACAAGGGTATCCACTTTTGTAAAAGAAACACTATTACAGCTTAAATTGCATATTGACACTCACACACAAATATTTGAAGTCTTCAATACTGAACTCTCACTAATGGACAGGTCATCCAGACAAAAACAAAACAGAGAAATACTGGAGATACAGATGTTATAAACCCAATGGACCTAACAGGTATTTACAAAACTTTTCACCCAAACACAAAAGAATATTATGAACCTTATTCTCAGCATCTTTGGGAACTTTCTCCAAAATTGACCAAATACTCTCACACAAAGCAAGTCTCAACAAACAAAAGAAAATTGAAATAACTTCCTGCAAACTATGAGATCACCATGATTAAAGCTGGACTTCAACAACAGAAAAAAGAGAAAATTTACAAACTCATGAAAACTGAACAACTCTGTTTCTATAATTCCACAATATAGAAACAGAAGGAACATTGCTAAATTCATTTTATGAGGCCACGATAACCCTGATACCAAAACTACACAAAGATTCAACAAAAAAAAATTACAGACAGATTGTCCTCATGAACATAATACAAAACTACTCAATAAAATACCCATAAACCAAATCCAAGAACACCTCAAAAAGATCATTCACCACAATCAAGTAGGCTTCATCCTAGAGATGCAAAGATGATTCAACATATGGAAACCAGTCAGTGTAATCCACCACATGATTATCTCATTAGATATTTTAAAAGCCTTTGACAAAATCTATCACACTTCATGATAAAAGTCCTGGAGATATTAAGGATACAATGGACATACCTAAACATAATAAAGGCAATTTACAGCAAGTTCATAGGAGAAAAAACCCAAAACAATACCACTAAAATCAGGAACAAGACAAGGCTGTCATCTCCCTCTATTTCTATTCAATATAGTGCTTTTAGATTTACCTAGAGTAATAAAACAACTGAAGGAATTGAGGAGATACAAATTAGACAGGAAGAAGTCAAAGTATTTCTATCTGCAGATATGATAATATACACAAGGTACCCTAAAAATCCTACCAGAAAACTCCCACAGTTGATAAACACTTTTGGAGAAGTGACCGGATACAAGAGTAACTAAAAAGAAAAAAGAAAAAAAATAAAAATAAACAAACAAACAAAAAACCCTGTAGCCCTCCTATATACAAATGACAAACTGACTAAGAAAGAAATTAGGGAAACAACACCCTTTACAATAGCCACAAATAATATAAAATATCTTAGTGTAACTCTAACAAAGCAAGTGAAAGATCTTTATGACAAGAACTTCAAGTCCCTAAAGAAAGAAACTGTAAAAGATATTAGAAAATGGAAAGATCTCCCAAACTCATGGATCAATAGGATTAATATAGTAAAAATGCCATCTTACCAAAAGCAATCTACAGATTAAATGCAATTCCCATCAAAATTCCAACAAAATTTTTCACAGACTTGAAAGAAAAATTTGCAACTTTATGTGGAAAAATAAAAAACCCAGGATAGTGGAAGCAATCCTGAACAATAAAACAAGTGCTGAAGGTATCATATCCGATTTTAAGTTGTACTATTGAGCTATAGTAATAAAACCATTATTATATTGTCATTAAAACAGACATGTTTATCAATGGAATCAAATAGAAGAAACAAATATAATTCCATACACCTGTGGACACTTCGGACTTTTGATGAGGAAGCCAGAAATACACATGTGAAGAAAGACATCATCTTCAACAAATGGTGCTGGTCAAACTGAATGCCTGCATGTAGAAAAATGCAAATTGCATTTTATCACTCTGCACAAAACTCAATTCCAGATGGATCAAATACCTCAACATAAAACTAGATACACTGAACTTGATAGAAGAGAAAGCTTTGAATGCGTTGGCACATGAGATGACTTTCTGAAAGAACACTGATAGCATGGCACTAAGATCAGCAATTACTAAATGGGACCTCATGAAACTGAAAAGCTTCCCTAAGGTGAAGGAGAAAGCAACAGCCTGTGGAATGGGAGATTTTTTTTTTTTTTTTTACCAACTCCATATCCAAAAGAACTAATATCCAAAATATATAAAGTACTCAAGAAACTAGATATCAACAAACCAAATAATACAATTGAAAATGGAGCACAGATCTGAACAGCAATTGTCAACAGAGGAATCTTAAACAGCTGACAAACACTTAAAGAAATGTTCAACATCCTTAGCCATCAGAGCAATGCAAATCAAAATGATGTGAGATTCTACCTTATGCCTGTCGGGATGGCTAAGATCAAAAACAAATGACAGCTCATGCTGGCAAGGATGTAGAACAAGGGGAACACGCCTCCATTACTGATAGGAGTGCAAACGTGTAATAGCCACTATGGAAATCAATATGACATTCCTCAGAAAATTGAGAATTGATATATCCCAAGACCCAGCTATACAATTATTTTGCATATTCTGTTTTTCCACAAGGACACTTGTTCAACTATGTTCATAGCAGCTTTATTCATAATAGCCAGAAACTGGAAACAACCTAGAGGTCCCTCAATTGAAGAATACTTAAAGAAAATGTGGTACATTTACACAATGGAATATTACTTGGCAGTTAAAAAATGGCACCATGAAATTTGCAGGTAAATGGATGAAATTAGAAAAAAAAATCATTCTGAGTGAGGTAACCCAGACCCCAAAAGACAAATATGATCAGTGTCTTGTCCAGTTGTCAACCGAGAGACTTTCCCAGCAGGAGATGGAGAGGATGCAGAGATCCACACCAGACACTATGCTGAGAGTCTAAACTGGCAGTTTCCACCAGGTCCCTCCCACTGGAGTTCAGAGAATCCCATGGAATAGGGGATGCAAGACTGTAGGAGTCAGAAGGGATAGAGGACACCAGGAGAACATGTCTACCAAATCAACTAAGCAGGGCAGATGGGCTCACGGAGGCTGAAGTGGCAACCATGGGGTCTGCAAGAGTCTGCACCAGGTCCTCTGTGTATATGTCCTAGCTGTTTGCTCCGTGTTTCTGTGGGACTCCTAACAATGGGAGGAGGTGTGTCTCTGACTCTTTTGCCTGTTCTTGGGACTCTTTTCATCCTATAGGGTTGCCTGGTCCAATCTCAGTGTGAGACTGTCTTTTGTTTTGCATTTTGTTGTACTTTTTATTGTATTTTGTTTTGTCATATTTGACTGTTATCTCTTGAAGGCCTGTTCTCTTCTGAAAAGAGACAGCCAGAGGGGGAATAGCTCTGGGAAGAGCAGAGGGGGAGGGAAAGCTGGGAGGAGTGGAGGGTAGGTAGATTGTGGTCATTATTTATTGTATGAAGGAAGAATCTATTTTCAATTAAAAAAAAAAGTTTAAGCCCTAAAATCCTTTAGAAGATAGCTAGGCTGGGAAATAGTTCTCCACCATGAAAATCCAGAGATCCAGTTCCAGAGCTGTTCACCAGAAAGGACCGAGTCTGGCTGGGTTTCAGTCCTGCCCTCATGCACAGCCTCCGGGCAAAGTTGCTTCGTTTAGGGTATGAGAGATAGCAAGACACCAGACCAGAAGCCAAAACTGTCATTGGCAGCTATGTCCTCAGCCTGGACAGGACCAGGGACTATTTTGCTTCTAACCAAAAACAAGATGGAAATGCTGCTTTCTGAGTCCCTGCTGCCTACTAAGAGGAGTAACTTACCTAGCATTTCCGGCCCTTCATAAGGTGGCACGGGGGACGTCCTGTGCTTTACTAGCATCCCTGCCAAAATGCCCATTCTCCTTACTGAATATTCTCCCAACTAGCTCCCATCTCGGCCAGACTTTTTCCATCTGTCCTAACAGCAGCGATGTCTGCTTGAAATGCCTTTCTTTCTACATTTCCAGACAAATCACATCAGTTCAGGAATCCCCTCACATAGAATTTTCAACCTCTCCTGTATAAGACTTAATTATCTCTCCACACACACACACACACACACACCACACACACACACACAAAACAGTATTTTATACTTCCTTGAGTTTGCAGTTTTTTCATTTTTAATTTTTTGAGATATGGTTTCATTACACAGCTGAGGCTGACCCGAATTTATGATACCCTTGCCTTTGTTCCCATATTCTAGGACTAGAGGTTTGTACTACCACACCCACAATACTTTAAAATTTCTTCCTATAACTTATTTGTTTTTGTAGCTATTTGTGTGTTTTAACTAAAATTTGTTGAGTTGGGGTCATTCATCCTCAAGGACAAACCTGGTTTCTGTTTGGAAACCAAGTACTTATCATTCACAATCCACTGAAATTGGGTAAGACTTCCCGCAAGGCTTCCAGAGTAGAGCCACGTTCTCTTCCAGTCCCTGCCATTCTTCACTGTGCACATCTGCAGGTCAGGCAGTGCTCAGTCTGCGTGATGGCTATTCTTGGCTGTCAACTTGACTACATCTGGAGTTAACTAAAACCCAAGTGGATGAGGACATCTCTGAGAGGTTTTCTTCACTGAATCATTTGAAATGGGAAGACACATCCTAAGTCCAGATCCTTTGAGGTGCGAAGATCCGACTTAAATCCAAGCCACATCTTCTGGTGGCAGCCCATAAAAAGGATGGTGAAAGAAGTAAGCTCGCTCTTTGCCTGCTTGCCTTTGGTCTCACTGGCAAGTCCTTTCTGTCACTAGTATTAGAACCTACTTCTTCAGGATTATAGTGCATACTGAAGATCAGCTGAGGCATCCAGCCTGGTGGACTGAACCACCAGGAAACAGCCATTGGTAGAATAGTTGGGCCATAACCTGTATGCCATTCTAAGAGATCGTGTGTGTGTGTGGTGTGTGTGTGTGTGTGTGTGTGTGTATGTGTGTGTGTGTGTGTTCATTCTATCAGATCTGTTTCTCTTGAGAACTCTGACTAGTAAACACAGCCTAGTAAAGACAGCACTGTCTTTTCTTCCACTGACTAGGAAGGATACAAAGATAGAGGGGATGTAGGACACAGAGCTGAAAAGTGAAAGATCCACATCTGAGCAGACCTGCCTGACACCTGCACACTATCACACAAAAGTCCAGACCCATCCTAGACTCCTAGGTGACATGAGAGAAAACATACTCTTATGTTGCTTATGCAGGTTTGGGAGCCTCACAGACACACAGGCTGACCTTCCACATCCCCACCATCTGTCTACCAGGATCGCCTCATCCACCCTTCCGAATCCAAACACGCATGCTTAGTTCCACTGGAACCCTACACATTTAACGGGTGTGCACTTGCATCCATGCATAGCACTGATCAAGGGCTTTACTCACAAAACATTCTTTCACATGAGCTGGAGAATAAATATTTTATTTGGAAGGAAACAAAGGGTTTAATTTTAGCAGTCTCTCTCACTGTCACCTTATTACTTGCAGTCAGTAGACAACAAGAAGCATTAGCAAGTCTCAAGAAGGCTTTAAATTTGTAATTAAACTCTTTTTTTTTTTGGTGTGTGAAAGCTCATCCTTGCTTTTAAGATTACTCAAGTATGTGTGGCATATGGGAAAGCAGGTATTTGGCAGCAGTTTTTTTTTTTTTGAAAGATCTTTGAAGACACAAGCTTGTTTCTTATTCTAAAATTAAGTAGGATAGTACAATTCTAGCTTGGCTTCCCCAGATCTTTCAAGTGCACATTAATGACACTGTATTAAGAAGCCACAAGATTATTCAGTGCTGAAAAAGAGACGGAGCCAGGCTTACTCTGTTCCAGCTCCAAGTGAATACACTGTTATTTATGCCCAAAGCAATACTGCTTTGGAAAACCATGCACTGAGGCTCCTCACCTCAGTGATGTTGGCAACGCACAGTGGAAACCAGTGGAAGACTCTTTCTCTGAAGAGATTCACAGGAATTGCTCATTCTATGATTAACTGACCATGGCCCATGTCCTTAGGCTTATGAGCTGAGAAACCTGTGTGTGGCACCTCAAAAGAAAAAAAAAGTAGGTAATAAAATAAATGTGGCTTTAGTAAACTTGTGGAGGATCATGGGATGTGACACAGATATGACCTGGCTCCCATGACATGTCATGGAATGTGCAGGAGTGAAGTACTGGGAAGCTGTATCCAAGTCTTGCCTTTGACGCACCCAGCGAAGTTTTCTATCAGGGCGAAGCCTCTTTTCTTACATTTTCTGTATACCACATACTTTAAGTAAACATGTTAGCTTTTCCTTCAAAGCTTACATCTAAAATAACTGATCATATTCCCAGGCTGTGTGGAACACCTGGAGCCTGCCCTGCATCACTTAGAGTGGTCCAGCACTTACACACACCTTTCACCCTATTCCATTCCTTCCCTCCAGGTTGCAAATCCATGCATGCTTCTTTCTGTCCTTCAGGACTCCTGTGGATGTGAATGGTACCATCCCAAGAGTCTCGCAAATAGGGTTCTAGTTCTACTAGGCAAAGGCTCTTTGGAGCAAAACCTCTCTAAGTTCCTACAGTCACCCTCTAACTCACGCTGAGGGATACAGGAAGCACCCCATCTAACTCCGTTTAGGGAAGCAGCAAGGTCCTGCTTCTTCCACCCAGGCTTGCGCTGTGTGTTCCAGGATTCAACAACAACAACAAAATCCATCCTTTGCTGCTGCCCATGGCCTATGGGCTATCAAAGCGCTTCTAAGTCTGAAAGTCCTGACCGTGTCCTTCACTTGGGTCCTTTCTCTAACAAGCCAGCTTCTACCTCTACGATTCCTCCAAAGCCTCCATACTTAAGTATTCTATATGGAAGCTTCCATATTTAAGAATTACAAATATTCTTCCAAAATAAGTAAGAAAAATTTAATGTTGGGTGTGTCTGGAAAACACATCACCCATAACTCACGGAGAATTGTGTAAAGGGGGGTGATATTACTTCTCAAATCTGCCACCCTCAAATGAGAGTTTTTACTTATTCCTGCCCTCAGCAACAGCCCTGGGCTCTTTATCATACTTCTGCTACTAATTAATTACTTAAGGACTCCAGGTGACTGACTGACTTTACTTCTCCAGGCCAAGTGCCAAAGTATACAGTCTCTAGAGACACTGTCAAGTCTAGAGGTGTCATTTTAAACATAAAAGATAATATCGCCAGCGAGACATGATGGATTATGCTTATAATGCCAGCTCGTGAGGGGCTATGGCTAATGGACTGAGTCCAAAGCCAGCATGGGCTACATGATGAGATGGTCACAAAATAAAAGAAAGCATAAAATTTTTAATAATAAATAAAACTTCTGGGGATACATTGCAGCTGGCAGAGCCCTTGACTGGCATGCATGATGCTCAAATTCAGTCCCCATACCACATAACATTGAGCTGATGGCCTATGCCTATAATCCCAGCACTTGGCAGATAGAGACAGAATGAACAGAGGCTAACCTGGATTAGTTAATACCCTGTGTCAAGTACATATATTTATATTATACATAATATACTCATTATATATAATATATTTATATTATATATATAATAAAATAAAATCACTAGATTTCATCTTGTATCTAATATAGCAAGGCTCAGTTACTGATATCCTTCTTAAAATAATCACCATTTAAAAGCATTTAAAGACCACTGAGGATACTGAAAGGACTAACACTATAGATTCTAATATTATTATAATCCAAATTTGATTTGCCATACAGGCATTTAAGTTGTAGGTGTAAGAGTCATAGGGTATTATTAGCTAACATTTAGTAAAATAACTAACAATTTTAAGATCAATAATATGTTATCACAAAGTCCAGTACATGTTTGGAGGCTAAGTACAGCCCTGGCACAGTAATTTCTGTGTAGTAGGCAACATACTATCTGCGGACTTCATGCCTTTAATTGGGAATCCTGCCACCGACATTACTTCGTTTAGACTTCAGAGACCATGACTTGCTACAGTGAGGAGGCTCTGGCTGAACTGGAACACTCTTTTACGCCTTTTCTTCTGTTCTCTGAAATTTAGATATAAATAAAAGCTATTAACTATGTTCAATGAAAGGTGGCCTACCTAAACCACATCTTACAGTGCAGCTAAGACTATAAGATATATCTCGAGACAGGAATGTTTTCAGGAAATGGAAAAGGACTAGATTCCAGTGTTTGTAAATAATCACAGCCCATTAGGAAGAAAGACACTGTCTCAGCGTCCTTCCCCGTGGGACGTGTTTGGAACCTACATTTCTACCTGGTCTGGGAACCCCATGACAATGAATCACACAAAAGCAAGTTGTGTTAAACAGCCCAACGAAAATCTGCCTCTGCTCTAATAAAGGTCAGAGGGTACTTTCAGAAGAAAATCAAGCTAAAACTGTCACGGCCTGTCCTGAACAGGCACAGCAACACCACTTGGGAATTGAGAAATGACAGTGACATACAGAAACTGTATTCCAATGACAGATACCAACTTAACAGTCATAGTCAGAAAACCTGGATCCTTTGGCTCCAGAGCCATCTCTTGATCAAGGACAACACAGACTGGTCAAGTCATTGCCTCTCTCTGGCTCTCAGTTTCCTTATTTCTGGAAGAAGAAGATGGAACTACCCAACTTCTAAAATCCTTTGCGAATCTAGCATACCTAAATATGTGGCATTTAGTCAAATGTCAAGGTTGGCACAAATCCAGGGTCTTGGATATGCCTGCAAATGTTCTACCACTGAACCATATGCCCAGCTCTGGGTTGCCACTTCAAGCCATTTTACCCTTTCAACTTAGAAAAGCCCCTCCATTTTTAGCTTCTCACCCACCCCTTTAATGTAGTTGGAATTTACTTCTGTAGACATCATTTTTTATGAATCCACATAGTATGATTAAAGAAAGCCAAAGTCAACAGTCAAAATCCAGATTCCTCTTGGGCTTGCTGACTTTCTGTCCAGCTGTCTTGTCTTATAGACGAAACTTTACTAGTACACAGTCCCATGTACTCACTTAGACACGGACTATGGCTGCTTTCTCGTTCCAACAGCAGACCCAAGAACCTGCAACAGAGCCATAGAAGCATCAAAGCCCAACATGTTTATTTTCTAAAGGCTAGATTACAGCTCTTTATAGAAGTCTTCCAGCTCCTACCCTAAACAGATGCATGGCAAGCCAGCATCAGTCTGATCTTCTACAGGTTCCCTGTAGGGGACATCTTGAAGAAAAAATGACAATCAATATTCACAGAGGCTCTGCTACATACTAGGCATCATGCCGGCTCTTGTGTGCTACGTGCTGGAGAGATGGTGCTTACCTGGAATCACTAAACTATGAAGTTCTTTAGGAGAGTAAGTATCACTTCCTTTAAAATCTCAGCTCCTACAAAACTTCTTCATACCAATCAATATATAGGGTGGATTCCTATGTGCATTTCTTCAACCTGTTTTATTTAGAACTCATAATAACCACAAAGAACTGAATTGGGCAAGACACTTTATAAGTCCAGATTGGTCAGACTGTCTCCAATCCTTAAGAATAGCTGAAATGAGTCATTAGTCTTCCTGGGAATTGAGTTGTAGCTGCAGCCTATTAACATGTAGCTGGTTGCTGTTGGCTCCCCAAACTCATCTTTCACATGACGGTTCTATCCAATGCCATGTAAAACTACCTGACCTATTGCTACACACCAGGTATTATTCTATCCACTTTGTAGATGTAGACACCTTTAATTTTTACAACCCATGGGCACTGGTTATTCCCATACTAAGCATAATAAAACTGAAGCCCAAAGGTACAAGCAAAATAAAATCTGGCATAGCTAGCAAGGAATAATGTCTGGATTTCCAGTCACAAAGTAAGGATTCCATAGCACAAGGGTTAACCACTATACCAATGCACTCCAATTTTATCATATTTCTTTCCCTCAACTCTTCCCATGAAGCCTTTCCATAAAGGCTTGTCAATGCCGGGCTCAGTTAATGTAATTAACAGGCATAGGCATGCCCAGAGGTTAACTTTAATCTAGCTAATCCCTTACAGGTGTGCTTAAAAGTTTAATGCTGGGTGATTCTACACCCATGACATTAAAAATTAACATTAACTACACACATATAACCACAAGTATATATGTCTATATTTGATTATCAGTTATAAACTGTTGATTAAAGATAGGCTTGTCTCATTGTCTTTTAAGATATTGCAAAGGAAAGTGTGTAAGCAGTTTATTTATATCAAAGCATGATTTTCTGACTCATATTAAATATTTTCATATTGTTATGATCACAAATATACTTATGCCTGCTATTGTGGAGTATGGAGATGATATTACAGGCACTGAGCTAATTTTATTTTGTCTTTTAAATATACAAGCTTTAAGTTTCTTTGCAAATTCTCCATAAATTCCAATCTGAGTTTACAAGGTTTCCCTTATAACCTTCCCAGTTAGATGAACTGATCTTAATCTAAAAATATATTGATTATGATCATGTGTGATAGCTAATTCTATGTTAGTATTTCTGAAGTGTCTGTGGTGGTTTTCTTGGAGGAGACAGACTGGCATTGGAATCAGTGGATCGGAATCAAGAATATCTTCCCTCACCGATATGAGTGGGCATCACCCAATCTGCTGATGTCTCAAATAGAACCAGAGGCATAGAGTGTATTCTCCCTCCAGCTCCATGAGCCTGGGCATCCATCTGTTCATGCCCTTGGACATGACTACACAATCACCCCAGACCATGTTCTCTGGCCTTTGGTCTTACATGGAATTTTATCACCCACTCTCCCGAGTTTACAGCTTATAGATAGAAGATAATCACACTTTCAGCCTCCAGAATACTGTGAGCTAGCAATTTGAACTAAATTTAGTTTTGTATATCGATATCTATACATTGGCTTTGTTTTGCTGAAAAACTTATTTAATACTCCTAAACTATCCCAGCAACTTCCTCACAGTGCTTAGAAAGCAATTTACACATGTTGGGCCCCATTTCGGCCCTGGTTTGGGCCTTGAGGACAAACCCGAGCCTGGCTCGAGTCTTGAGACCTGTCTTAGTCACTTCCATCCAGGAGTGACTCAACAGAACCTGTTTAGCCCTGCCTCCGCTCAGCTGTTGCTGCTGTAGATAGAGCTTTGTCATTGGCCCCGTCAGTCACCCCATACCCTTCGTCACCCTTCCCCGCCCACTAAGTCACCTCACCCCACCAAAACTCCTCCTCCCTATGCTCCGAGTTTATATAAACGAGAGGTTGTTACATTAAAGTTGAGTTCCTGCTGGAGCAGACTCCCGGCCGGGTGTGTTTCTTTGGGCCGTCAACACTCACCATCCCAGACCGGAACCTCTCTCTCCTCTCACCTGGACCTGCTGGCTTTAAAGGAGCCGACATACACAATTTACAGGGTGACTCGTATCAGTGCTCCAGAAGCTTTTACACAGGCAACAACACCTCATTTAATCACATAACGAAGGTCTACAATAGAAGGTACAGAGTTCAGAAAAATCCAAATGCATCCTCTGCCAAGGCGCCTACTGGTCAGTCTGTCGGTGAATGGAGCACACTGAGACACATGTTCAATACAGAGATGTGCGCTGCACACGGCAGAGAACAGCCAAGCCAGTCTCTGCCGGAGCACCAGTTCTCTCTGGATAGGCAGTGATGGGGGGAGGGGGAGTCGGCTATTTTCAGGGGGCAAAACTAAAACTTGGTTCTGCAAAAGTAAAAGTTGCTTACTATTAATGTTTGCCTTTCTTGATTCTAAGTTATTCTGAGGCCAGAAGCTCCAGGTCTCTTGCTGGCCAGGAGAGAGGGAGACTTGGAGCAATTAACTTTCATTGAACCAGGAAAAGAAAGTCATGCTCTCAGAAAGAAAAACTTTTACACAAAAAAATATGCATAGACACACATACACACATTCATACACTCACAGACAACGTCAGGACCGACCACCTATCTCATCAACTCCACAACTCATGCATACTTACATACACCACACCTATACTTACATATGAATTCATACATATACACATACATATATGTTTGATGGATGGAGCAAAAGCCCCACTACAAGCAAGCTCCATAGAGCAAGACTCAGCCCAAAACAAAACCCTCACTCATTCTGGATGAAAATAAGCTCCAACCTTTATTGCTCAGAGAAAGAAAAGGCTTCTACCTTTTTATTTCGTTAGTTGAAAAGTCCCTAAAGAAAAAGCTCCTAAGTTTAAAAAAATTGTCTCATGGTAAGAAAAATCCTGCTCTCTGCTCTGCCCACCCTACCAGCCCACTCAGCCTCACCCCATCCTGCCCCGCCCCGCCCAGCCCCACCCTGCTCTGCCCTCTTATTGCCATTGTTTCCTAGTTTTTGTACTTTTCTCTGATACATGATCACATGGTATTTTAAGCATCTTTTTTTTCAAAAGTTCACAAGTTTAAAACATAAATTCAAATATAAATTGAATAATTAATGGGTCTGAAACTTTAATATATATTAGAAGTTGTTTTCATGCTTTTAAAATTATTTTATTCATTTAAATATATATATTTAATGTATGAGTGCTCTGTTGCATATACACCTGCAGGCAGAAGAGGGCATCAGATCCTTTATAGATAGTCATGAACCACCATGTGGTTGTGGGAATTGAACTCAGGACCTCTAGAAGAGCAGCTAGTGCTCTTTAACTGGTGAGCCATCTCTCCAGTCCAAGTTGCCTGTTTTACACATATAGATTCTTCTAATTATTAACTTATTCCATAATTGAACCACTTAATCCCCAGAGAGTAATCTATACCAGAAATGATAGGATGATGATGGATGGATTGGATGGATGCAGACAGAGGACAGACAGATAGAGATTGGATACTAGACATACACTTGGATACTAGACATATACCAGCCAGAGATTCTAGGTAAACATGATAATGTCTTATGCCTTCCTACAACAATTATATTGCAACCAGATGGAAATGCTACTTTAAAAACTAGAATGCAGTGAAATGCAGATGTCTTCATTTCCTATACACCTGAGCACATTACAAGAAAACCAGATGAAACACCATCTGTCACTTCTCACTAAGGACCAAGACCATCTTACTCAAAGTGTGGTTCTCAGTGCACAGTCAGTGAGAGGCCGCAACCCAGAGCTGCTGTCCCTCAGGAAGTGACACTCATGGATGATCTGGATCTGGATCTGGAGAACTTTACCTTTCACCTTTCCTGCCTCTGCTGCCTCCAGCCTGTCTAAGCAGCCACCACCCCTGTCCTTCACTAATGTGTTTCTATCTGCTTTTAAAAGGAAAACCATTTAAGTCTGTCATCAATTGTTTCCTAGACTTAAAATGCTACTAAATCATATCTAATTCACTTCCATGACCCTAACACATGTATTTTATTTGCACCATGCCTAGGACACTGTAGCCCTCACAAGTAGAAGCCCTTGGCCTCCAACAACCTTAAAAGTAAGCTTTAGAGTCTCAGTGCATGGACAAGGCCTCACACGGCCAGCCATATCCAGAGCCAAGTCTAACCCAGCCCTGCTCCCTCCGATTATATCAAGTGCTTGACCTCAGGGTAAATGAGGGACTTTTGAAGGAAATGATCAGCCAAAATCCTCTTTCCACCCAGGTAATAATCTTGTATATTCACTAGATCTCAATTTTCATATAATCCTGGAGGTCAAAACACCTTCAAAGCCACTTCAGTCACAAGATCGAAGCCTTTGATAATAATATATTAGTTTCATCTTATGCATTATAAAAGTTCTATTTCCTGTACAAAAAAAAAAGAGACTGAACCAGTTTACATTTGTCTCCTGCTTCTTAAACTCAAGGCCTCTTGCTAGGTGAATATTTCAAAATCCTCTCGTGGATTCCATTCACTTGGAGGACAGGCATTCTTAATTTGAGCCCCACTTTGCAAATTAACACCTTTGTAAATCCAGGCAAAGCCATAATTTCTGCATCCCTCCTTCATGATGGTAACTGTATCCTTTTCATTGTATCTTTGGGGAAAAATAGATAAAAGAACACATGGAAATTCCCCGACACAGTGCATGCCACTTAGTAAACGCTAAATAAATGTCTGCCACCTTTGCAAAATTTTGTGACTACTCATTTCCATAAGGCAAGTGTGGTATGCAAATTAAGTTCATTATAAAATACTCAATTAAGTCCCCCACAACCACTTATTAAGAAGAAAAATGGTGGCATCCTTCTAATTACACTCCTGCAATCAATGGAAACTACAAGATGAAGACAAAAAGGTAAGCAATTTTTTAGCTTCAAAGATAATTTTTTTCTTTGAAGTGAAAACGAGATATTAGATTCTTGTTAACCTGATAGGTTTTCTAAAGTAATCTAACTTTTAAAAACCTTACCACTCTTTATATGTTTTTACTGCCCAACTTCCTTTTTCTCCAGTCCAGCATCAGGATGGTATAATAAAAAAGCATGCACTGCTCCTGATACCCTTTGTATACAGTTAGATATGAAGCATCCCGAACATTTACATGTTGAAGGCTTGGGTACCAATACTGCCCTGTTTTATCTGTGCATTAACCCACTGATGAATTCATAATTTGGCAGGACTTTGCAGAGATGGTTAAAATCAAGGGGTCGGTTCTCGCTGACGCAAGTAGGGAGGCACACTAAGCTACATCTTGTTTGTTCCTGCTCACCCCTGTCCTTCCTGGACACCAGGAAATGAGAAGCTCTGATCATCATGCCCCCTCCACCAAGACGCTCTGCTTCACCACGTGTCTGTAATACCTGAACAAAGCAATAAATCTTCTAAAGCTGTGAAGCCAAAATAAATCCATCCTCCTTTAAGTAGTACACTTGGTTATCTTGTCACAGCAATGAAAACTAACACACATACATGGTAAAGAGTTGAGACTCAGCATCTCATCTGTAAAATGAATCACTATTTAGCTCACAGGATTTTTTGGAAAAATAATCAGTGTAAAGAATTTTAACATTATTTTTTTTAAAACATACAATGTTTTTGTCAATGTCCTAAGGAGCACTCAAATATATATTTACCATATTCCTCAAATATTTGATTTAATTTTTCCTTACAAATTCAACAGCTGGGGCCAATATTATTTGATTGTTTAAATATAATAGTATGAAAAGATCATGAAGCATGTAAAGACTGTGAACTGTGGAGTTAAAGTCCAAGTCCACACACATTCCGGTGTGTTAGCGTAATGGTTCCGCATCATTAATATGGAAATGGCATGGAGACCCTTTGTACTTCCCCAACAAGTCACCTGTCACACTGCTCTGCAAACTGTGAAGGAGTTATTACTTGATTTCTGCAGGCTCAGTGTTCGAGTCCTCGAAAATGCAAGCATTCTCCTAGCATGAGTAAAGGCCTGGGAAGCAAGGCAGTGGTCTTCACACTGCCTATGCAAAATATGGAGTGAGATGCTTAGAAGCGAGGGACCGTAGTTTCCTGTAAGAGCAACTAGAACGGATTCTCTGGGGTTGGGTCTGGGTGTCTGCTGAGTTTGACATGCCCTACTAACTCTAATGTAAAGTATAGCCAGAGTATTATAGGACATATGAGAAACAAAGGAAAAATTCCAGAAAGAAGAAATGGGCCATTCATGGAAGCTGTCTGATTTCACGGAATGTGGCTGAGAACTCTGAAGAACGTGACACATTCTAACTTATCATTAGCATGTAAAAGTTGCCCCATATGCTCTTGGTTTTACACACTTTGTCCCCAGCTGCTGATGCCATTCGGGATGTTGTAACACCATCAGGAGGTGGGGCCATTCCAGAGGAAGCAGAGAGCTGGTGAGTGAGTCTGGGTATAGCCCATGCCACTTCCTGGGCCTGCAGCCTCCTGGTTGTTTTGGTGATGTACCTGCTATCACTGTGCCTTCTCCGCCAGGATGGATGCATCTTTATAAACTGTCATCTAATATGAATCCTCTGTTTTCTTAAGCTGCTTCCTGACACGTATGTTGGTCACAGCAACAATAAAAGTGACTAACACACATCATAATTAACAAATGGAAGTCACACATACACATCAGTTTGTTGCCTATGTCGATGGAAGTCATTTCTGGTGTCAGAATGAACTAAACTCTAAGGACATAGCACAGCTTCTTAAGGAATTACAGTAATCTTTAGAAAAGAGGTAAGAATGGGGGAGCAAAAACTCAACCCATGGCAAACATCACACCCCCTTCTTTTCTAAGGCCCTTGGGTCTCTCTTGAGTCACACCCACCTGCACTGCATGCCAGGACCACCAAAGAGGCAGAAGACCCAGGCTACCTCCGAGCATTAAAAGCCCCACTTACTTCTTCACAGCAATTCAAGACTTCCTGCGACATGGATGACAGCAGATGGCACATGATGGCAAAACAGAAGCAAGTACCATCCTGTAAGCAGCCAGCAGAATGGTTGCTTTGGTTCAGAAATGTGGGACAAAGTGTAATGAAATATAAACCCCAAACAGCAACAAACCCAGCAACTCCCCAGCAGCTTGCAAGCCCAGTGCAAAATCCTTTGTATCAGAAGGCCATTGATGGAGCCCTTTAGTTATAATCTTACAGACAAGCAGGTACCACGTATCCAGAAGACCAAGTAACAAAACAAATTTTTAACTTGGGATTAGGTCATGATGCATCCATTTCTAGACAATGTGCAGCATTAGAAATGACATCCTTACCCTGTGGGCACTGGGTACCCAGGGTCCCACATCCTTCTCTCCTCACAGGGAAGATTCATTCTTGGGTTTTGTGGTTTCTCATGACATTAACATATGTGTGTTTGGGGATGGGAAAAACAACACCAGACTTATCACCCAAAATTTGGGCAGCAACATTCCATGAGCTAAGGACCTTAGACAGAAGACAAACAATAAAGAAGAAAGCTGGCAGATCACCCATGTTTCTCTTCTCTGCTTCTGACTATCATAAGTGAACTGCTCTGTCCTCCCTCACCTTCTCCTATCACGATGGACTAACACCTTGAAAATCTGAGGCAGCATAAACCTTTCCTTTCTTCAGCTTGTCCACCAGGCATTTTGGTGAACTAACAGAGAGTAAGCAACACAAGCGCTAACAATGTGCATATTGTATAACAGATCTCACAAAAGTGAACCTCTCTACTCACTGGACAATCACTTTTGATCCCTGAAAAACCACTACTTCCTGTTTCTAGGAATTCTGACTACTTGAAAATAACAGCAGTAACATTCAGAATGTGAAGGAATTTCTCTCAGCACAGACAAAAAAAAAAAAACACAAGAGACAGTCCTAGGGAGAAGGAAGGTCAAGAGATGTATGCTGTCAGAATCAAATTAACAGACAAAACAGAATAAGAAAAGACGGTACATCCGTGGAGATGCTCTGTTGATTTTCAAAGGAAAGAAACTCTCCCCCCAACCCCACCCTTGTGTTTGCCTGTACCTGTGTACATATGTGTGCTGTGCATGTGCAAGCAGGTTTGGGAGATGAAAGAAAACATGACAAACTAGCAGCACAGAATACTGATGAAGCACGGAGAAGCCAAATGATGACAGGCTCTGACGGGACATCAAGTCTCAACTGTAACAACTAAGAGATCCAAGCCTGGAAGCTCTGTTCTTGGTGTGCTGGGTGATTTCTGTCTGTACTGGAGGGAGGGAGGCAACACTGGAAACTGACCAAGTTCTAAGCCCAAAGAGAAGCAAGTCTGACTCGACCCAGCATCAGAGCTGAAGACACTAAAAGGAAGAGAATCATCGGTTATTGAGAAGAAAACACCAGCATGTCTCACAGACTGCAAGGACGTACTGATTAAGAGGGGAAAGACTCCAGAACAACTTCCTATTTTCTGGCACCACAAAATAAAGAACACAAGAGGAATAAAAATGATGAGTCTCACTTTGGGATATCTGGTGGAACCTTAAAAGAAGAGATTTCCAGAAAAGTAAGGCTCAAGAGAGGCAGTGGGGATGGGGGGATAAATCATAAGAAGAAACAAAGCTGACATCTTGGACAGAAGAGGACAGGGTGAAGAACAGAAGAGGAGACTGCCCTAGCCCACATGTTCTGCTGTAACAGAGCATTGGACTCTATAGCTTACATAGAGCAGAGCTTTCTTTCATTTTGTTCTGATGACTAAGAGGAAGATGAAGGTGTAGGTAGGACAGACACTGGGGCCTTGCTCTCTCTACTCCCAAGGTGGCAGCTCGCCGCTGTGTTTTCTCACAGCAGAGCAGAAAATAAGAGAGAGAAGAGCTTAAGGCAGTTATCTCCAGCCCTTTCATGACATCATCTGTAAATAATGTCACCCTAAAAACTACATTTCTTCATACTACCATGTGACTTTGGGGGAAGGTGAGATCATAGAAAAGATCATCATGGAACAAAGGGACTAAGGGAGATATGCTTATAAAAGTGAATAGGCAAATGATAATAGGAAAATATGGAAATGACATTATAAAAGTCAGGGTTTAAAGAGTAATTAAAATAAAAACAAGAAGGCTAACACCAGTGGACATGCCATTGTGGATGGGGAAAGCCCATGAGCGCTACACAAAGAACCACAGGCCACAAAGGATTGCTGAATGGGAAAAACAGTCTTCCCTAGGGAAGAGCACACCAACTGGTTATCCAATAACAAATGGTCAGCCCTAAAAACATACATACAAGTAACACTATACAGACTGAGTGGTTTATTCACATATTTAAGAAAACACATACACACGTAACAACAATTAATGAAAAGAGAGGCCATGAATTTGAAAGACAGCAAGAGGGTATATGGGAAGTTTGGAGAGAGGAAAGGGATAGGGAAGTGATGCAATTATATTAACCTTAGAAATAATTAAAAGAATAAATCATAAGAAGAAACAATGATCAAAGGTATGGAATAAAAGAATAATTAGAAAATCAAGAATGTGACGTATAGATGTGGGTGGTCAATTGCCTGGCATGCATGAGGCCCTGAGTCTGAGCCTTAGTGTGACATCAGCTCGGTATGTGACACATATCTGTAAATCCAGGACTTGGGAAGTGAAAGAATAGTTATCCTAGCTACAGGGTTTCATGAACCCACCCTAAAATGAAGTACAAAAAAGTCAAAAGATAAGTATGAAGGGGATAGAGAAACATTCCAAACACAGGAGACAGACCCTCAGAATGAGCTATAAGACCACACCATCCCACTTCTCACCGATACCAAGATAGCAAACACAATTTCCACACTGTAACACACAAACATAGTGCTGGAAGCATGTCAATATGATTATATGGATTCTATAAAGGGGACAGAAATACTCTATATTCTGATTTAGGCTTTATAGAATACTGTTCCCATTCTGAGACAGTCTCTTTTAGGAGCAAATTCCAGTCCATGCCAGGATCCTACTTAGGGGGAAAAGTACTAGTAGTGTGACTGAACAAGAGGGCAAGAAGTAGTTAAAGGCAACCCAGGAAAGTCCAGCAAGAGGCCCCGAGGATCTCAAGTATCACTGCAGACATGATGGAATTTTCTGGCTCTCCAGAGGCTCCCTGTGGAGCCTTATGCACGTTTCCTAACCTTAATGTTGGTTTGTGAAGCTGACAGAGTATCTCATTATATGAGAAAGACCATGGGTGGCCAAGCTTTGTGTCTTCATATGGTCACACATTGCAGATACAAGTCCTCTGGGCTAAGGGCAAAATGACAATTCTGGAAAGTCCTTCAGCCAGGGCTTCTGCCAGCATGACACAACTGAATGTGCTCAACAAAGAAATAAAGCGGCAGTCCTGAGCATACTCTGTGCACCCATGGTATGGGGACAGCCCCTGTGAAGGTCAGAGATGAGAAAATGACATGCAGGAGGAGGCACTCATATTTATCACTGGAAACTCTATTTTTAGAAAGGCTTAATGACTAAAATGTATCTAAACTTGGTAGTAAATGCTAGCACGCAGCATCCAAGGGAACGCTAAACCAGGAGAGAAATCAGCTATGCCCATCTCTTAACTGCCTGATTCTAAGTAGAGATTCTTAAGTACCTCCACCCTTCTCACTGATGTCGGGAAAGTAAGACTGACACTAAATCCTCAAATAATCAACACCAACTCACAAAAAAAAGGCCCTTTGCTTATTTCTAGGAAATTTTAAATATATCCAGACATTGCTCATGAGTGTCTCACCCAATACATAGATAGCAAGACCTTACCTTGGATAGGGATTTCCAAGCAAAGAAGATGAGGTGTAATGCCAGCAAAAAGCACCTCCAGATAACTCACCATATCTTACCATATATCTTATAGCCTTACCACACAGAACAATGCTTTGCCAGAGCATACGACTTTGACAAAGACAGGGAACAAAGACAGATAATTCAATCACCTCAAACTCATAGCATGAGTTCAAGTATCGTGATACTGATATGAGACAAAATTTACAGATTAGTGCATTTAACTGGGCAGTATTAAGGAACGGTACCAAAGACATTCAACAGAAATGCACCAGCTTTCACAGGAACTTCTGTGTTCTTTAGGATATTTTATACTTAAATTAGCTGCCTAGGCAAATGAATAAAGTTAATTTGAATAATAATAATCAAGCCAAGTGTAATGATATGTGCCTGTGATCCCAGCACATGAAAAATAAGATATAGAAGTAGGAGGATTGCAAATTCTAGTCCAGCCTGAGATACATAGAGAGATTCAAGCCTGTTTTAGTTAGGGTTACCATTGCTGTGATGAAACGCCATGACCAAACAGCAAGTTGGGAGGAAAGGGTTTATTTGGCTTACACTTCCACACTTTAGTTTATCATCAACAGAAGTCAGGACAGGAATCCAAACAGGGCAGGAACCTGGAGGCAGGAGATGATACAGAGGCCATGAAGGAGTGCTGCTGACCAGTTTCTTGCCCATGGCTTTCTCATAGAACATAGAACCACCAGTCCAGGATGGCACTACTCACAATGAACTGGGCCTTCCCATATCAACCACTAACTAAGAAAATGCCCTATATGCTTGGCTGCAGCCCAATCTTCAGAAGTATTTTCTTAATTGAGCTTCTTTTAGAAGCTTGTGTCAAGTTGATATAAACGTGCCCAGCACAAGGCCAGTCTATGGTATATAGTGAAACCTTATCTCATAAAAACAAACATAAATAGGCCACACTCTGATACCCAGCCCATCTTGGAGTCACACCCAAATGCTAACCTGCTTAGTGAGGATCCTCATACTCTGACATCTCTACCCCGAATTCCATGCCCAGGTAGAGTCACACATGGGCTGACCAGGTGAGTTGCCCGAGACCTTCAACCATTCTAGTCATCCCTTCATGTCCAGGCTTACCCAGGAGTCACACTGGATGAACTGATCAAGATCTATTCCCTATGCCCCTCCATGCCCAGACCCAGCTGGAAGTCCCACTCATATGCTCTAGCAGTCAATCTGCCTACTCAACACATGCAAATCAATACATTTAATAAATCATAAAAACTTTAAGACAACAATTACATATCACCTCCATAGATGCAGAAAAGCCTTTGAAAAAGCCTAACAAGCCTTCAAGATAAAAGTCCTAGAGAAAGTAGGACTGGAGGGGACATACCTCAACACAATAAAGGCTATGTGTGACAAACACACTCCAACATCATCCTAAAAGGAGAAAAACTTGAAAAAAAAACATATAAACAATCTGAAATGAGGCAGGGTTATCCAATATGATGCTTGAAGATCTAGCAGTAGCAAAAGAGAAAAGAAGGAATTTAAAGGGATTCAAATTTGGAAAGAGGTCAAATTCTCCCTATTTGCAGATGACATGATTATACCTAAGAGATCTCCAAAATTCCACCAGAAAACATCTAGAAATGATCAACAATTTCATCAAAGTAACAGGATACAGATGCAATGTTTAAAAAAAAAAAAGACCATAGGCTTTCTATACACTAATAATACACTGAGAATGAGATCAAAGAAAATACTTCCATTCACAACAGTCTCCAAAATATGTGTCTAGGAATAAACCTAGCCAACAAGAGACAACTAAAAACTTTAAGTCTCAGAAGAAAAAGGTTGAGGGAAACATTGTAAGAAAGAATGATCTCCTATGCTTATGGATTGGTAGATTTAATATTGTAAAAATGGCCACATCACTATAGAAACAAAGAATAACTAATCTCAGTGCCACAAAGTGATGGCTTCTCAGCAAGGCAATTCATTTTGCATAAAGTGTGCTCCAGAACATCAACTAGGCTAGCAACAAATGGGGCCAACATGATGTCTGTCTTTTAACCCAACAAAGATGGTTACTGTGTCTCATTCCAGTGGTAGTAGCTTCAAGTCAAAATCTGACATGATTGGCTAACTAGAATAACAAGAAAGAAAGGGAGAAGGGTGAAGGAATATGAGTCCTTGCCAGGCTAGCTACCATTGGTTTAAAAGAAAATAAAATTTCATAGTACTAAGGTAATTTATAGACTTATCAAGATGCCAATCAGATTCTTCACAGATATAGAAAATCAAACACACACACAAAGACAGACAGACACACACACACACACACACACACACACACATATCACCCTGAAATACGTATGGAAACACAAAGACCTTGAGAAGCCAAAGCAATCCTGAGCAAAAATAATACTGCTAGTGGGATTGCCGCACCAGATTTCAAGTTATATTACAGAGCTGACATAATAAAAACAGTATGCTACTGACACAAAATCATATGCATAGCTCAACAGAACAGAATAAAAGTCCTATATTTAACCACATGTAATTATAGACATTGATATTTGACAGAGACACCCAAAATACACAATGGATAAAAGACAGCATCTTGAACAAATGGTGCTGTGAAAATTGCGTGTTCATACAGAGATTCTTCCATCCATCCATCCATCCATCCATCTATCTATCTATCTGCAATACAGTGAATATCTATCTCAGTGTAGAAACATCAACTCCAAATGGATCAAAGACCTCATCTGAAACCTGAAACACTGAAGCTTTTGGAGCAAAACATAGGTCATATCCTATAAGACACAGGTATGGTAAAAGAAAATCTCTGAATATGACCTCATTCACTCAGGAATTAAGACCAAACATTTGACAGTATAAGTGGGAGAAGAGATCCTTGGTCCCATGAAGGCTGGACATCCTGGGGGGGGGTGGTATTCCAGGGTGGGGAGGTGAGGTACGGGGGAAGGTGGGTGGGGGTACACCATCATAGAGGCAAGAGGAGGGGGGAAGGGATAGGGAGTTCCTGGGAGGGAGGGGGGAAAAGGGAGTAAGGGGAAACATCTGAAATGTAAATAAAATTTCCAAAAAAAAAAACTACAAAAGCTTCTGAACATCAAATAAAACAGTCAAGTGAAGGAGAAGCCCACAGAGTGGGAGGGCATCATTGCCAGCTACAGATTCTATAGAGCATTAATATCCAGAATAGACAAAGAATCTAGAAAACCATTGACCTGGTCAAAAAAATGTGCTATGGATCTGAACAGAATTCTCAAAAAAAAATCACAAATGGCTAAGAAATATCATTTGAAAATGTTTATCATCCTTAGTAGTCAGAGAAATGTAAAGAAAAACCACTTGGAGATCATATCTTACTCCAGTCAGAATGGCTAAAATCACTGGATCACAACCTCCCTAATGATGCTCTTTAATATAGTTCTTCATGTTGTGGTAAACCCCAACCATAAAATTTTCATTCCTACTTTATAACTGTACACAGCTAGAAATTACTGTGTAATTTTGCTGCTGTTATGAATCATAATGTGAATATTTTTGTTTTCAGATGGTCTGGGGTGACCCTGTGAAAGAATCATTTGACCCCGAAAGAGGTCACAACTCACTGTTGAGAATCAACAAAATGACTGACAATAAGTGCTGGCAAGAATTTGGGGAAAGGAGAAATCTCATTCATTGTTGGTAGGATTGCTGGTGTAGCCACTACGAAAATCAATGTAGAGAATTCTCAAAAAGCCAAAAATAGACCTACTCCTATGGAAATCAATGTGTAGACTTCTCCAAAAGCGAAAAAGAAATCTATCCAGCTACACCAGTCCTTGGCATAAACCCAAAGGACTCGACAGTCTTCCCCAGAGATATGTGCTCCCCATGTTCACTGCCGCTCTATTCCAAATATCTGGGAAATGAAGAAGCCTAGATGCCTATCATCTGATGAATGGATAACACAAATCCAATCAATAGACACAATCAAATTCTTTTCAGATATAAAGAAGAATGAAATCATGAAACTATGGAGAAAACTATAAAATTTGAGTGAGGTCACAAAGATCCAGAAAGACAAATGCCACGTGTTCTCTCTTATGTGTGGATCCCTCCAAACCTTTAGATACAAGTATACAAGCTAGATAGCCACAGTAGGATTTGTATATATGTGTTTGTATGTGTTTGTATATATCAATAATAATTATTGAAAAGGTTATGAACTAAAAGATGGAGGGGACATGATGAGTTGTCGAGGAAGAAGAAAGGAGAGAAATGATTAAATAGCATATATTCACATATGCAATCCTCAAAAATAATCTTAAATATACATTAAAATGACTAAAACATGCCTTAAAAATGAACCATTGAGGTAGCTTTAAAAAAAATAATGTTTTTTAAAAATCCCATTGGCCATTTTTCCTTTTAATTCTTTCTCTTTTCATTTCTTGAAATAAAGTCTCTCTGTGGCCCAGGCTGACCTCAAACTCATAACAATCATCCTGTAAGTCTTCCAAGCGCCATGAGGGCAGATGCATGTCACCTGTCATATGCTTCCTTTTAAAATGAGAAAGTATATGTGCATATTCTATGACTGTCCCGTCAACGATACTCATTGTCACACTGAGCAGAGACAACGCTTGCATAAGAGGCAGCTTGACCATATCCCCAGGAAGCCTCCCCATCTCAGTCCTCTAAGCTGCAAGAAATGGGACTGCAATCTTCATATATCAGAACATCAACATGTTTCCTCTCTTATAATAAAAACCAGCAAGAGTTAAGGTATGTCAGACTGCAATTCTTACAAAGATTTCCATCCACATATGAAAGAGCTTAAAAGAAGTCAAGAACAAGAAAAGTCTCAAAGCACATAAAATAAACAGTAGTTCTATTTCTTTTTCAGTTTTTCTGAATTAACTAACACAATGACAGCTAGTTTTGTTACCTTTACAACAATCAGGGGAAATGATTAAAGTAATATTATAGAAGAATATTTAATGACATAAGGGAAATATTTATTCTTCCATATGTTGTTAAAAGATAGAAAGTATACATCCAAACAACACACCTGTCATATAAAATTCCCTCGCATCCTATCTCCTTGCCCTCTATTACAAACCATCAGCAGCTATAAAACCCTAGGGAAAGAAAGGGTAAAATTAACTCCCCTGAATTATTAATGTCAAGTGGTTAGGTTCCTGATTGTTTTTCCTATTACCTTGCAAATTTTTCCTAAATTGATTATGACTTTTTAGAGTCAAAATAGCATCCAACCTCAACTGGAGTATTTTAAAACTAATTGAGATGGTTCTTTGGAATACACAGGACCCGTTAAATATAAAAAGTAAACATTTATTAAACACTAACTTAAAATTCAATATTTAAAAAGCATTCCATTGCTGGGAGAGAGAAAGCTCTCCACTTGAGAAGCCAAGCATGGCAGCAATCACTTCTAGCTCGGGTACAAGGGAGGCAGAGAGAAAGATCCTGAGGTTCTCTGACCTGCTGGCCTAGCCTGATGGGGAAGCATGGGTCTCAGTGAGAGACCCTGTTTCAAAAAACAAGTTGTAGTGATAAGATGGCTCATAAAAAAAGGTGTTTACCACCAAGCCTGGCCACTCAAATTTCATCCCTGGGTTCTGCATGGAAAAAGGAGACAAGTAACCCTACAAGTTATTTTCTGACTTGTACGTACACACATGCACATACATATTAATAAATATAAATAATTTTAAACAGTTAACAAAAAAAGTTAGACAGCTTCTGAAGAATCATATCCAAAGTTCACACACACACACCTGTGGATATGCTATATAATATACATAACTGTATTCATATTTTCAAAAGTGAAGGGTAAAATATTACCTTCAGGCTATAATGCATTAAAATTTACATATTAATTAAAATAAAGGAGATCTATATTAACACAAATAAAAAAGAGTTGTCTGCTCTTCCAGTAATCTCAACCCTTTCACATAAAGTACATTCACACAAGAACACAATCTCAAGAAACATGAAATTACAGATGCAGCCAAGTCCCTGGCCTTGGTTTGTTTTGTTGACCAAACACAGCATGAGGCTGTAATTAGAAGGCCTCTAAGAGGGTAGGAAACACACTTTCTGAAGTGTGCTTTGTTTTTATGCTATCGGCAAATGTCAGAAGGTTTTCCCAGGACTGAAGGAGGCAGCTATTCCCACCCTATCATAATAAACCTATGATTTCCTGTAACATAGACCACTTTTTCCTAAGGTCCTCAAAGCTATTTATTCCCAGAGACACTGTTGTGATTCTGTCCTGTGTTAGAGGGACACAGCTAAACTCAAAAGGGACTAATGAGTGACCATAAGAAAATATCTGAAAAACCTACAGCACAAATCCACACTAAAATGACAGTCTCAGTAGGTGAAGTCCTCCAAATCCTGCCCTCCAACCATTACAAACTTCCAAAACCAACCAGGCCTGGAGTGTGAGGGAGCGAACGCAGAACTGGTTTTAAACACTTTGCTCAGAAGAGATCAAGATAAGGTCACCGTCCTTTTGTCCTCTACTCCTTGGATGACACTTTAGCCTTCCACAGTGAAGAATACAAAGAGAGCAGAGCCAAGAAGCCAAGCAAAATGCAATTATTGATCAGATGACCAAGGAAAGTCAAGTTTTCACCTCAGAGGTGGAGAGAACGCTCAAAGCCAATGCAGTGTGATCTTTTGTCCAGTTCCCTCCTCACTACAACTATGGTAAAGCAAGAAGAGATGTCAGCAGCTCGACCCACACTTGGCCCCCACAACAGAGGTACGGAGCGAATCTGCAAACCATTCATGTAAAATTTGATAATTTTATCTAAATTATTAAACTGTTCAATATATTCAGTCCCAGCCCAAAGGACTGGAGGCAAAGGAGGGCGGGTAATGACCCATATAGAGTACATTTCTCTTTCTAAAGGGCTTGGGTTAGACTGAAGGTGCTTTCGGATGCTGAGGACTTCGGATACACAGCTGACTACACAGAATCCAGCAGTTTCAGATGACACAACTTAAAATATCATTTCTATTACCACAGTGTTGTCTTGTAAAATTCAGAGAAATTTCTAGAGATTGACGTCAGCAGTAGGAAGGAAAGGGCTGTGGCTTCTTTTATTCTTCTTGGCATCTTTAATCTTGTACCACACACCTTTAAAGTAGACAGAGAACCTGCTACCTCAACAAAAAAATTTCATTAAAAATTTGAATAGACTTATTTTACTGACAAAACAACAAAGGCTTTTTGAGCTTGAGGCATGAGGTGTGAACAAGCAGAGATGTAACAGTAACAAAGACCTTGGCTCCAAAACAAAACAAACAAAAGTCTTGCTTTTAGTCACAAAGGTGATAGAATAATGGTGGCTTTAAAGTTGCTGGTGGGGTGGGGGTGGGAATAATGATGACACCATTAAGCAAGTGCACTGTGGGTGTTTCAGAAGCCACATTGTTTCTATTGAGATCACAATTAGATGACAAACAAACTGGTAATTCAGATACACCTTTGCCACTGACAGGACAGTAAGAGAAGCAGTTTTGACTACAGAACTTCACTCCAACAACTTCTCGATCCAATTATTTTTCAGAGTGAAATAGGGATATTAGAGAAAGAATATTATCTATCTCCTTCTTTAATAATCATCTGCCCTCCACTAAGCAGGAGCAGCATGATGCAACCTTCACAGTAAGCATTGAAGTTCTAATACAAATGGACTAATTCACCAAAAAGTAATGAAAAATGATCAACTTTCAGAGTTATTTTAATTACATATGCTTTGTCTGTCAAAGGCTTACTTGACAATAATGGAAGCTAGAGACTGGACGAACATTTCCCAGATGCTCTGACCGACTGCTTTCTGAAAAGCAAAATGGGGTTAGAGGTGAGCAACACCTCTAACACTTCGACAGCAGTCTGCATTACCTCTTAAAGTTGATGGGAGAAGGATCCTATCTTTACCATTGGGAATTGGTTCCACAAGATAGGCATGGATTTGGAGAGCATTCGATGGTTATCTGCCTATAATTATGTCTTTGTTCTAGCCTAAGATTTAGATTCCTTCCTGAAATTTCTTCTTTGTTCTAGCCTAAGATTTAGATTTCTGCCTGAAATTACTTCTTGGTTCCAGCCCAATGTCAGATTCCTGCCTGCAGTCCATTTCCTTGTCCCTGGCCTATGTCAGATTCCTTCTAAACAGCCCATCTCCTTGTCCTTGGCCAATGACAGATTCCTGCCAGGCAGCCCCAAAAGCTCTCTACATCTCCCTCTTTTTATTGCATAAACCAGACGAGCCTGTCTTAGGTCATCCTGACAAGAAAGCCCTCCTTACCCATTGTGGAATATGCATTATCATAAGCAATGCACTTCTGTCTTAGGTTGGTAAGGCTCTGTGCAGAATCTTACACATCCTTGGCTTGCCAGCCTGTTAAATTAATAACTCTGTCTGGGGGTCCATTATCAGTTTCAAGTCATGTACTTTGGCTGCCAGTCTGTTGATGTAATTAGAGACAAGCTTTAACACAATAGGCAGGAATAAAAGTATTCCCAGGACAAGAAGGGCTAGCCTGATCAAGCTATATATGCCATTCCTGAGGTTTGACTAAAATGGAAATACTGACCTCAGGCCATGGACAATTTTATCGGCATCATCTGCGGCATCAAAGCTCAACAAGGCAGCATTCTTTAACCTCATAATCTCACTATGCAAAGTTAACACACGCAGAGAGGTGTTAGGATTATGCCAAATATCCTACAGGTGTCTTTAAACATTTTTTCTAATTATGATGACAATCATTGTAAATTTTAGAAGTAACACTACTCCAATGATATTTGTCATGACACTTGGAATGGCTCCTAACTCTTGAACCTTGAACCTCCTTCAGATAATTTGAATGGGTTATAGAGCATCATCCGTTGTTCCAGATACCTATATAAATCCTTTTGTATACTCAATACATTAGTAACATTTTTTGCTAGATGGTTAACAAAAATAGTTGTCTTAACTACTTGTGTCAATGCTACTGCAAAAGCAGTGGTGCTAGCAATTAATGAAATTAAAGCTGTTATACCAGCAATAATCAAACCTGCTACTCTCTTGCTTCTACTTAAAGCCTAACTCACTTCTTCCAGCACTTTCAAGCTTTTTTTGGAGAATCAAGGTTTTCTAATACTCAGGGCAGAAAGACAAAAGCTGGTTGATAGATCTCCATAATAGACATGCCAGGTTTCAACACACTAACACAATTGGAAATTATACAGTCAATGCAACTTATAATAAATATTGTAGAAGAGACAAAGACAAGTTTAGCTTGACAATTAAAAGAGCCTTAAAACATGCACTAACCCTTGTTTGAAATCCAGATCCTGTCCCAACTTTATCTCTTGCTATCATAACATCATAGTGTACTACAACTAACTTTCAAATATGTCTCTGAAAATGTCTAGATCCAGCCTTGTAAATGTAGACTGTTATTTCCAATATTGGATTGATTTCTAGACCAGTACATGATTGAGTCCTAATAGCTGGTCACCTTTAAGAAAAATACAAGAGACATTATAATTTCTCTTTTTGATTCTCTGACCCACAAGGTCTAAAAACTTAAAGCAAGGCAGCTTGTCCCATCTGGGATATAGTCAAGCAAAGATGGGTCAGGAACATATGTCCAATACAGCTCCCCATTCACCTTTGTCAAGGTACTCAGCAAGCTCAGAGGTCGGCATCATTCTTTGTCTCAGCAACAGAGTGTCTCATCAATCTTTTTAAAGTTCCACGGGCCTCTTCCATAATACCTTGTCCTTGAGGATTATACAGAATCCCCATAATAAATTGTTGACAAAAAGTCTCTACTGCTCAACTACAATTGCCAGCTCCATTAACTTTTTATTTATTGGATATTTTATTTATTTACCTTTCAATGTTATCCCCTCTCCCATTCCGCCCTAAAACCCCTTATCCCATCCCCCTCCTCCTACTTCTATGAGGGTGTGCCCCCACCCATCGACCCCTTCCCGCCTCCCTGTTCTTGAATTACCTAACACTAGGGTATCCAAACTTTCAGGGACCAAGGCCCTCGTCTTCCACTGATGCCTGACAAGGCCATCCTCAACTACCTATACAGGTAGAGCCATGGAGTCCCTCCCTTTGTGTTCCCAGGCTGGAGGTTTCCTGGGAGCTCTGGTTGAGTATTTTGATACCCCTTTTAAGAAGAACCAAAGCACCCATACTTTGGTATTCCTTCTTATTCTTGAGCTTCATGTGGTCTATGCATTCTATCTTAGGTATTGTGAGTTTTGGGCTAATATCCACTTATCAGTGAGTGCATACCATGTGTGTTCTTTTGTGATTGGGTTACGTCACTCGGGATATTTTCCAGTTCCATCCATTTGCCTAAGAATTTCATGAACTCGTTGTTTTTAATAGCTGAGTAGTACTCCATTGTATAAATGTACCATATTTTCTATATCCATTCCTCTGTTGAAGGACATCTGAGTTCTTTCCAGATTCTGGCTATTATAAATAAAGCTGCTATGAACATAGTGGAACATATGTCCTTGTTATATGTTGGAGCATCTTCTGGGTATGTGCCCAGGAGTGGTATAGCTGGGTTCTAAGGTAATACTATGTTCAATTTTCTGAGGAACCGCCAGACTGTTTTCCAGAGTGGTTGTACCAGCTTACAATCCTACCAACAATGGAGGAGTGTTCCTCTTTCTCTACATCCTCACCAGCATCTGTTGTCACCTGAGTTTTTGATCTTAGCCATTCTGACTGGTGTAAGGTGGAATCTCAGGGTTGTTTTAATCTGCATTTCCCTGATGACTAAGGATGTTGAACACTTCTTTAGGTGTTTCTCAGCCATTCAAGTTTCCTCAGTTGATTCTTTGTTTAGCTCTGTACCTCATTTCTTAATAGGATTATTTGGTTGTCTAGAGTCTAATTTCTTCAGTTCTTTATATACCTTGGATATTAGCCCTCTATCAGATGTAGGATTGGTAAAGATCTTTTCCCAATCTGTTGGTTGCTGCTTTGTCCTATTGACAGTGTCCTTTGCTTTACAGAAACTTTGCAGTTTTATGAGGTCCCATTTGTCAATTCTTGCTCTTAGAGCATAAGCCATTGATGTCCTGTTCAGGAACTTTTCCCTGTGCCCATGTGTTCGAGGTTTTTCCCCATTTTCTCTTCTATTAGTTTCAGTGTAGCTGGTTTTATGTAAAGGTCCTTTATCCACTTGGACTTGAGCTTTGTACAAGGAGATAAATATGAATCAATTTGCATTCTTCTACATGCTGACCTCCAGTTGAACCAGTTGCTGGATATCTAATGATAGCATTCCTTCTACATTTTGCCCAACAGTTACCTAGGCCTGGCTTGCTATAAAATAGACTGGCCCCTCCTCATTCTCTCTGCACCCTCCTCTCTCTCTGACTGTTCTCTCCCTGACCCCTTACTCCCTCTCTCTTCTTCCTCCTCCCCCTCTCCTCTCCCTTCCCTTTCCTTTTCCTCCCCTCCCTTCCCCTTCCCCTCTGTCTTTACTCCCTTCTCAACTCCCCTTCCCATATCCTAAATAAACTCTATTCTATACTAGACCCATCTGGTATATCAGGGGAAGGGATGCCTCAGCATGGGCCCACAGGGGCACCACTCCCACCTCACCATATTGTGCTCTATAAAATTCTCATCTTTTTATAAAACATAGCATCTACCATCTTCTGACCTCTGTGGGCATCAGCATGCATGTGGTGCACAGATATGCATGCAGACAAAATATCCATATACATAAAAATAAAATTAAGTTAAAATAAAAAAGCAATGTTGGAGACAATGAGAAAGGTAAATATGAGAGCTTGCATGGGGAGGATATTGGAGTAGGGAGAGGGAAAACCAGAATAAGAATATATTGTATGTAAAGAAATGTTGCAATAAAAGAAAAATAGAAAAAATAAAAAATTTAAGGATAAATTAATCAAAAAAAGTAAAAGAGCTGAGATGGGCAAGCCAACCAGGTAAGAAAAAGGAAAGAACTAATTAATATATGACTATAATTCAAGTTGCCTCAGACCCAGACAATAGGAGCTTGCTTCTACTGACTGTGGCAGAGGTGGGGGTAGGACTTCCTATAGCTTTCTCCACTTAGGGTCTAAAGGGCCTGGATGTTCTGAGTATTACCAACTCACCTCATAAATACTCACAAATATTCATATAACTTCTTTAAAAATCCATAGCATAAAGCATACCAGACTGTGCCTCACCTTGGGGTAGCCAGTCCAATCTCTCCTTAGGCTGTCACTTGCTTAACTTCACTAACTAAACTGCTGCTTGCAACTAAACTTTTGCTCAAACTGTCCATCTGTGAAGGGATTTATTTATTTCTACAAGCAGACAAGAACCAATGAACCCTTACACACATGCCATGCCAGGACATCTTTGACACACAGATCTGTTTTTAGGAGAACCCATGCAGAATTCTCTTTAGGTGACTGCTGTGGTGATTCATGTTTATTGATCTGACAGATTCCTGTTAGTATCAATATTCAAGGCTCTCACCCCACTGGGGATTTCATGAGGCTCAGCACATGGTGAAGGAGGATCAGATTTGGTGTCAGGACCCTGAGATTATAAACCATCTCTCTGCATCCGCACTAGGTCCCCCAACAATCACTTAACCTCCCCTCCCACAGCACGCAGTTGGGTTAGTTTTTCCACCAGCCATGTTGGGCTGTTAAATGAGATAATTGATGGAAGCCAGAGAATGACACCAGACACAATGTAGATGATCAATAAAATTAAGAAAACAACAGACACAACATTTTTCTTTTGGTTTTTTGAGACAGGGTCTCTGTTCATAGCTCTGGCTGTCTGAAATTCACTACATAGACCAAGCTGACCTTAAACTCACAGATGGGCCTGCCTCTGCCTCCCCAGTGCTAAAATTAAAGGCTACAATGCCTGGTCCAATATATACATTTTTATGCTCAGTTTGTGAGCTGGTAGGAAGGAAGAGGGAGAGTATAATACCGTAAAGTGCCGTGAAAAGATGTAGGTTCCAAGAGACATAAGAGTAGGCTTCCAAAGAGACATGGAGTGTGATAAAGAGCTGTGCTAGGAGAGAAGGGGGGCAGAGGAGTACAGAAAAGACACATGGGAAACTACACATGCTCAGCCTGCACATGGGCAGGATTTACACATCCAGAAACAGAACCCAAAGTGCCCACATGACTCGAACTCACATGACACGAAAGGCAGGAGAGCCAAGGTACACTCTTGTAGTGAAAGAACTTGGTCTTGCATTAAAACAATCATGAGACAAAATCAGGAACTCACACGAGAGTAACAGCGGTTATCTTTCAGTTTCGTCTAGGATTTTATGAAACAATACACAAGATTCTGAGCACATGGCACCCGAAATGAGCAAGGTACTTAGCAGAAATTTGGAGGCACAGAATATCAACGTGATCACAGCATATACTATATTAGCATAAAGTGGAAAACACAGTAGAGACTTTTTAAAGCAAAATTCAAACTTTGTTCTACCAGAAAGATGCTACTGACAGCTTCAGAGCAGGAAAGTAAGATGCATGTCCCCTATCTTCTCCAATATCAAGCTTTATTTACAATGTGAGGAATTCTAATCATAGAATGGATCTACTTCACACCCAATGCTTGGCAGCATGCAAGTTTTCAATAACTAACACAGAAGTGAAAAAATACTAATTATAAGTATGTTTTCTTTTAAGCTAGTTGATTTGAAGTACATAGAATGTATGTACACGTGAGCATTTGTTCTTGCTTTTGCCTCACCATTTATATATAAGGGCTCTAAATATCTGCAGATTTTGGCATCTAACTTTGCAACTGATCCACATCAGGTACTAAGTAACAGCTATATAGTATGTACATAGGGTCCCTGTATTTATATACACACACTTACATACATAGTAACTCTAATGTGTTCACATTCTATCTCAATCATTTTTTATAACTATCACACATACAGCTCATAATCTTTTTTAGTCTGTTTTCATCCAAATCTGAAGTCCTGTTTTCTTCATTATTTGCCACTGAACTCCCACTAGAGTTAAAAATAACCACATCTCCAATTCAGATGTGCATGGCACTTTCCTTCCAAGGAGCTTAAGTCACTGCATAATTAGTCCATGTTGTCAAGGCCTGTGAGATAGTCGGCCGGAGATACTGTAAATGACCTCATCGGTCCTGGCAGAAGGTCATCCCAGAAGAGTGAAGCATATTGCAGACTGTGATAACTGCCTGTTTGGCATGGAGACATACGGTCATACCAAAAGTTTGACAGCTGACTCTGATTGGAAACATGTTTAATGGGGTCAGCAGGCTCTATGTTCAATCAATAACTCAAAAGAACCAAGTTTGACACTGCCTGAATCTGGAAAGTTGTTAATACTACCTGTCTTTAAATTTCGGTGGAAGACAACCTCCTATCTGCACAACCCAAATATTACCATGTAGCAGTACTACATATTTATACCCATATAGGAAAATTGCACATTACAAACATCAAATATTCAAATTTCCATCTAGCTTGTTCAGAAAAAAATGAATAAAGTTGATCCCCCAAAAGATTTTTTTTAGTACTGTTCTTGGATTTTCATTAATTAATTTGACAACCACACCTAAATGACAAGCTTCACCAAGAAGCAACCAGACCGTTGACATTTAATAAAACCCCCAAAGAGGAAAATAAGTTGGCATTCAAAACGCAAGCGCAGTCACAATTTGATTCATCTTTGTTCCAGCCAGCTTCCAAATACTGTAGCAACAGATGTGACATTGAATCACTGTGGCTTCTAATGAATTTAATTACCATGTTCACATTACAGAAAATTTCACCCCAGAGAGGAACCTAGCACAGCTACATTTAACTGAAAGCTATCAACTTGTCACGCAAGGTATGGCTTAATTATGAAGATGCAGTCATCCAGTTCTCTTGTGATCACTCTCCTCGGGTCCTTCTCTCTGTTCTCTCTCTGCTCTCTCTCTCTCTTACTCTCTCTCTCCTGGTTCCTGTGCCCAGCTGATCTATGCTCTGCTCTTCTCCTCTCTTCTCCTTGTTCTCTCTTTTCCCAGCTGATCTCTCTCTCTCTCTCTCTCTCTCTCTCTCTCTCTCTCTCTCTCTCCTTTTCCCATGTGTTCCCAGCTGATCTCTCTCTCTTTTCTCTCCTTCTCTGTCCTTCTTTCTGTCCTCTGTCTTCTGTCATCTGTGCTCCTCCAACCTCCCTCATGGCTGTCTGTCTCTACCCTTCTCCAGGCCCTCACTCCCCTCCCTTCCCCAAAGAAACCTCCCTAATACCAGATTTGTTACACTGCATGATTTCTCAGGGGGGACCTTGGCATGGGCCTGCCAGGTAAACACACACACACACACACACACACACACACACACACTCACAAAGCTGTCTGTCACATTACATTTCATAACACAGTGTTAAGTGTAACAATGTACCCACTTAGCAGGCTAGGTATCTTGGACCATCAAGGGCTATTGTCACTCCCAATAACTTAAAGATGTATAAATCTTAAAATTTGGTTTGTTTTTCATTTATCATTCTACTGTATTTCTCAGTTAATTAAATATTTTCCACATAATTAAAGAAAAACCATATAAACATCACATGACTCCCCCAGAGTTTGTTTATCATCCCCATTTGTTACATAGTATACAAAAGTATTTGTTTTATGGATCTTTGACAGTATTAAGCACCCTTAACTTTTTTCTCCTTCCTTCCTTCTTTCTTTCCTTCCTTCCTCCTTCCTTTCCTTCCTTCCTCCTTCCTTTCATTTTGAGCCAGGGTCTCACTATGCAGCCTAGCTCACCTGGAGTTCACTAAGTAGACCAGGATGGCCTAAAACTCACTGCAATCCATCTGCCTCTGCCTCCAGAGTACTAGGAATAAGGGAGTGAACCACCTTGCCAAGCATCATTCTTAACTATTTTAAGCAATACTTGTTAATTTAAACATTTGATATAAATATTTATATCATAAATATAAATAGTGACATTTGCATCTAACAGTTACAAGGCAATGGGACCCTTTGAAGGCTTGAGAATGCTAGCAGAAATGGGCTATTTATCAAGTCCAAGTGGATAAAGGACCTTCACATAAAACCAGACACACTGAAACTAATAGAAGAGAAAGTGGGGAAGACCCTGAATACCTAGGCACAGGGGAAAAGTTCCTGAATAGAACACCAATGGCCTATGCTCTAAGATCAAGAATTGACAAATGGGACTTTATAAAATTGCAAAGTTTCTGTAAGGCAAAGGACACTGTCAATAGGACAAAACGGCAACCAACAGATTGGGAAAAGATCTTTACCAATCCCACATCCGATAGAGGACTAATATCCAATATATACAAAGAACTCAAGAAATTAGACTCTAGACAACCAAATAACCCTATTAAAAAATGGAGTAAGAGAGCTAAACAAAGAATTCTCAACTGAGGAAATGCGAATGGCCGAGAAGCACCTAAAGAAATGTTCAGCATCCTTGGTCATCAGGGAAATGCAAATCAAAACAACCCTGAGATTCCACTTCACACCAGTCAGAATGGCTAAAATAAAAAACTCAGGTGATAGCAGATGCTGGCAAGGATGTGGAGAAAGAGGAACACTCCTCCATTGTTGGTGGGATTGCAAGATGGTGCAACCACTCTGGAAAACAGTCTGGCGGTTCCTCAGAAAATTGGACATATCACTACCTGAGGACCCAGCTATACCACTCCTGGGTATATATCCAGAAGATGCTCTAACACATAACAAGGACATATGCTCCACTATGTTCATAGCAGCTTTATTTATATTAATAGCCAGAAACTGGAAAGAACCCAGATGCCCTTCAACAGAGGAATGGATGCAAAAAATGTGGTACATTTATACAATGGAATATTACTCAGCTATTAAAAACAATGAATTTGATAAATTCTTATATAAATGGATGGAACTAGAAAATATCATCCTGAGTGAAGTAACCCAATCACAAAAGAACATACATGGTATTCACTCACTGATTATTGGATTTTAGCCCAGAAGCCTGAAATACCCAAGATTCAACTCACAGACCACATAAAGCTCATGAAGAATGATTACCAAGTAGTGGGGGCTTCAGTCCTTCTTAGAAGGAGTAACAAAATACTCAAGGATGCAAATATGGAGACACAGTGCAGGACAGAAACCGAAGGAGAGACAGACCATTCCACCTGGATATCCATCCTATGTGCAGTCACCAAAGGTAGAGGTTGATGTGGATGTCAGGATGTACATGCTGACAGGAGCCTGATATAGCTGTCTCCTTAGAAGTCTGCAAGAGTCTGACATACTCAGAGCAGAAGCTCACAGCTAACCATTAAACTGATCATGGGGTTCCCAATGAAGAAGATAGAGTGAAGGCTGAAGGATTGAGAGATTCACGACACAATGAGGAAAGCAACAATCCCAACCAACCAGAGCCCCCAGGGTCTAAACCACCAGCCTGGGAGCGCTTAGGGAGGGACCCAAGGCTCCAGCTATATATGCAAGGGAGCTATATATATAAGTGGGAGAAGAGATCCTTGGTCCCATGAAGGCTGGACATTGGGGGGGGGGATATTCGAGGGTGGGGAGGTGAGGTACGGGGAGGGTGGGTGGGGTACACCAATGTGGAGGCAGGAGGATGGGGAAGGATAGTGAGTTCCTGGGAGGGAGGGGGGGAAATGGGTTAAGGGGAGAGTATCTGAAATGTAAAAAAAAAATTCCAATAAAAAATAAATAAAAAAAAAAAAAAAAGAAAGAAATGGGCTATTTAGACCGGGCCTGATTTGAAAGGGGATGCCAGTTTTACGTTTAGAATCTACAAGCAGCTTCATACACACTTCATGTGTACTGCTAATCTCTCAAAGGCTAACCCAGAGTCTCCGTTCAGTGAATTCTCACACTGAATTACACAACAAACAAGCACAGCTGGGCTTGTTTCTCACTGTTGCGCTCTACAATACATTAAAATGCATGCACTTTTAAAGAGATAAAATTAACTGAAAACATACGCACTAAATACCTCAGTATTAATTGTTGACCAAACGCTACCTCTCCCCAAGGATCTCAAGTTACTCAAAAAACGTTCTTTTCCTAGGGCTTTGTTTAATTCCATTGTTCCGGACTGTTCTGTATGGAGGATCATGTTCCATGACCTTTCAGAGATGGCTAGCCTTGTTTCCGTGAAGCTCCCTGTGAATTACATTTCTCCTCCTTTTGTTTTTGCTACTGTTGCGATTGCTGTTTGGTGGTGGTCCCTGGAGGGAAGGGGACTAAGTTCTATACAGCCCAGACTAGTTATTATATATGTAGTTTTATCATCAAATATCCTCAAAATGTCCCTTTTCAGAAAATAAAATGGATAATGCAAACCTTTTGCTCATAATTAAATTTTGTAGATGAATACCACCGCCCTTATCTTTACAATTCCAATGTAAGAAAAAAAAATGAATTAATGCACATAAAAATACTCTAACCCTTATAGCTCTCAAATCACAGGTCCCGCTCAATGTCAAGTTTCGTAACTGAATGTGAAGACTTGAAAAAGATGTTGTTATGAAATATAATGCGGCGAGGAGGTACCCAGTAGATCCATGTCCTTTCCCCCTGAGAAATTATGCCATGCAACAGATCTGTTATAAGGGGGTTTATTTGGGGGAAAGGGAAGGGACTGAGGACCTGAAGAAGGCATAAAGGCAGAGGAGTAGACATGTAGATGAACAGGCAGAGCCATGAGGGAAGAGAAGGTGGGAGCAGTACAGAGAAGGACAGAAAGGAGAAAGAGCCCTAGAACAGAGGGGAGGAAGACAGGAGGAGGGGGTCAGGGAGAGACAGAGAGAGACAGAGAGCACTGGCATAGCTGGGCAGTCCTCTTATATTCAGCCATACCTGAAGCACTGACAGCAGCGGGTGAGGACATAAGCCACTGCTAGGTCCCTAGGAGGAGCCTAGTAGAATCGTCTATCAGTAATAGTTGCAGTAGTAAAACTTTTCTGAATGGGATCAGTGATCAAAAATTAATTCAAAATCAAGCAGGCAATGGATCCAGACTGGTTTTGCAATGCTCACCATGTTCCATCACCTTGGTTCTGGACACAAAGCATGTGTATAATCTGTACCATGCAAGCTCTGATACTTGCAGCATTAGCAACTGTTGCCAGCAACACCATGGTTCAGATTTGAGACCACCGTTTGTCATCAACTGTGGTTTCTTCACTACTCACATAGTTTTCTGCTCTTATATAAAATGGCTTAACTACAGAAACAAAGACTTTCATATTTCCCTCTCATTGTTCCTCAGAATCAAATTAGTATATTTTGACATATTACATTAGATAATTAAGCACATACACCCCATTAATATGTGAAATGGCTTTTAATATTAATAAATAGCAAAGTTGTATGTATACCAAAGAAATCGGGGCCCTGTAATATGACACAGCAAGTAAAAAAGAGCTTGCTCAAGTCTGATGACCTAGGTTCAATCCCAAGGCCACACATGGTGGAAGGAACGAACTGACTCCTGAAAGCTGTCCTCTAACCTCTCACATATGAGCTATAGCACATTTGAACATATGTGCAAATAAATCTTTATAATTTATCAACAGTAATGCTTGATTTCTGTGCCCATCTTACACATCTGTATGCTCAGAGTTGCATAAACAATACTTTCTTGGTTTATTAACTAAGATCTAGCAGTTGGCTATCACCATTAAGGAAAAAAAAAAAGGCCGGATCTCACTCTCATCACCTGAACTCAGGCGACATCTCCTTCATACACATCTTTTTCTGACACATGACCCTTCACTTTTTAAAGGATGTGAGCAGAGAAATAATCCCACAACAGGCAGTGCTTCTTCACTAAGAGAATAAGTGTAAAACCCAGGGCCTCACTGGAGAGTAGAATCCCAGAAACGTCTCCCAGGTGCTTTATTTTATCAAACAAAGGTGTTTTCAAATAGTGGTGCACACCCTAATCCTAGAACTCTCAGGAAGCTGAACAGGAGAATCTCAATTTGGAGGACTGCCTGGGCTTCACAGCAAATTCAGGGCCAGCCTAAGCTACACAATGAGATTCTGTCTCAAAATTAAAGTTGAACAATAACAACAAAAATACACTGTTAATTCATTTTACAAATTAGCTTCTTGGTGATCAACTATTGCTTTAATAAAAACTGTACATTCTCTGTTTTTCTAAACGCATTGAAATGCTCGCAGGGCAGCCCTTGGGAAGGACTTGCCTATGCTACACAGGAGGGGCTTAAGGCAACTGCAGTCCTCCACTTCATCTCCATTCCTAGCCATGTTCCTGCTGGTTCCTTCTGGCTTCCCCAACAACCCAAGTCTCCCATGAGTTAGCTGACTTTCTAAGGCTCTAGGTTGCAGAAGTCAAGGTCGAAGCTAACTTGGATGGACAGGCATGAACCCCAGATGGGAGGCATGGCTCCAACAGTGAGAACAGCCTTGTTTTCCTGCCCTAATTGCTAGGCTAAGTCATATCCCAAAATAAAGAATTTTTCTCATCAAAATATAAAGACAGAGAAAATTAAAAAAAAAAAAAAAAAAAAAAAAAGGATAAAACGGCTCCGAGAGAAAAGTGCTTGCTGTACCCTTATTTACAAAATAACTTCTCCGGAATTAACAAGGCACAGAATTTTTGTTAATAAAACATACTTTGGCAGTCACAGCAGAAACATATTTTTAACGCCTCCTTTTAAGAAACCTTTATGTATCAGAATGATAATGTTAAATTACATGTTATAAGAGACAACTAGTGCTCTGGAGTCGTTGTCTTTGCTATAAAACTCTTCTTTCAAATGCTGTAGTATGTCTGAAAGGCAGTCAATAACAACACACAATTACAGAAGTTGACAAAACAGATTTTTCTTTTTCTTTTTTCTTTTTTTTTTTTTAGGAATAAACAATCAATTCTCAAATTAACACTGCAACCCTAAGTTTTCCATGTGCTTCATATTAGGACAGTGCAAGGTTTCTTCTGCTTTTTTATTTTAAAAAATAACCTTTTAAACATAAAGGAAGCCAGGCATGTTCATCCCATTATCTTGGCATGGAGGACCCAAGGCGAAGAATGGAGCTCAAGTTCAGCCAGGACAACAAAGACCCTCGCTCAAAATACATGAACAAGTTAATTACTTAAAATGCAAATGACTTCTCAAAATCTTAACCCACAGTACTATGCAATACCAAGCTACTCGGTTTCTAATTAAATGTCAGAACAGAGGAGCTCCTATCCTCCACACTTCTCCTGAGCACTTGAGACAGCTTACTGCAGTCTTCCTGGTTAGAAACAACAGCGGCCATAATAATTTCTAAGTCTCAATTTCTATACAGTCCCCCAAACGAACCAAGAGCTCCCTAAGTCACACTGCCAACACCTCAAGCACATGATGAAAGTTTCCTTCAGGTTTAGGAGTTTCTTTTTTTTTTTTAAAAGAATACTATCATATCATCTGCAAATAGTGATATTTTGACTTCTTCCTTTCCTATTTGTATTCCTTTGACTTCTTTTTGTTGTCTAATTGCTCTGGCTAGGACTTCCAGTACTATATTGAATAGGTAGGGAGAGAGTGGGCAGCCTTGTCTAGTCCCTGATCTTAGTGGGAATGCTTCAAGTTTCTCTCCATTTAGTTTGATGTTGGCTATTGGTTTGCTGTATATAGCTTTTAGTATGTTTAGGTATGGGCCTTGAATTCCTGATCTCTCCAAGACTTTTACCATGAAGGATGTTGGATTTTGTTCAAATGCTTTCTCAGCATCTAATGAGATGATCATGTGTTTTTTTTCTTTGAGTTTGTTTATATAGTGGATTACATTGATGGATTTCCGAATATTGAACCATCCTTGCATTTCTGGGATAAAGCCCACTTGATCATGATGAATGATTGTTTTGATGTGTTCTTGGATTCGGTTTGCTAGAATTTTATTGAGTATTTTTGCATCGATATTCATAAGAGAGATTGGTCTGAAGTTCTCTTTCTTTGTTGGGTCTTTGTGAGGTTTAGGTATGAGTGTGATTGTAGCTTCATAGAACGAATTGGGTAGTGTTCCTTCTGTTTCTATTTTGTGGAATAGTTTGAAGAGAATTGGTATTAGGTCTTCCTTGAAGGTCTGATAGAATTCTCCACTAAAACCATCTGGTCCTGGGCTTTTTTTGGTGGGGAGACTTTTAATGACTGCTGCTATTTCTTTAGGAGTTATGGGACTGTTTAGATGGTTTATTTGCTCCTCATTTAACTTTGGTACCTGGTATCTGTCTAGAAAATTGTCCATTTCATCCAGATTTTCCAGTTTTGTTGAGTATAGGCCTTTGTAGTAGGATCTGATGATTTTTTGAATTTCCTCAGTTTCTGTTGTTATGTCTCCCTTTTCAGATCTGATTTTATTAATTTGGGTACTGTCTCTGTGCCCTCCCAACCAACCAGAGCCCCCAGGGTCTAAACCCAGCCTGGGAGCGCTTAGGGAGGGACCCATGGCTCCAGCTATATATGCAAGGGAGCTATATATATAAAGTGGGAGAAGAGATCCTTGGTCCCATGAAGGCTGGACATGGTGGGGGGATATTCGAGGGTGGGGGGGGTGAGGTACAGGGGAGGGTGGGTGGGGGTACACCAATGTGGAGGCAGGAGGATGGGGGAAGGGATAGTGAGTTCCTGGGAGGGAGGGGGGGAAATGGGGTAAGGGGAGAATATCTGAAATGTAAAAAAAAATTTCCAATAAAAAAAAAAAAAGAAAAAAAAAAAAAAAAAAAGAAAGTTTCCTTCAGCAGTAATCCTTGGCGTTCCTTGACTCTAACTTTAATGGCTTTATTTTTTTAAAATGCTTTTAAAACTTCTAATGCATATATGGAAAAGGTTTTCACTTGCTTTTTAAAAAACAGTTGAACTGGGCAATAACTATCACAATGGCTGTCTGACACGGTATGTCTTACATATTTGGCTTTCACTTTGTCTCACATGTTTGTGGTGTGGACTTTTGTTTGTTGTGTTTGTCTCTTTCCAAACCTCACTGAACCGCATATCATTCTATAATGGGTATGTGTGGTAAAAATCCAAATGGGGAAATAACTGTGATGTCCCTATTCCTCAGAGAGGAAAATATGCTACTGACACATGCCAAATAAAAACACACACCAAGTTCACATAACTGAGAGCTAATACTATTCCTCAAATTCAAAGTTCAGATAAGTCTCCCCCCTCTAAAAAAGAAAATCAGACACTGGGGGCATCCTAGTACAACCGGCTCTTCAGCCCGTTACACACCACTGCAGCCACTGGCACTGCAAGGACCCTTCCCCGGGCAAGCCTTCCCTTCCTCTAAGCCATGATCCCACAACCCTTCCTCCACTCAGTGACCATATGTCAGGCATTGTGTGGGGAGCGATGGTTCCGGGCAGCCTGTATGGGTTGAGAGTCATGCTCTTTGCCTGGCTTGAGTCTTTGCTTCCTAAGGACTGCAGTTGGGGCGGCATGAGAACTGGATCATATTCTTGGAGGGCCTACCTGTACCATTTGCAATGTTCAGAGCAAAAGCAAAACTGAAGGCCTAATATCCATGTCTAAGTATTTCAAGGCTATAAATTAAGCCAAGTAAATATTCCTATTCTTATGTATTGAAGCTAGAAGATATGGTTAGAACTGATTATTTAGCCAGAATGTAGTGGTACTAAAAATATCAGGTCTTTCTCTCTCCACTCTGAGCTCTACCCTCTTCATAACTTTGGAGCACATCAAGCTCATTTGCACTTCCTGTAAATAGCTGCCCATTAGAAATCCCTTGGGCCCAAGAAGGAACACACTGCTTCCCAGGCTATCCTCAGGCAGAAGCCTATGAATACATTCCAGCAAGCTATAGAATCTGCAGGCCTAGAGATTTTCATCAGAAGGACACGAAGCAGCTAGATGTATTGGAGAAGGCAGGACCTAGCTCTAGGTGAATATATTCCCTTGGTCCTATGGAGTCCCCTGTGACCTACATGGACAGACAAGACTAAAGAGGTCAGAGAAAGGAGACGTTTCTACCTCAAATCTCAGAGCAGATATGAGCCCAGGAAGTACAGTGACAGATTGGCTGCTTTACTATCAGCCAAGCAATGAGTAGAAAGATAACCAGGAAGAAGAGAAGACCTGTCCACTGCTATCAGATGGCCTCTCACTAGTCCACCCTCATGTCTCTCTCATCCAGAGGGTCAACAAACTGAAAAAGTTAGGAAACAGAGAAGTCAGTATTCTGTTAATAAGTGTGGCGGGTCCCTGTAGTAACGAAGGTCATAGCTCAGAAGAATCTAGTAGAGAAAAGGGTCAGGAAAACTGGGAGAGACTTGGCATTCATTAAAACTTACTGGAGTGCAGTTCTGCAATCTCAGAAGGAAAACAACACAAACATAAAACACATACACAGCAGCATTTTACTCCATTGTTTTTTATTTTATATGTACAAATGTTTGTGTTTCTGAACATGATTGCTATAAATATTTTACATTCACCTCATTTACTCTTCAACTTCACCAATTATTATTACTAGCCACAGTTTTTTTTTTTAAGCTACATATGTATATAGATGTCAGATTCCCTGACATCTCTAGAAAGAGAGAACAGACTTTTCAAAGTTGTCCATATCCAGAGGTTAGGCATGGCCCCTGGTTGAGGGATGGGGCCACCCACCAATCTCAAAAATTTTAACCCAGAATTGCTCCTATCTAAAGGAAATACAGGGACAAAGAGTGGAGCAGAGACTGAAGGAAAGGCCATCCAGAGACTGCCCCACCTGGGATCCATCTCATATGCAGCCACCAAACTCAGACACATTGCTGATGCCAAGAAGTGCTTCCTGACAGGAGCTGATACAGCTGTCTTCAGAGAGACTCTGACAGAGCCTGACCAATAAGGATGTGAATGCTTGCAGCCAACATCGGACTAAGCACAGGGACCCCAATGGAGGAGTTGGGAAGGACTGAAGGCTAGAGTTTGCAACCCCATAGGAAGAAAACATATCAACCACCCAGACCCCCATCCCCAGAGCTCCCAGGACTAAACCACCAAGCAAAGAGTACACATGGAGGGACCCATGGCCCCAGTTGCATATGTAGCAGAGGGTGGCCTTATCAATGGGAAGGAGGCCCTTGGTCCTGTGAAGGCTCAATACCCCAGTGTAGGGGAATGCCAGGACAGTGAGGTAGGAGGGGACAGGTGGGTGGGGGAAAACCCGCAAGAAGCAGGGGAGGTTTGTAGAGAGGAAACTGGGAAGGGGGATAACATTTCTGACCTCCATATGTCACTAGATACACATCATACAAGTGGTTGTGAATTATGTACCGTGGGTGCTGGAAACTAAACTCGGGTCTCTGTACAAGGAATAATCATTCCAAACCACTGAGCTATCTCTCCAGCTCCACTACTACAATTTTTACAAAAAAAAAAAAAATTAAACCCTAAACTCACAGAGAGTATGCAAGTTCCTGAAAAGCACAAAGCCAGAGAAAGCCTAGAACACACCACAGTTCTACATGAATCTGGAAAAGTACAGTTATCTAGCCCCACCCTGAGCCCTGAGTGTTCCTGCTGGTGGACTGCAACTCCAGATGACCATGGGTATCTACAGACAAATGGTCAGCCATGACTCCACAGTGTGTTTGACTAACGCGTAATAACAGCAACAACATAACAATATACCACACTTTATAATTTAAAGAAAGAACTTTCAGGGCCAACAGATAGTGCAGTGAGTGAAGGCACTTGCCATACACAGTGATGACCTGAGTTTAGATGCCTATGTCACCCTGGAATGAGGAAAAAAACTTCTGAACGTTATCTTCTGACTTCCACATGCACTGTGTCACCGTGCCCCAATATACACATACACAGCACACACACATACAACAACAACAATAATAAATTTAAAATAACTTTTAAAGTCATTATTTGTGTGTGTGTGCATGCACACATATTAGTATACGTGTATGTCTCTGTGTGTGTACACCATTCCAACTTAATTTTTAAACAAAAGAACCTCAAAGTTAAAAATATAGCACAGACCCATACATTTGAAAGAATTTAGAAAAGCATCTTTAAAAAACAGAAATTCTCCAAAAAAATTCAAATAGTTTTACAGATGAATTCCACAGATCCTGGAAGACCACACAACTCTGAATGGAAAGTCAGAAGGATGGACAACCACTACATGGAAAGAGTCTGAGCATTGGTGAGGCACACGGTATCTGAGCATCTTGTGGGAAAGATAACCAGACGACGGCACAGGGCTCTGCATTCCAGGCTTATCCCCACTGCTTGATACACCTGCTTTACGGACAGATGGTCTCCATGGCTCAGCCATGTGGTATCAACTTAAGGACTGCTAATATCACCAGATACTGATGGATGTGTGTGTGTGTGTGTGTGTGTGTGTGTGTGTGTGTGTGTGTGTGTGGTGGGTCTTTGTGTGTGTCCCTCTGTCTGTGTTTCTATAAATATTATTTAATGTTTACTTAAATTAATCACACTAAAAGATAAATTTGCAGCTAATGCCTTTACAGCGGAACCACCCCTCAAGCACTAAAAGATAAATTTATATCACTATTGTAATTGGAAAATCCATGTTACTTGCCAAATTAAGTTAACTGCCTAACTAATGCAATTTTAAAAGTAGCCTGAAAGTAGCTCACATTCTGCCAGCATCTGCTGCTGGCACATGGATGAGTTATTTGAGAAACATTTTACATGCCAAGCTCAATGGTTGAGTCCAGGTGCAAAGACTTTAAAACAATATTAGAAATATTTCAAAGAACAATTTAGCACGACAAAGAAGACTTTATTCCAGAAATAAAAGGAATTTTGGAACAGCTCTAGAATTTGTACTCTATACATAAATGGAATAACTTCTTTCCTCCCCAAGTTGCTTTTGGCCGATGTGTTTCATCACAGCAATAGAAAGCATAAGACATGTCAATAGTAACAAGGTTCAGAATGCCTGACTCGGGAAGCACAATATTTCCAGATTCCAAATCCAGAGTTCTGGATTAATACTGATCTCAGCAGGAAAGCATGCTTTTTTATATTAAATTTTATTTTCATTAATTTATTTATTCACTTTATATCTGACCATAGCCCTCCCTTCTCCTTGTTCCCCAACACACACACCCTTCCTCCTTACCCCTCCTCCCTTTCTCCTCTGAAAAGCAGGGCAGGGCTGATATCAACCCACCCTGGCCCATCAAGTCACTGCAGGACTAGGCACATCCTCTCCCAAGGACACCAAACAAAGTAGCCCAATTAAGGAAACAGGATCTGTAGGCAGGCAACAGAGTCAGGGAGAGTCCCATTCCCCACTCCAGTTGTTGGGGACCCATATGAAAACCAAGAGGAGTATTCCTTCCACAGGAGAAAGACCTTTAACTTACTAGAGAAAGACAACTCACTGTTTCTTCTACTCACCCATCATCAGACAGACAATTTAAGACAGTCCACTGAAGAGTTTGTCCAGACAGTCTTCTCCGGTGATACAATCATGCCCTTTTGGTACCAATAAGCACTGGAAGCCTGCTCTGTTACTTAAAACTGTCATGGGAAACTCTGTAATGGACGACTGTGTTGTAGTGTTTGCTTTTGCTATTTCTACAGTTTATGTATGGGGTACATACATAACTGGGTAAATAACTAAACTAGTTTATGCAGGTATTTTTATCCCTCTGCAAGGGCTCTGAAAGAACGTGGCTTTCTGAAACATGGAAGGAGGCATGCACATAGGACTTCACATTTTCCAGCTCACTCTCTTGACCTACTTTTTTCTAAGCGGCTTTCTACCCCTTCACCACACCAGCACATTAGAGGAAAGAGCCATCAACAGGGCCTGCTTGTGTGTGTCCATCCATGTCTAGGCACACTTAAGACAAGCTGAGTCTTTCCACCCTGGGCCACAGCTAAAATATGAGCCACTAAACATTTTCTTCAAGATCACGATTTCAGAGCTGGCAAAAGAAAGCTGCTGGATTCTCCCTGGAACTCATGGGCTGGGAGGGCTGACTTTCAAAGTTCTTGGACTATAAAAAGCTCCAGTGTTCGCAAAGAGTTCTGTGTAGGACGAGTAGGTGGGGGTATAATAAGAAAGAACAGTATTTTGGTCCTTTGGCAGATTTAATTCCTTCATCCCAGCCTCCCACGGAGACTTGTAAGGATGTGCAAATCATGCCAGAATGCCCCCAACCTTCTGCTCCTATAGCTCTGCCTACTACCCTCTGTCCCTAAAGGCTTCGAAATAAGGGTTGGGCACTCTCTTCCCCATCCCCCTTTATTATCCTCTTCCGTATTCCTGAAGAGAACTCCATTACTTCCTATAGTATTTCTTCTTCTGAATATTTCACCTTGAACATTCAAAATAACCACAATTACTACCCTGTAATGCATATTTCTACCAAACTCAAGACAAAAATAAATCAGGGAATGCTAAAATAAGCCTCTGGCTCAAATTCATGAAAAAAAAAATGGCTCAAATGAGACTGTGGTTTTTTTTTTTCTTTTAATAGATGGCATTAATTGCTATATTTCATAATAAAAAGATACTTTCCAACCCTCAAAACTAAAAAAAAAAAAAACTAAATATTTTTTCGTTTTTATCATTATTTTCCACAAATGTATTATTGTAAGTACACTTTTTAAACAACTATTTTTTTATTATAGTATCAAAACCCTAAAAGAGCTTTTGGACAAACAGTTTCAATTATTGTGCAGCACTGGTTTTAATTAGTAATATGAAGCTAATTTAGCCCTGGCAGTTTCCCTCTCAGCATTATACCCACAAGCATTTAGTAGGGAAGACTTTAAGGTCTCTCCCTCCCTTTCTTGGAAGCCTATAGAAATTAGACTTTGCGTTTGATCCATGATGATGGTGCCTAGTAAATAAATTATTCTTCGAATGCCAACTTACTAAACATAAAACCACAAGCATTATAGATATAATCAGTAAACTTAAGAAAACATCAATCCATATTTTCATCCATGTTTCTGGAATCATTAAAATAGAAATGACTGTGAGTGAAGATTGAGTAACGTGTTGCTGAGCAGAGGTGCAGATTAATCCACACTCTACCCTGAAGCCCCTGCACCAGCTCACGACATTCACCCAGCAAACATCAGGGCATCCCGGACACCACACTCAAAGGCAAGAGTTGAACATTCAGGTGACAAAGCAGAGCTGGGCCATGATCTGGCTCATGTGGTGCCTTAAACAAGTAAGCACATACTTGCAAGTCAGGTATGATTGAAGAGACAAACAGAAATGAAAAAATATTATAGAACAAGGGAGATACCCAAAAGCAATAACTGGATTATTGCAATATTAGTATCACATTAGAAAACTGTGTGGTCCAAGGCAGAGCTTTAGAGACAGGCAGCCAGGCAAGGCTGATAATACAAAGAAGTTTCTAGAGATGCAGAAGAGGAGAGGGAGAGGAGGAGTTGAGGAAGGGTAAGAGAAACACACCACTCAGAACAAGCATCAGCTTCAGAAACCATGGCAACAGGGTTCTTACACCCCGTGAGAGGACCTGACAGATCCTCTTTTGAACAGTGTCCCTCCCAAAGGGAATAAAATACATTCACAAAATATTTTAATCACAAAGTTTATGAAAACAACTAATGAAACTGACAAGTGGGCACTGTGAAACCTGGAAAACTGCAAGACGGAAGAGCAACACATAAGAATGGCAGCCTGTAAAACTAAACATTAGGGGGTTTTCCTTGTTTGTTCGTCTGTCAACAGGCTGTAGAAAAGACTCAGCAATTAAGAGCACAGGCTGCTCTTCAGAAGACCTCAGCTTGGTTCCCAGCACTCACTCAGACAGCTCACAACCACCTGTACTCCAACCCCACCACAGGCCGACTCCGCTGGCCTCTGTGGATACCTGCATGCATGTGCACATACCTATCCACAGACATGCAACATATACATAATTTAAAATGACTTGAAAACTCTAAAAGAAGTAAAACATCTGGACTTCCTCCTGGAACACTCCAGGTTTTCAGGACCGGAGGGAGCATAAAGCAAGCTTGATCAGCACCCCTCTGCAATCCTCCTAATTATTTCACATTAGATAGCAAGAGCCAAGGGAGGACTCTTCACAACTAAGCCTCTCACCTGGTTTGATTTTCCAGTACACCACTAGCAAGAGATTTCAAACCAAGAAAACAAAACACAACAGCACAATCCATTCCACTATTGCTCTTTAGTCTCTCCTGAGGAAAGACTCTGTATACCTTAGGCATGACTAACTTCAAAGAAATGAACCACACGAATGCCTGATGGCCAAGGAGGTCAGAAGAAGGGAGCCAATCCTCAGGAGCTGTAGTTAAAAGATGGTTGTGAGCCTGTTCGTAGGTGCTGGGAATTGACCTGTTCCAGGCCCTGTGCAAGAGCAGCAAGTGCCTCCAACACTGAGCTGTCTCTCTAGCCCTAATGATGGTATGTGTCCTAATATCCTATATTTCCTATATAAGTCAGAAAGTATTCACTGCATGCTCAGCACATTCTAACTCCCGATCCTAGATGAGCCCCCCTTGGTTCCTATTAGTGAGCAAATATTCCCACAACTAGAACACAGTGCAAAACAGTATATAATTAAACATGTAACTGCGAAAGAAACAAACAATGAGAAGCCTCAAATTTGGGGAGGCCTGGTATAACTATGAGGATTTCAATAGACCCAGAAAAGAGAAATAAAAGTCAGAGTGGAGGGAGAGGGTGAGTCAAGGTGATCACCCACATTAGGTCAACTCAGGGTGATCTACAGACCAGAATCTTGCTCTGCTCGAGGAAGTGGGGGCAAGGAGCCAGATGCCACTCTACGTTTCTACACTGCTCTGACATCCTAGCTTGTGACCTATGTTTTTGATCACCCCAGAGGTCACAGACCACCCGGACAGTATGAAACAATTCAGGAGAGCACATGTGGTACAAGCCACACTATATGATGCTTAACTGACAGCTTCAAACTAAGCATAAACAAATATAATTTTAATACATATGTATTAGATGCAAAAGCAAGAAATTACTTTTTCAAAAGAAATACAAATTTTGAAATTGGCTAAGAATAGGTGGAAGATGAACTCCGAGAATATCAGCTTCATTTTGGACGAAAGTTTAAAAGGAATCTGCAGAACTTGCTGAGATTGCTTCAACAATCTCTTCTGCTTCCGCTACTCATCTGCTTGAGTGGTGTCTCTGTCATGCGAAGACAAAAAAACCTAAAATATTACTACAGAGACGTCATATCCTATGATGTCATACCCTATGAGATGTGTCACCATTGGCACAACCGTCACTATGTTCACAAGCAAGACATGATCACCAGGAGCATTCAAATGCTCACACACTGACGTGATACATATGCATGAAAGCTATAATAGAAGGCATTGCTATTTCGCTAAAAATTATTGTTTTGGGTGTAAACCTACGTCAGCAAGATCATGAATACAGCAACGAGTCTTACTGTCTTTTCATATCCTTTTAAAGAACATACGTGGAGTTTTTAAATTGTGACGTTTTTATAATTTTTCTTTTTGTTTTCATTTGGTCTTAATTCCACTGAACTGTAACCTGTGCACTGATTCTAGCAATAAAGGATTTGAGCTTTTATTCTGTCTGAGCTCTTACTTTGTTTTTCTACTAATTCATAGTAGCAGTACGTCCCCACCTCCTTGTACTGGGAATTTAAATTTAAAAAAAGAAAAGCTGATCCCCCATGTATTATGATCTCCCATGAGAAACAGTGATCTACCCTAGATTTATAGAAACCAACCCAGAGTTGTGCAATTATAGCTTTCCTTAGGGCCATATTTCCCCAAATTCAGGATGTGTTGCTTGGTAACAGACTAAAATTAAATTACATGGATCCAACAGGAATAAAGTCATTGAAATCTGTTCATCATAAAGTCTGGGTCCTTTACCAAGCACCAGGTAAGCCATGTATAAACGTATAGTCAATTCCTCACAGATTTACAACTGGGTAGCTGTCACAATGAAATGGAGCAAAGGACTAAACTCAGCCAAAGATGCATTTATTACCTGGCAGACACTAAATGTTTCATAGCTTATAGAAGTCCCAATTGTTCCTCAGTTACTTTCACCTACCAACTCTGACAGCTAATAATGTCAACTTGACAGGATCCAGGATCACAAAAGAGCCAGCCTCTGGGCATGCTTGTGAAGGTTATGATTACATTTATTAGGTTAGTGGAGGTGGGAAGATCCACCTAACTGGGCAGAATCTGACTGGATAAAGAGAAGTAAGGTGAGCAGCTGCATTCCCAGTGCCCAGCTCCTTGACTGCAGAACACCGTGACGACCTGCCTCAGCTCCTGCCTCGGACCACCTTGACATGAGGGGCTAAACTCTAAAACTATAAGCCCAGATAAAAACTTCTGCTCTCCCCTAAGTAGCTTTTGCCAAGGTATTTTATTATCCCCAACAGAAGGAATAACTAAGACATCTCCTAATCTGACAGACTCACTCACAGAGAGACACCACAGTGTCTGGATAGCAGGACAAGTCAGTGTCCTGGGGACGATGCAACAGTAAAAATACACACAATTTGGCACTCACATTCACGAGTGATGCATTCCTTATTCGGATACTTGAGATCACAACTAAAGATGTGTTGTGGATAGCCCCAGCCTTGTATTTTGATCCTAGTTCCACCCCCCTGAGAGGGGCTTCAGAGGAGGACTGAATCAATGTTGTGGATAGCCTCAGCCTTGTATTTTGATCCTAGTTCCACCTTTTTGGGAGGGGCTGCAGAGGATGATTGAATCTGTACACAGAGGACATCTTGTAAACCTTCTGTCCAATTAAAACCTGTAAAATAAAGACTAGAGCCAGAGATTGGGCAGTAGAAGGGGAGGTGGAGAAAAAGGCTTAGGGGAGGAGAGAGTGAGAGGAATTCGATATAAAAGGCAGAGAAGGGGCAGAAGAGAAGGAGTCGCTGGGAGAGCAGAAGCAGAAAGAGAAGCAGAGGGAGAAGCAGGAGGAAGCTGAAGCAGAAGGAAGCTGGCGGTAGAAGGAAGCCGATGACGGAGCTGGACAACCACGCAGCCTGGATAACCGCAAGTTATAAGGGATCTCATAGCCGGGGATTAAAGTAGTGTAGTGGTAAATCTGCCCAATCTAGGCGTGCAATTTATATAATAATTATTGAGTTGTGTCTTCCTTTACTGGTCTCATTCGGGTAGGAGATCTTACAGCGGCAAATTTGGAGGTTAAATAATTTCTACTACAAAGATGATAATAGAGAAGATAAGAGAAAAAGAAATAGAGAAGAAAACTGGATGAGTTGTATTCCAATAATTCTACTGAAATAAACTCTATTTAATGACAAGATGTCATTAATAAATCTTTAACACTTGCTAACTTTCCCATTTTAACAAAAACAAAGATTTGGCAACTCTCAGTATCCAACTGAGGTGCAGTTGGTTGCTTTCTTTTCACTGTAACAGCTGTTACTGCTGGCCTCTCTGAACTACATAAGCATAGCTCTGCATTGCCGTTTAAAATAAATTTCCTTAAGTGAAAACAAATACATAGAAAAAACTATGCCATCAATAGACAAATCAGCACAGGAATAAACTGTAGACAACTGCCCTGAGTCAGGACACTCCTAGGCATTGCCAACCACCTCATCTTGCCTCCCCAAATCTCAGGGTATGGCAGCTCACCGGAGACTAGAAAGAGAACTAACTGTGAAGGCTGAGGACTCATAATTTCTTGCCATTATACTTCAAAGCACTGTCCAAGAATAAAACCTCATGGGATAATCTATCTACAAAGCAATCTCCTCCTTTTGATATTACTCAGAGAACATGTGATTTACAATTCAGGCTTACTTTAATGTGTGCATTAATCAAATATTTCTAACCTAAAATTCAAAGTGGGGTTTAATACACATAGGGGATAAGGTGAAGCAAGACTAAAATCTACTGCACAAACAGCCCAGGACCCTTGGGTTTTTTTGTCCTTTTCTGGTTTTAATTGTTTTGGATTAACTTTATAAGTCTCTCATAAGCCAAAACTGTGTTAAGAAAAAGTTAAACTAGGGTTGTACCTCACTACAGAGTGCTAGCCGGGTGCTAGCAAGGCCCTGGGTTTGACTCTCAGTTCCACTACAGCGGAGGGGTGGGCTGGGGGGAAGCTAATACAGAAGAACCTCTACAGACATCCACATCTAATAGGATGGGAAATCATGAAGTACTCAACTAACGACTTAAGCAGTCAAGCAAGGCTTGTGTTCAAAACCATATACATTTTCCCACAGGCTGCACAACCTTAAGGTCCTCAGTCCCTTGGTGCCTTGCTCCTCTTTCCCTCAAGTAACTCAAATCCACCCTCACTGCTGCATCAGCATCACACCTGCCTGCACTGACACAGGATGTGCCATATATGTACAGCACTTGAGAACCACAAAGTGCTTGTTCTCTGCTTCCTCAGGGCCAGTCCGGCACTGACCATAGAAGGAGCTGAGCTGCTGCCTGGAACAGTTTCATTGACAGCCATTTCCAGACAACACATTTTAAATCAATCATAGCTTCCATATGCTGAAGTGCTAGATACCCATCATCTCTGTTCATAGACGCTTTGCCCCTTTCTTGCTCTCTTGGTGCTACAGAGCAGAAAACAGGATGAGAAGTGATAACAGAGCAAGTCCATCAACCTCTAACGCTCTCACCTTCAGTGACTTCGCTGTGCGACCTACCATCTTCCCTTCCACAGGCAAGGCCACAGACATTCAGTTCTACTCCGACTGCGCATCGCTCAACAACTGTACCAACCAACCAAGAGACAGAGACACAGCAACTAGCCTGACGTCTCGAAACAGACGTTCAGGGTCCTGATCCTTTAATACATTAAAGCATAGAGTTTCTATAATTAACTCTGCTTAAATAAAACTAATATTTTTCGGCTAGAAAATGTTTTCTCTCCTTGCTCCTGAAGGTCATTCCATACCAAAGTATTTTACCTACATACTTTGAGGAAAGAGAAATGTGGGGTCATGATCTGCAAGTATTTCTGAGACGGTATTTGGAGGGGGCAGTCACAGGAGTAATAAGATTGAGGGGAAATGAGTGGTTAAGCTAAGAAAATGTTCAATATGAACTATGTGAATTAAACACACTTATTTTACACTTTTCTATATTTTACAAATTTCTTACAAATGAATTACCTTTTTTGTTTATTTGTTTGTTTGTTTTGTTTTGTTTTGTTTTGTTTTGTTTTTGAGGCATGGCTGTCTTTGTAACTCAGGCTGCCCTGCACCTTATTATATGTAAGAAACACAGATTAGCTCCAAACTCAAAATACTCTTGTCTCAAAAGTATCATTTTTTATAAGATGGAAAATATATTATAAATTTATTTTTAAAAATTTTATCTGGAAATCTAAGCACAAAGTCTTAAACACAACTTGAACTTGTACACAGGCAGGTATCAACGCTGATCACTTTTAGTTTTGACAAACACTATGTAGTAGCTTAACAACAGGCAAGCAAATTATATATTTAAAATGTCTATTATCCTTGAAATTGGTCAATAATTTCAAGTTATTCCTCCCTCTCAAGAAAATAATTCTAGAGAACATAATGCTCTGTGGCATGAGACTGGCACCTCAGACCAGTCTTCAGGGTCCTGTTTCTAGTGGGTTCCAGTGGGTTCCTGCCTGCTTGACCCAAGATAGAAATGTTCTCCAGAGCAATGACATGGAGAGTGTGGCATGGAGAGAGGGCCAAGGGTTACAAAACAGTTTTAAGACTGTATCTGATTGTTTACAAGTATCTTTGTGTGAAATGCCAGAGATCTGAAACCTGCTATATTAGTCAGGGTTTTACTACTGTGAACAGATACCATGACCAAGGCAACTCTTAAAAAAACAACATTTAACTGAGGCTAGCTTACAGAGGTTCAGTCCATTATCATCAAGGTGGGATCATGGCAGCATGCAGGCAGATGTGGGGCTGGAGGAGCTGAGAATTCTACATTTTCATCCAAAGGCAGATAGGAGAAGACTTGCTTCCAGGCAATTTAGACAAGGGTCTTAAAGCCCATGCCCAGAGTGACACACTTACTCCAACAAGGCCACACCTCCAAATGGCGCCACTGCCTGAACCAAGCATATTCAAACCACCACACCTGCCTTTGTTATAACCAGTAAGGAAGTCATTCCTAACTGTCAGGGGTTAGCAGTGCAAAGCAAACTAAGAGTGGTCACACATAATCAAGATGGCTTACATCAGTTCGTAAACAGGCTTTCAACTTGACCTTTCTATAAATGACATATATCAATGTCTCATAGTTAAAGAGGACAGCTTACGTGAAAAGGGGAAATCTACCCAGTATAATGTTCAGTTCATGCAGAAGAAAACAGAAGCGAAATAACTCACCATGCATAAGACATAAAATTACCTATAAAGTCAGAAAAAAAAACTACATTCTGACCAGGAGGAGAAAGCTAGCTCAGGTGAATGGCTTGGGGATTCTGGAACAGAATATTGTTTGAAGCAAAGAAGGCAGCTTCCATCTAGTCCTTAATTTTCTTCCTTTTTCTACAAAATCCCCGTGGCACATAATCATAGTGAACAGGGTTCACAACGAAGTGTCCACTTCGTCTTCAGGGTCTAGGGAGTAGAGATTACTGCTTCCTTTCACATGTGAAAAATGAAGCCCTACTGTGGGTACAGTAACAGCTGGGCTAAGCTCAGAAAGCTGCGGAATGGTAAACTAGCAGCATGCTCCCCTCCCCCTCCAAAGCATTGCCCTGTGTAGCTCCTCACATCCTCACTCCCCAGAGGGGAATGAAAGGGAAAATGTACCAGCGGTGGCTGCTAATGCAAATCTGACTTTATTCAGAACCTTCTGACAGAGAACAGACTTGGAAAGATCTCCCGGGCTGAAGTTTTAGAGCATCCATGAGTCTCTCATTACAGCCCAGGCACTGTATGGGAGCTCGGACCGGAGAAGTGTGAAGGCCACTGGAAACCTCAAGGGAACTTTCCTGGAGAGTCTAATTTTACCCAATGTTGAGTAATTTAAAATAGTATTTTATATTAAAGCAAAATATTTATTACACCCAAGATATGACATCTGATTGGAATTTTGTAAATTAAGCATTTCAGAGAAACATTAAAGTTGCAGAAAATTTTCAACCCTGAACAATGGGAGTCCTCTTCCAGAAGTAGTTCAGTATGGGGGAGGGGGCTAAAAAAAGCTCTGGAAAGTCTCATTAAAGGAAAAATTTACACAAAGCACTCTTTACCTTTTGGCTCTGGCATGGCTCTAACACAGTGGTTCTCAACCTTCCTGATGCTGACACCCTTTCATACAGTACCTCATGTGGTGGTAACCCCCAACCATAAATTATTTCATTGATACTTTGTAACTGTAATTTTGTTACTGCTACGGATCATAATGTAAATATCTGATATGCAGGATTTCTGAGATGTGACCCATGAGAAAGGATGGTCTGACCCTAAAGGGGTCAGACCCCACAGGTTGGGAACCACTGCTCCAACAGTGCTGTGACAGTGCCAAATCACTTAGATCAGTATCAGCATCGTCAACGACTTCACACACCATTCCCAGCTCCACATTACTATGACTACAGTGATGGACATGAGTTTTACCAGCAGGGCAGAACACTTGGTTTCAAATTTCTACAAAGTAGGAAGTTATTGGAGATGACCAGTTTCACTCTGCCTGGCTCACTATCTTCAGAGTCCACAGGCACCCTAGTCATGTGTTACGTGTAACTAACAATCTGAAGGTTGATAATTGGTCAACTCTGGTGAATTTTTTAACGTGTTGGCAGCTACAATCTTCCTAAGAACTGCTGCCAAGATGGCTGGTGAGTAATTCTGTAAAATATAATAAATGATTATTGAAAGATTTTATGAAACATATTGATTTTTTTATGGCCTGGCTGAAACTGGGTAAACAGTCATATAAATTAATGCTCAAAGACATGACAAGTATCTGGTCTCCTGTTTGAGAATCTCAGCATTTTAAAAATGGAAGGAAGGGCCAGAGAGATGAAAGCACTTGCTACACAAGCTTGGGAAACTGAGTCTGACTCCCAGAACTCATATGATAAAGAGAAGCCCAACTCCTGAAAAGGTGTTCCCTAACCTTACACAAACACCACTTCACATGCACGTGCGAACACACACACACACACACACACACACACACACACACACTCAATAAATGCAGTTTGAATTTCCAAATACATGTCTTTAATTGGCTCAATTTTATAAATGTAGAGATCCTGCCAAACAAGTAATTAACTACTAAGTTAATGCTAGTGCCTACATTTATAAAAATGTAGTGGAAACAGCCCAAAGCTACCAAAAGTTATTAGATTTTCAAAGTCAGTGCTGAAGGCTTGTTGGCCAAATCACTGGGGCTACAACCCTGATATCTCAGAATTAATACCCGGGCTCCAGAACACGATGCTCCCTCAAAATAGGCAACAAAACAAAACATAAAAGAAGGCTTTTCTATTGTGCAAATCCAAGGCATTGTCTGAGCGTCACTGTTCATTGTTCTATCTGCTCTCCGTCAGGGCAGTTACAACTGAGTGATCACGCCTGGTTCTTTTCCTAATTCCAACACTGTGAGAGATTCCACATCCCTCGAGCTTTCCACTCTCCAGAACTCTAAGTTCACTATTTAAAAGTTTGACTCAACTTCTTAGGCATGCATGAATGGCAGCAGCCAAGCATCTAAAATTCTGTGGCTTTCTCTCCCTTTTCTGTTTTAGTGAAATACCTCCCAAACTGTCAAGTGATATTCATTTATCTGAGCAGGGAGCTGTGGTTACCCAGAAGCAGGGGAAAAGGGAATTTAACCAATGAGAGTGATTCTGGCCATGTCTCTCTTGCATCGTGTCCTCAGATGCTCAAAAACAAAGGGAAAGAGGGTTGGGGTTCTAACCACACAATGAAACCACAGCGTACAGAATCAATGCTCCTGTACTCGATTCAACTGTAGCATTTACAACAGTGGTACACTCCAGTACTTTCTGAGCAGAACCATCCAGCTCAAAGGACTGGTGGCTATGGTGGTGCATCCCCAGTAATGTCAAAAGTGATTAGAAATGGACTTTTAGGGGACAATCATAGCGCATTCGTGGAGAAAAACAAGATAAAGTATGTTAGTGTCTCCCCTCTCAAGTTGGTGAATGACTCAATTTTGTTGGGTAACAGAAACTCGAATACACTTAAAGACATATTGTAACACTAACTTCAGTCAAGGTGCAGTCTGGGCATTCTGTACTCATTGTCTTTGTCATGGTGGACAAGTTGCAACCTATCTGCACCTTATTTCCTTACATGTTGAACAGGAAATACCCATCATTCCAAGCTCAAAAGGCCATGAATAATTAACTAGAAAGCATACTTGGAAAATATACATAAATAATAACAATGTTATAAATACATACCAAGAGCTATAGACAGAGAACATGTCATCAGTGATCTCAGGACCTGAGGGCAAGACCACCAACGAGCCACACAAACCAAACTCCACTCAGAGAACTCGTTTCTGCTTGACCTTTACCACACTGGACTATTCTGTGTATTTAAATCTCTTTATGTATTTAATTTTAATTTAGATGTTAACATTTTAAATTAGAAGTTTTCACAAAAATGTCCAAGATTCTTGGAAAAGAAAAAAAAAAAAACAGAAGACCTGAAAAATAATAAATTCTTACTTAGCAACGGCAGCACTTGTCTGGATTTGGAAACTCTGCCCCCTTCAGAGGAGCGTGCGGAATGCAGTCCCTGTAAGTTGCACCATAGCCCACCTGGTCACCAGCCTTCCACCTTGCCTGCCTATTCATTCACGTTATGAAAATCAGAGCCAACTTTCTATATGTCAAAGATAGTTCCCTCCTTTCAAGAGTTTTATGTTTATTTTTGGATTCAGCCAACATTTAATGTGGTTTGGGGAACTCCCTTTTAATGCACCTTAAAATATAGTTAGAAAGACAACAGGTAGGATTAGACTAGATAGCTATATATAAAACAGCTAGATGGTAGATATCATATGTACATTCAAAGGACGGTTGGTAAATGGCTTGAGTGAGGCAGAGAGAGAATGTGCATGTATATGTGTTAATAGCTCAGATTTCCTAGTCAGGAACCAACCCATTTGAATTGGATGGATTCAGTCTTTGACACCCAGGCTTCTCATGCTTCTATACCTCAGAACTACCATACCCAACCCTGACTATTACACAGGAAAGAAACTTCTATCCAGTTTGAGCTGCTGTCATTTGCCCCACTTTGCTCCATGCTCCCTCCTACCACAAGACTTTTTCACATGTTCTCGAATCTGCCTGGAACTCCCAGTCTCCTATCCTTCATGTCGCCAACTTCGCTTCCTTTTTCACTTCCGGCAAAAGAGTAACCCTCTCCTGAAGACCATGGTCCAGTCCCCTCAACAGCAAACCTCTCTGTGACTTTAGGCTATCATTTGATGTACCAGTGATTCATTAGTTAGTAGAAGGGATGCCAAAAATGGTTTTTCATTAGTCAAATGGATAATCAAGATTTTTGATTGAGCAATGGCTAAATGCTTGCCCAACATGCACATGTCCCTGGATTCTATCTCTAATACTACCAAAACAAAACAGAAAGCGAAGGTGAAGTCGGGCATGGTGGTAAATGCCTTCAATGCTGGCACTGAGAAAGACCACAATTTCAAGGCCAGCCAGAGCCACATGTGAAGACTAATTCTGGACTTCTGGACTATTTTGTGAATGGAAGGAAATCTATGTCTTGTGTGTGCTTCTGTGATCCGGAGGACTTTTCTTACCAGCAGATAGCTAGCTTAGGCCTTAATAAATGTACTTACACACTAAATGTGTTAGGTCTACAAAGGGACCACTTCTCTCCATCCCTGAGTCTTTGCACACGCAGTCCCCTATGGCAGAAGCACTCCACAACCTCCGAATGTTAACTTCTGCCCTCCTGTTGGCAGCTTAAGACTACCTTCTCAAAGACAGAGTTTCTCTCCAGTCCCTCAGGGCCCATCAAATCTCACAATATGTGCCACTACAAAACTCTATCCTCTTTCCTTCAATACTTCAAAGTATTTTACTACCCTATTTTTCTTCTTACTGCTCAGCTTATTTTTCTTGAGAAAGGATCTTGCTGTACAACTCAGGCTATTCTTGAGCTAAAATTCCTTCTGTGTTCAGCTCTAGTCAACACATCTATCATCATCATCATCATCATCATTCATCCTCTGCCATGCCCAATGGAGCATCTGCACAGATCTTGACAATTACCGTTAGTGAAACCTATCTCTGCATCTTTTATTGTATTTACTCATCCCAACACTAAGAAGAAGAGAGGAGCCAGAGGAACAAGGGGAAGAGAGGAAAGAGAAACCATTTCATTAGGCATAATTCACCATGGCTTAGTGAGCCTCCCTGTCTAGATTTCTTCTCAGAGGACTGAGAATACTTCATGGCTGGGAGTGTGGTAGTCCCGCTATGATAGTGTGGGGTTAGCACACATGAGGTCATGGATTCAGTCCCTTGCATTACCCACAAACATATGGATACAATCGATTTGAAGTATTTGCAGGGAAAGAGCTGAGGAAAATTAATAGTCACCTTAGCTATTTTTTTTCAGGTCCAAAGTACAGTGGTCAACTTCGTGTCCCCTCAGCACCTCATCCTACATAACCTACACTTGTACCTTAGTCCTTTTATTTTTTTTCTAAGGCAAAAACTACTCATCTTTTTGTAGCCTTTCTTTCCTTCTTGATTTCTGACTCCCTTCTCTTTCTCCACGTTCCTGCTTTCCTTGTCAGTTTTCAGGCTGAGGAACAGAAAAGCTGCTAGTCCCAGACCTCAGCAACAGCATATGTGCCCTGATCTGTGACGCCAGAGAACGGAATAACAGGTGGAACTCATTCCCAATCTCCCATTAGCAATGCTTGAACCTTAAACGCACTGACATCTCTGAAAGCCGAGAGACCACTGCTGTCCCTGAGAATTTAAGTGCAGGAAGAGAAGGGTTCGAGATCACTTCATGTCGTTTTGCATCAGGAATAAGGACAGAGACTATACTAGCCTTGCAGGAAATGAGGAAGAACATTCGTAATTGCTCTCTGCATGGCCATGAACTACCTGCTGAATTCATCTGGGACTTTGACTCTGTCTGCAGGTTGGGTTCGGTTTGCTTTTTCGGCGACGCTCCCACATCTACTGCCGCTACTATTCCAGAAATCTCATTTCATTTGCTTTTACTATCAGGTGTCTGCTAAGAAGTCCCAGCTTGTGTCCTAAACTGGATGAGATCCGACGGTTTAAAATCGGTGTGTGTAACCACTGACATCTTTTACAGTCAGCTCTGTATGGTCTTATTTGAAAGATGTATTTCCTGGCCACAGGAAAGCATCAATCTGAGTCAGTCTGCCTGTGAGTGAATTTTTAGTGGGTGTCCAGACTTCAGCCCATGCTCTGTGAAAAACAAAACATTTACCTTGCTCCCTCTTTAAATTATGTGCTTCTTCATTCTTGCCACATGGCCTAAGATGCTCACATGCTAGCATTAATAAGCAGGTGTACATTATTAGAACAACATACTGTGAGATTCCAATTCTCTAAGCTTGAAACAATGAAGGGAGTTTATGGTTTTCTCCTCTTTAAATAATACACACCTATAGCCCTGTCAGAATTCTTTCCACCTCACAAAGAGGAAGAGACTGAAACAATAGATAAATCTCCTTAGTCTCTCGAGCCTCACTCGTCTCCCATAAATATCAGAAGGGAGTGTGCATATTCTGGTGAATGTAGGCCAGCTGCGTGACGCAGGAGGGAGATTTGGGGCTAGAGATATAAATTTTTCAAAGAGCTAAAAGTAGCTCCTAAGAACCTGTTTAACACAACTGCCTGCCTGAGCCTCAGACATCTCTGCTGTCAAACATGGAACCATTTGCCTGTTCAAGTGCAGGGGGGCAGGGACCGGCTCACTGCTAGCCTGAGATGGTAAAATCAAATCCTATTTCGATTCCCATACAGCTCCCCACATCTAGCCAGAGAAAATCTGAAATGGTGTTAATTAGCAAAGTAGACACATCTTCCATGACAGGCCCCTCCCTTCTGTACCAATTTCTCTAAGAAAATGGTGAGGCAGAAGACAGATCATCAATATTAATAAAAAGAGCCCCTCATCCACTGCTGCAAGAGCTGGCCCCTAAAGAGCTGTATTTAGAGCTTCCCTGGCTTGCTTTCTCACAGCACTCCCGAGGCGAGGAAGAGAACAAAGTTACCAGTTTTTAGAAACTGGGGTTTCTTCAGAAAATTGGCAGCAAAGGTTCTAACTGAAAGAAATCCAAGGTCAAGGTCAGGCTGGTACTAACAGATGTCAGTTGAGAGTACTAACCAGATGTGCATTGACAGTACTAACCAGATGTGAGTTGGGAGTACTAACCAGATATGAGTTGACAGTCCTAACCATTGTGAGAGACACAGGCGTCCAAAGGATAAGATCCTAAACATGGATACTCAGAAGTTGTACTCTGTACCCCAATATACACATCAAAGTCACTGCCTCTGCGAATCACAGCGGGAGTGTTAAGAAAAGCAGATGCTATTTGGAAGTTTAGACCTCGGGCTGTCCATTTACTTCTGTCCCGAAAATCTGAAATTGTTCCTTTTGTTATTAGGCATCATCTCATCAGCTAAAGATCTGAGTTAAGTTACTCACTTTAAAAGGAAGTAGCTATGCTATGGAAGAGAAGAGCCAGACTGCTCTCCACGCTAACACCTCCAAAACTACCACACAGGGAAAGAATATGAATGATTTGGCTTAGTAATTGCAGAACACGTCAGAACAATCTAAGAAAGTGAAGTGGGACTCTCAGAACTATATGGCAACCTAGAAGACAAGGTTGTAGGGGAGAAAAAATACCAGTGTTTCTCAAGGACCAGGGGCAGATGTAAGGCACAGTGACTAAAGGGATTTCTAATGAATCCCGTGGGGATGTAACTTAATCTCTGAGAAGACTTTGATACTCTTACTAAATGCATTCGACCCTCTGCCTTAATCTAATTTGGAATCACTTTGCTTTACTGGTACATGGCTTGCATTATAGACTATGATGACATTTTACATGAGGGAACACAGCAGGTAGCCATGGGACCCAATGAGAGAGCTACAAAGAGACATCTGGAAAGGCCGAAACTGTCACTGGATTCGCCTATCTAACATGCGTATCTGATGCTCTATCTCTCTACTTCCAAAACTCTAAACAAGACGAGAAAAAATAAAATGTTTTTTCTTGGTAAACAATAGAATCTGTCTTTTTCTTCCTGGGCCTCAGTCCCATGATTCTCCACAAGTTTAAAGAAGGAAAGGAGATCATGCAACACAAAAAAGTATATACAGAAAATAATCTTCAGGGCACACACGATTCTCTTTATAAACTAGGTCCTGAGAACCACAGGGTCCTTAAATCTCAACACTTTTCTACCTAAACAAGCTGAGTGTCAGCCCTCCAACCAAGAGGCCCTCGCAATTCATCTGATCTTTGAGGCTGCATGAATGTCAATGCTGGATTAAGGACAGCAGCAGTTGCAAATGAACAAGCCCAATGTACCAAGGCCATACACAGATCAGTCCTCAAACGTGCCAAGGACACATACATTCACATCTCACACTTCATCGGCTCATTTCAAATATGGAGGATAGGAGAGGATACGCTGGTTATAAACAAATTAATAGAGATTTGCTCAGTTTTTCCTAAAATGATGTTCATCTTATGAAGATAGAAGAACTCATTGTTTTTCCCTCCCTCGATGTTACAGGCTCTGGCTCTCAAGAAACAATTCAGCTTAGAATATGAAAGGCTACTGTATCTGTGTGTCTTTCAGAATGTGTCCGTGTGTGTGTCCATTTGTCTGCATACAGGAACAGGGAAGATGGAAAGGCTCTAGATAGACAGAAGTCAATAGATCCCAGAGCAATTCAAATGTCCTGTTTGAGACCAGATAGGAAGATCAAAAGGGTGTATAATCTAATTGGAGCCAGAGAGCAGGAAGTGGCAAGCTCATGGCCAGCCATGCACACTGAGAGGAATGTATGCTTTATGAAGAGTTCTGAGAAAAATCACAGTAATGAAGCAGGGAAGAACACAGGTTATGGTGTGGTATGGCTGAACACTAGGTAGAAGACTAAGGAGCCTAGCACATATGCTTGAGAATTCCAATTGATGCTCTGTTTTATAGGTTGTTCCCCTTTACCCTTCTACCTTCCTCTACAAAGTAATTTGGACTGAATGTATCCCAGCTCTCTGTTAACAAAATAAAAAAGATAGAACCAGTGACTAGTCAGATCTCAGGGCCTGTGTGCACATTTGGAGAGCTTGTTTAAAGGCTAAGAAGCCCCAAGAGATTCTGACCTGGCTGACTCTGATGCAGATAGTTCTCCACTACACTTCAGCGGACACTGAATGATGCAGAGGCAGCAGGAAGGAGGACTTGCCAGCCAGCACAGTCATGATTCACTCAGCCTGCGACCTCAGAGGTCTCATTCATTCATACCTAGCAGCAATCCTCAGAGAGGTCTCAGTCCCACATCACACTTGGGAAAGTGAAGTGGAAACTTCTGGTTTCTTTGGAAAGTCAGTTAGGTCAAATGATGCTTTGCTAAAGCAGATATGTGAAGGAATGTTTCACTGAATCAGACACAGGTGAAAGGATGTTTTGCTAAAGCAAACATGTGAAAGGGCACATGATGTTAAGAAGGAATATAAATATAACTCAACAGACAGTGGACGACGCTGGATGGTATTGGTACACCTTGCCATTCTTTACTGGTTATCATTTGTCATGATTTCATAGAAAGAAATGCACCAAAAAACTTTAGGTGGTGTTCTGGCAGCTTCTTGCCACTTCCGTGGACTCAGGCCAATTGGCAGAGTGAAGTTGAAGTTTTTGGATATATCAGCTGATACAGACACACAAGGAGTTTTGTTAAAACATACTCACATGGTGTTTTGCTGAGGCAAGACCCATGGGACAGCACATGATATTTGGAGGGAGTATCGAAGGCAGGCTTGCATAGTTAGTTTTCCAATGCTTCATTAGTCTCGCAGTTTTGTCTTTGCTGATCTTCACCTCATTGAGAGAGGCACAGCAGAGAATTTCTCCTGGTGTCCCTGCTGGTCCTGGTTGCTCCTGCTGACTCATTGCTGATTCTGTGGAGGCCTTGCTGTTTCTGCTGGGTCGTACCACCACTGCTAATTCATGTTTGAAATTACTCAACTGGACTGCTGGGTATCCTGACCATTGGAGATTGAAATCACCCCAAGGAATTGCTTCTAAACAACATACAGCAGGGCCTTCTGGCTTCTTCTGGACTGACCTGCCTACCTACCGTTGCTGACTCATGAATGGTGATTGCTAGTGGATTGAGCTGCAGCTACTGATTTATGAGAACTGAACTGCTGATACCTGACAAGGAAGACTGGATTTGTTCCAAAGAACTATTTCTAAACAGGTCCAGTTCCCCCGTATCATAATAACCTTTCTTTTCCACTACCTCCAGTGGGTAGTGGGCTAGACAGGAGATTAAAGCATTTAAGAACACTTATTAAAAGTAGGTTTTGAAATTTTTAAGCCTACAGGAAAGACTAGCATTCCCATTAGGATTGTTCTTGTATCACAGTGGCTACACTGGAGCTCAAGCAATCACAGAGCTTATCAGGTGGGCCTCCATTCCCAGGCTTAAAAATTTAGGAAAAAAATTGTTGGTCTTTTATTTAAAATTAAGTTTTTAAAACTATATAGTGGTCACATTGAGCCAACACATTCTGGCACATTTGATTTTGCTTGCGTAAGCTCCTGCAGACCCTTCCAGGTTCCTCGAGACTCCTGCATTTCTCTCTCTCTCTCTCTCTCTCTCTCTCTCTCTCTCCTTTCTCTCTCTCTTTTCTTTCTTTCTTTCATGTCTTTCGTTCTTTTTAATGAAGGGAGAATCTAGTGAACACAGACGATACAAGCCAAGTTTCAGGCTGCTCATCAGAGCTTACCAGATACGAAAGTTTAGTATTCACTTGGGAATGAGGCATCTCCTCTCTACCAAGTCAGTCCACATCCATGGCAGTTCCCTTGAGCTGAAGTAGTCTTTGAAGGTCGGAAAATATAAAGGCCTTTCTAAAGAGCCCTGAACAAGGAAATCGGGTTCTCCCAGCTGTGAAAGGTGGTGGTCTGAAAAGGAAGAGTCTCTATTTTTTTTTTTAACTTGTTTAAAGTCAAGAACTATCGCCAACTAACAACAGTATCGGAAGTCCAGAAGCACATAACAGTCCTAAGCTAAAGCTAAAGATGGATTAGTAAAGTAGGCATGGTGGAGCACACCTGCAACCCCAGGGTTCAGGTGTGCAGGCAGAAGAAGCCATAGTTCAAAACCAGCCTGAACTGGTTAGAAGTTTAAAAGCCAGCCTGGGTTAAATAGAAAGACCCTGCTGCGAACAAACAAACCAATGGGTTAGTAGAGAAACTCTGAATGTGCCCAAACTCTTTTGAGAGAAGGTCAGCCCTTGCAAGGCTAAGCACTTAACCATCAGTGATATTAATCAGACTTTCTCAATCACAGATAAGGAAGGAGGAACATTTGTGTACAAAGAAGCTAAACTTCAAGTGGCATCACTTTATCATGAACTTTTCTATAACAAATAACAGAAATCACTATAGAGAAGTACAGTATGTTCAATTACTAAACCTTCTCTGTAAAACAAGACATGATTCGGTCATCCCAGCTACATGGAAGAGAATGCCAAATACATAAAAAAGAAAAGATCCGAAATTGTGTACAGTGTTAAGAGACTAAACATAAAAACTACCCTCAGCTCGTATGTGCCCTTCAAGACCATTATAGGAAAAGTTCTGTTGTCTCCTATAACCCAGTCTGAACCAAACAGTGCACTTGGCCAAAGCACCACACTCCCTCCCCTGAGAGCTGCCCTGCCAGCCACTCACACACCACTATTCCCACCAGCTGAGTAGTGTGCCATAAAACTGCTTATGCCAGCTCTACTTGTTATTTTAATTATAGAATTTAATCGTATACTATAACTAATGTTATGTCACTTAATTATATAAGACAATACTTGTCTTAGTTAAGGTTTCCATTGTTGTGAAGAGACACCACAACCATGGCAACTCTTAGAAATGAAAACATTCAGTTGGGACTGGCTTACAGTTTCAGAGGTTTGGTCCATTATCATCATGGAAGTAGCAGGGCAGCTTGAAAGCAGACCTGATGTTAGAGAGACCAAGAGTTCTACATCTTGATTTGCTAGCAGCAAGGAGGAGACTGTGCGCTTGAGCATATATGACCTGAAAGTCGGCCTCTGGAGGCATACTTCCTCCAACAAGGCCACACTTACTCCAAGAAGGCCACACCTCCTATTAGTGCCACTCCCTACCGGCCAAGTGTTCAAACACAATGAGTTTATGGGGGCTCTTCCTATTAAAACCAACAGACTACAACACTGCAGAAATTTAGAGCAAAGGAAGAGTGACTACAGCCATAGAAGCCACCTTAGATACTTCAGAAAGATGTGAGAAAGGCAAGTATCTAACAATATTCCTTTCAAATTAAGAATGATCACAAGATTGGAGAAAATATTAAAAAATTTAAGTTCTATCTCAGGTTGCTTCTCAAAGTCTTTGGCAAGTACCTGAAGTTCAGTGGCTGGCCAGCCTCACCATCCATGAGCAGACCCTTTCCAAAGCAAACAACAGCAAAAGAATCCTTTAACTACGATCTGCTTTTTTCAACGAAGAAAACAGAATTGGAAATCATGGAGAAGGCATTATGGGTGTGGCTGACAACAGCCAGTCAGAGAACTGAAGGAAACACCCATGGGCAGAGAGCTCCTCTCAGCCCTGCTTCAGAAAGCTCAGTGGATTTACACTGGCAGTACATACACCACCCACTGCCTTCCCCACTCTCTTGAACTGATTAAATATCCCAGTAACAAATCATTCAAAGATTTAGTCACAGAAACCAAGAAAGAACAATACATCTTAAAAACAAAGAGTTTCAAAAATGTAAAACCTTTACAGAAGACTGAATATCTTCAATCATGTACAAGAATTACCTGAGAAATAACATCAAGAAAAAGGTAGACTAAAGATATTTTATCCCCGTGCTTTATGAACATATAAAATAACAGACAAAGTGGCAAATAAAATTGCATAAAGAAAGACAAAGGTGTAAATTAAAGGGAACATGGTGAACAAAAAGGAGCACAGAAGACGCATCAACTGAGACCATATCAGACACAGAGAGAGGCAAAGCCAGCAGACAGGGCCAGAATGAGCACATGAAAAAGAAATGCAAGAAAGTTAAGTAATATAAATAACACTAAAGACATTTCAAAAAGTCATATGGAAATCTACTATTATAGAAGCTTCCCAAAACACAGATTTAAAAATATGAGAGTTAAAATGAGCCAGGTATGGTGGCACACACCTTTAATCTTAGCATTTGGGAGGCAGAGGCAGGCAGATCTCTGAGTTCTAGGCCAGTCTGGTCTACAAAGTGAGTTCCAGAACTGTCAGGGCTACACAGAGAAACTCTTATCTTGAAAAAAAAAATGGAGTTACTTTATAAGGGGGATGAGGCAACAATGCCCCTACTACAACAAATAAAAACCCCAATACCAGAAATGGATTTCTTTTTCTTTTCAGGCATTAGTTAGTGAGGTCCCATAGATCCCCAAAGAGTGCAGGCTATTGTCAAGGCTCTCGGTTACTCTTCCGAATTTGATAATAAGACTCTATTGCTTAAAACATCACATACTTGATTCATACAGGAGGGAGAAATCAAGCTGGTACTGGTCTGGAAACTTTATCCCTACTGGCTACTTTTCATAGTGCTGAAAGGTGCTATGCATGCTACTGGGGAGAAAAGTAATCAACACTCTTACACAGTGGTGAACCCTGTAAGCTACAACATGATTAGCCTGGAGAGACTTGCCGACAGGTCTCCAAGTGGCATGAGCATCACTTTCTGATCCCATTTAACTTCTACTTCACAAGATAAAACCCATACTTGGCATACTGCCAGGCCAAGGACCTATGGTTAGACAGGTCATAGGCTCCAGAGGAGAATCTATACGATTTTACTAAATGGCATAGTTATTAAAACAATTCCTCATGAGTTGTTTTATCTCATTATATCTATAGATAGCTTAATCACTCAACCCTCATCAGAGAAGCTTCTATTTACAGTAGATAATTATTAACACAAACAAATATCCACAATTTGCCAAGGTGCAGAGAATAAGAGACTACATGTCCTCAGCCACCTCTTTCCTCCAAAGGGTCAAAATCAGTTTTTATTAAAGATGTGATCCTTGGTAGGTGCACCACATTCCAGGTTAGGCCCCACACTCAAGAGTATTTGGGGAATACAAATTGGACTTGATGGCAAGAAAAAGGAGGAGGAGGATTGGGAGGAGGGTGGAGAGGAAGAGGGGAAAAGGAGGAAGAGGACAGGGCGGGAAGAAAGAGAGCAGGAGAAGGAGGGGGCATATGAGGATAATATAGGCATATTCTATTCCATAGAATATTTGATGCATTCTAGAAGCCCACCTAATGGAAAAGATAAATATCCCAATTTATAATATATTTAATGTCTTGTGAATATGCAAATGTTAAATGTCCCATCCAGTATAAACTATCAATACTGTATTGAGCTGCAGATACAGAGGTTATTCCAGGAAGGTAGTACTGTTTTCCTCTGCATTTAATAGTCCTTTGTGTGCTTTCCTTTATGATCTAAGCTCTTCATCAGAAGGACAAGTAAACATGCAGAGATGCGCAATCTTTGACACTGTGACACGATGTTGTCACCTACAAATGTGGTATGCCTTGTCTGTAGCTATCCCAGGGCATATACAGACATACAGACCTTAGGCCACAAGTAACACATGTCTGATAAAGGACCTCTGGTGTCTACTGGCATTAATCCAATCGAATAGCCCTACACTCCACATTTCAGGACTTTGCCAGGTAAGGGGAGTTCAAAGAAGAGGTAAAGCAAGTGTATCAACAATCCTCAAAGTGCACATGATAAAATCTACAGCCAGCATCAGAAAATGACCCATTCAATCCAAGACAGGAAGTGTGTTCTTGTTCCTAAACCCTAACACTGGACCCTGAAAGACAACCAACCTCTAGCTCAGTCTCTCATAAGATAAATTACTACTCCTGAAGATGCAGCTCATACTGGATTTAGGATATAACTAATCACATACCAACTGGGAAACTTCCTCCCTGACAACTGGCTTTGATAGTATGGGAAGTTCTATGCGGGATGCTAGGGAAGAAAAGACATCAATGCTCTTACTTGGTGCTGGACCCTGCATGCTACAGTTCTAACATGGTGGACAAGATGTGCCCATTAGCGCAATTGTGAAAGCACTGTTACTGGGTAATTAATAGTTCTGATGGGAACTGCTCCTGCTCCTGCTCCACAGTAAGGAATTTCAGGTCTGGCATTGGAGGTCTCAGGTCCCAGGACAGAACCTTCTGTTTTTATTTTACTAGATGATCAATGCATTAATTTTGCCTTCTAAATATTTATGCTTATGTCCATAGACTGGCACGCTCTCACTTTGGTAAGAGGAGCTACTGTTAACAGTACACAGTAGTTAATGGAGAGACACATACTAGCCAACATGCTGAGGATAAGAGACTTGAGTGTTCAGCCTAAATGGGCCATCTATGTGAACTCCACCACCAAAGCTCAGGGAGCATTGCTGTGGAAGAGGAAGTGGAAAGAGCCAGAGGATGGGGAAGGCTATAAAGAAATAATGGCTTCTGGTATGACATGACTAACACAACCATGAGCTCACAGCAGCTGAGCTTACCTGTGCAACACCTACACAAGATCAAGCCAGCCAAAATTGGTAGATGATCTCTAGATGCCACCTCTTACTGAGAAGCTATCATCAGTGGATAGTTGCTGGTGGCAGGAAGTCACTCTTGTTTGAGGATGTAGCCACTGATAGGCTCCCCATGTCCTACCGTGTCCATGGTAGAGGCCCCCATCCTCACTAGACGTGGTGGGCTATCAAAAGAAATATAGATATGAAATTGTCAAAATGAAGCAAATTTTGAAAATATTTGATAGTATTTAAATATTCTGGGAAAATATGGAATTTTTAAATAAAAAATATGTTTGCTATCTGGGCTGGGCTAGAATGGTAAGGTCCCATTTGCCACTGAGCTAAGAAACATGAGTATTTCACTGTGAAAGGGAAAGGAAGAAAGGAGGCAGATCTTCTTTTCCTGTTCCAGCTTACACCCCCAACGCCCACTCCAGCGTCTTACCTCTTCCCTGAGCTCCAGCCACTCTAGAAATCCTCAGCCCACACAATACAAATGCAAAGTTATCTTGCAATTCCACGGGTACCATTTCTGAGAAATGAATTTCATCCCAAGACGCATTTGCACAACATGCTGTATAAAGGGGAAAATGATAACAGTATCCCTCAAGAAGTGAGTCACATCAGCAGCCCCTGACAAGTATTTATATTAACTACAAAGCAAGATGACAGGTCTGATCTGGTGTGCCAATTCACATCCGCTTGTTGCCATCCTTTTTGACAACTGGGATGCTTTACAAAATGTGGTAAAATGTGCAGGGGTTTAAAGCTAGAACAAGGGAAGAGCAAGACAAGAGACTGCATAGGGTCTTATACCTCATTCCTTGTTTTCCTCGGTCTCTACTTTTGTCTTAGCTCTATAGGAGATGGGATTTAATTAGTTACCAGTAAGTCCCTCTCACAGGAACCAACTCATCCAGCTTAACTCAGACCCTGTGGATGGATGTGATCATGTAATCACACAATACACCCCAGAGGAAACCTGCCCTTGCTGCCTCTTGAGTGAATCTCTTTTTATGCTAACATTTTACTCCTGGGAACTTCTCATTCTTTGTGAGAATGTACTTTGGATAGCCATATGGGCATATATCAGAACAGGACTGGCTAATCCTAGAACCCAAATCCTCCAGTATGACCAGTAAAGTGTGAGGCTCTGGATAGCTGGCCTTTGCAAGGGGCCACCTCGGGGAGAGCATAGCGATCCAAAGTGAAGCATATATAACAGGTGAGCAGAAGAGATGGAGAAACATTTCCTGACATTCTCATTCATTGTATTTATTTACTGTGTATGAGTGTGTGTGCATGTGTATACGTGCATGTACATGTGCCTGTGCACATGCATGTGTTTCTGCCATGGCATATCTAGGGAGATCATAGGACAATCTGTTGAAGCCAGTCTCTCCTTCAACCAGGGATCAAACTCAGGTTGTCAGGCTTGTGGCAAGCCCCTTATCCATAGAGCCATCGTGCTGACCCTGAAAGGTTTTTAAATGACATTCATTCATTCATGCATTCACTCATTCATCTTTACAACCATGCATGCAAACATGGGAGTAGGGGAGGAATGTGATGTCCTCTCTTTCCTTAAGCCCCTATTAAGTGAGTTTCCATCTCTTGCCAAAACAAACCCTATTTAGTACAGGAGAATTGTAACAAGCAAAGAATGAGGAACTATTTTATGTAGAATGTATAATATTGCATTTGTCTAAAGTAGTAACTGTATTTGTATCTACTCCAGATGGCTCATCTCAAGCATCCTTTTGCATTTGACTCCTGACTAATCTCCCTTACACTTATACAGCCTTCCTAAGCCCTGTTGCTACATTTAGTGGGTTTATCAGGGTTGTAGTCTTTTTGACTGTACTCTATTGCACAGCAACTTGAAAATGTGCCTCTTAGAAGGCATCAGATTCCCTGGCTCCCAAGTTCTTAAGGGGATGCATCACTGGATCCCAAGCACTGAGAGTAATTGAAAACCTCTTAATAGATTATTAAATTCCATAGTGCCCAAGAGAACTCATAAATCCTCTGAATTAAATGCAATGAATTCCTTTTGGTAAATTCTAGTATCAAAAATCATTGCTGTAGCAAAACGACACACTCATTAATTTCCAAGCATCGGGATAAGCTCATGTTACTTTCAATGAAGGCGAACACACAGTTCTCATATTAGTTATTTCTCTTGCTGCTGTGACCAAAACAGATAGATGTCAAGAGGAAACTTCAGAGGCACTGTAAGGGGAGGAGGACCCTTTGGCTTACAGTTCAAAGGGATACAGACCAGGGTGGCTGGAAAGGCATGGTAGGGAAGGCCTATGCAGGCATAGTGGTAGCAATGTTAAGATGGCTGGTCACGATGGTAGTCTAGTAGTCTGCTTGCTTTCTCCTTTGTATGGAGTACAAGTCCCCAGCCCATAAAATGAGGCTGCTGATACTTAGGGTAGGTCTTTATATCTCAGTTAACCCAATCTAGAAACACCATCAGAAGCACGCTCAGAGATTTATCTCCTAAGTGATTCTAGATTCTATCAAATTGACAGTATTAACCACATTAATGACAGTCATGTTTTGACTTTAGGGTTCTTTAATATACATTCTTTCTTCTGGTACAAAAAGTTGTTCATAAGGAAGTCATACAACAAAGCAAAGGTGTATGCATTTTTCATTTAGCCCCTATTACAGCTACTGGATGGGCAAATAAAAGCTGTATCATATTCCTTTTCTATTTCCTTTTAAGCACAAATCTTGTCTAGGAGAGATCATTGAGGACCACCCCTAGTGACACTTCCAAGCTCTTTGTCCTGATTAACTGGTTCCATAGAGAGAAGCAAGCTGCCATTGTCTCCTAAGTATTCACCTCATTTATTTATGTGTCTCCTCCACCAGCCTAGTTCTTTGGATGGCTTGCTGATGTGTATAACAAGTGTCTGGCAGACACTCTATAAAAAGTAGTTGCATGAATGTAATTAACTACACTTGTCAGAGTTCTACTGAACTCTCTAGTCTGTTGCCCTTTTGTTACTGTGTGGTTTCAAGCATCAAAAAAAAAAAAAAAAAATTGAAAGTTTTACAAATGTAGTATCTGGGTCAAGAATAGTGGTACCTGGCCTGTAATCCCAGCCCTCAGGAGGCTGACACAGGAGTGTTGTGAGCTGGAATCAGCCAGGGCTAGCTACATAGTAAGACCCTGTCTCAACAAACCGAGAAGCATGGAGACATTATCATCATTTAAAGAACAAAGCCTACAGAAATAGCTTCTCACACATGAAGTTTTTAACCTTTTAAAATATATCTTGTAACTCTGATACAATTATCTGACTTGAGGCTCAGTGTCTGACCTAAAATTGTGACTTCTAGATTAGATGTGAACAAGACCGTCACCTTCAAGGTGGCCAACAAGAGAGCTGAGCTAGACCCCAGGAGGGACGGGGATAATGAGATGATTAGATGAGTCATTGTGATCCTTTCTTAGGATATGTAAATGCAACTTGTACAGAAAAAGCTGTCAGACAGAAGGGAGACAATGGGGAAAAGTAAAAACTGAAACTCTAAAGGAGAAGATACCAAGAATGAGAGACGAGAGCCTAGGGTACTGCAAAGAACAAGACTCAACCAGAAACAGAAGCAAAGGTCAGGAGATGTTACATGGTCCCGAGCTCCCATTAAACACAGTGACTGGCCAGGTAACACTAGGCTACATTAGGAGACAACAATTTCATTTTCAGCTCTTTACTTCTAATAGAAAGAGACAGTTGTCAGCTATAAAACACGGATATCAAGACTTGTGAAAGCCGAGTGCAGAGGCACACACCTACAACCACAGTGCTTGGGAGGTGGAGGGAGGAGGACGAGGAATTCAAGGTCATCCTCTGTTACACAGTGAGTTTAAGATCACCATGCACTACATGAGGCCCTGAGATTGCTTAGAGACCATCAGGAGTGCCTAATCAGTCCATGAAAGGCTTTAACATTCACGTTCACAAGGCTGGATTCTGTACTCAGGTATGATTGGTTTGCAAGATTTTAGCTGCCCAATGTCAAGTGTAACTTTACCTGAATCCTATCTGTACTATGATTTCATATTTCTCTCAATCAAATGTTTTAAGTAAGCAAAGTACAGTTATCAACTTTCTTTCTACTATCAAATTCACAAAATAAGCTGTAGATGTATTTTTATACACTCTTACAAGGAAGATTTACTTTTACATGTGGGGTAGGATCATTGCTGTGAGATTTATAGTCTTCACCTATCCCTAATTACTGCCATTACTAGTTGTGAATATAAACTCAGGAATCCATTACACAAACTAAAAGGTCAAGCAGCTTGAATAAGGATATTTTAATATTTCACATTTAATAGCCCAGACATTAGAAATCCAGGGTTCAAAGGTTTCCTTCTAATTCCACATTCTTAATTCTGGCTCTTACTACAGCAGGGAGAAAGAGTAACGTAGAACACTCCCTTTCCCATTGGCTAGGTTTTATCATGTAATCAGGACTAGCTTCAAAAGAAATAAATCTCTATGCCTATGAGGGAGGTACAAGAGGTGGAATTATGCCAACATACACCATCTAGAGGTCTTCTCTCCCAGCACTCGGGGAAAGTTAAATGGAGTCTGCTTCAGATCTTGGATAGTTTTCATTTGGTAAACCAAGAACTACAATATGATGTCTTACATGAAACAAAGGTTTACAAAACAAGAAAAGACACTGACAAAGCTCTAAAAGATCATTAGGTAGCTAATGATTAAACAACTAATTAATACTAATTGATTTCATATTAATTAATTTCATATGATGTAACTGGTCATTAATTAATTGGTTAATTAACAAGAGCTACATGGCCTGAGAATAAACCATATCCTAGCTCCTAGTCTTCAATCAACTCCATTAGAAATTCCCAAATTATTGGGGAAAGTAGCTACCTGCTCCACTTTGAAGAGTCCCAACCAGGACACTATGATAAGTAAAGACACCACAGAGTAAAAGATGAAGGACCATCCTTCTCAATCTTCCAGACTCTGGCTTTATTACAGCTTCCATAAAAACACAGAGACTTATGGTCCCACTGCTCTGGCGGTTACAGTTTTACAGTTCAAGCGCTTGGGTCTTTCTGAGGACTGCAAGCGTCTGTTCCAGGCCCTTTCTCCTTAACTCTATTCATTCCTGTGTTTGTTCCTACCATTCTCCCTCTGAGCATTTTCTTTGAATGGATTTCCCTCTTTAATAACTATCCAAGTTATTCTGGAGGAGGGCAGAGCATTCATTTTAACTTGATTACCTCTAGGAAAAACCCTATCTCCAAATAAAGCCACAATCTCAGGCCCAGGAGGTAGGCCATCAACATGGAAACATTGAAGGGACATAGTTAAAACCAGGACAGAAACATAGATGCCTCTTAAATGCCAGACTGAGGTTTATGTACTCAATATAACTGGTCATCAGATTCTTTCTAAGGCTTTTTAGTTAGAAAAATCTAACAGAGAAAATGCTTAAGACAGAAATGCACAACATAACAAACAATGAAATCATGAAGCAGGCACTGTAAACATGCATAATAACCCATGAGGAAAGGTGTATACTTGTTCAATGAGAATAGCCAATTCTTACCCTCTACCTTGGCAATATGTTCATAACTTAAGAACAAACACAGTAAAATATAAACAATGCTAAAAGAACTTTCATTACAGCCAAGAAGACTAATAGCTGAAAGGAATTTCTAATAAGATAAATGGCAACTTTAAATGACTCATATTTTATATCTGCCATGGACAAAAGACAATGCTAAGCATTCAAACTTTCTGTTAAGAGTGAAATCTGTGTATTCTTTTTCCCAGTAGAAACCACTGCCTTCAGTGACAACTAGGAAATCAAATGAAATCCAGATGCTCATCCTGTCTCTGTCACAGCAAACCAAGTAACCTGATCCACAGGCTGAGTAAGCTAAGGGACATTTTTAACTTCACCTCTCGGACTAAAATATAAGTCTCACACTAAACACAACTGTATTACTTCATTTTATAATAAAGAAACATAAAAGCATCTAGCCGAGGATGAAAGAAGGGACAGTTAGATTTTTTAAATGTAATTTTATACTATTTTTCAGAAACATTGTCTGAGACCTTTTAAAAAAAATCAAGCTATTGTTAAAAACTGACAGACTCTAGAAAACTTATACTTTTATTAACCCACTCTAAGAAATTGTCTTAGTTACTCTTCTACTGCTGTGAGGAGACACTATAACCAAGACAATGTATAGAAACAAGCATCTAACTGGGGTTTTACTTACTGTTCTAGAGGGTTGGTCCATGATCACACAGTGAGGAGTGTGGTGGCTGACAGGCTGGCACAGTGCTGGAGCAGTAGCTAAGAGCTTACATTCTGGGCCTACAATCAGCAGGCAGAGACAGAGTCTCTGTCTGGGCTTTTGATAGCTCAAAGGCCACCACTGACACACCAGCTTCAACAAGACCACACATTCCAATCTTTCCCAATCAGTTCCACTAACTGGGGACCAAGCACTCAATGAGATTATTGGGGCCATTCTCACTTAAACCACCCCAGAAGTGGAAAGATAAATATATGTAGACACGAACTAGCAGAAGTTGGCTTGATTTGCTTTTAAAATGCTATTCCAGATGATAATTAAAAACTTACAAGGGTATGGCTTTAATTTGTGTCCTTATGTGTATATTTTTCCCTCATACACACTGCATACAGGCAGACTTAACATCTCTGCAGTTTAAGTCATCCAAACACAGCAAGTGGGAGCTTTGCTTAAATGTTTACAGAAATGGGATTATTGATCTCTTTTAAACTTAGATGCAATTAGTCCTTGATTTGGAAAAGAGTTGAAAAATTATACTAACTTTTGAGGAAAGAGAATGTTTAACAGTTGTGTGTTATTTTCATAAGCCTGCACCATCCACCTTCAGAATCCAAACCATGCCTCAAATTCTCTCCCCAGGCCAGCAGTGACTTCACACCATATGCAGTCATTATCATTCTTGATTTTCTTTTCCTAGCAACTCTTGTTGTTGACTCAAATTCCTTCCTAACAGTTTCCACCCCTCAACTTTTCTGACTGCCTTCCATATCTCACCCTTCTCTCCAAGCTCTTTCCAGCAGCACCCCAAGCCAGGCCTGCAGAGAGGGAGGAAGCAGGCGTGAGGACTGATGGCTCAGCCCTGAATGATACAGGGCATGGCCATGTTGTCATAAGAGAACCAGGAGGAGAGATTTAAGTTGTAATCAAACTTAAAAGATACATAGCCACAGAAGCTGAGCAACATGAGGTTTGTGTACATTTATATCCTCCCAACAAAATGAGCTACAGACCCTGGCTGCCTGGAAACCCTTCTGCTTCTCTTCAGGCAGATGTTTGTCCCAGTTTCATTGACAACTGTTTCTTTTTCTTGTCTTCAGATTTCCCAGATAACCTCTAATCTGTCTCACTTGTGTGAAATGATCCCAGTGCCCAGGTTCAGAGAGACAGTGATGTCCCGTTTAGACTTCCAGAGAAGTCTGACTCTTGAATGACAAGAACAGAGTGTGGAGGAAGGCCCTGAACAGTTCCGATACTCTTCCCAGCATCACCTGCTCAATGCTAACCAGCATCACTTTGAGAGGCAAATGAGAACTCCCTCCATACCCCATCTTCTTTAAGAGTCTTTAAGTGTCTTAACTCCCATGCCTCGGTCTCAGGTTCCCTCTAGCCTTCCCTGTGCCCAGCTATGTCTCCACTCCTTGTCTCCACTGGGTTTTTCCTGGAGAAAAAGGAGAATAGGTCAGAATTTCAGCAAAGGATAGAGTTGTCCTTTTCTCTTCAGAGAATCAAGAGAAAGAGACTATCAGGTTCAGCCTCAAATTGGGACTAGGACCCTACTGGCATATCATCATATCATACTAAACTACAAACCTTTCCAGTTAGCTATCCTACCTCACCGTACTGCGTCTACTCCATAGCCTGGTTAAGACTCCAGAAGGGAGACGGTCATGACCTAAACCCCAGGAATGCTGGGTAGCAGGACAGAAAGGAAACAAACTCTCCTCGTGGTCACAGGCTCTGAACTCAGTATCAACCAACTTAGATCATCGAGAAGCTAATGATTGCTGCTGCCAGCCATAAGAAAACACTCTTCACACTTTTCTTCTCCAGAATACCATTTTGTTCAAATTCCTCCTGACACTGTGGATTACATGCAGTCACTTAAAAGATGTTTTAGAATTCAAAGTTTAGTCAGTGGAAAAAATTCTATCTATAATTTCTCTGTAACCTACCAGGACAGAGACTACCTCAAGTCTGTTTATTCACTCAGCAGATACATATAGACAGCACTAGGTTCTGCACTAGGTCTGGGCATACAATGAGGAATAAAACAGATGTTACTGCTGACAGAGGAAGCAGCAGACAGTAAATAAACAAAGAAACAGGGCATCACAAATGGTAATACATGTTTATATTACACCAGTCAGCAGAATCACATGTCCAGGCACTGCCAGACTGACCCCAGGCTTCTCAGTAGCATGAATAATGACCAAGAAAACATTGCAGAAAATTGGAACAAATTGCTAGTGTAGGACACATTCACATTTATACTTCCAAAACTGCTGTCTGGAGATGTCTTTTAGGCCTATAGCTCACCAAACAAATGGGTGCTTCTTAACAGAACTCTTATACTGAGATTACAAGTATATACAACCACTCCTGACTCCGTGCATACATTTTAACATAAAAAAACAAATAACTTGAATCATCAATATTCAATATACACAAGCCTCAGGGTATTTGATAAATCTTGTTTCCATGAAAACAGTACAAAAGTCTCCAATTGGTACAGCAGGCACATCTCTTAAACAAAAGGATGTAACAAAGTCTCTAATCAATGCAGTAGACACATCGAATCATAAGGCTAGGCATGGTAGCACACGCCTACAATCCTTGCACTTGGGAGGCTGAGGGAGAAAAATCACAGGTGTTTGATGTTATCCTCAGCTACACACTAGTTTTCAGACTAGTCTGTGGTACAAGCAATCCCATCTCTGCAAACAGAAAAGGAGGGGCAGAGGAAGGAGGGGGATAGGAGAAAGGAGAAGTAAAGGAGGAAGGAAGAGAGAAGGGAAGGAGGAAGAAAAGTGAGCCTAAAGTGATTCAGAAGCCAAGAAGATGATATCTCAAAGGTTTTTTTATGTGACTACAAAATGATATTCTTTTAAGACTTCTGACTTATGACAGCAAAATCTACATAAGTCAGTGATTCACGGTCACTGTTTCATCCTCTCATTGATGTCTTCAGAGATCTGGAGAGTTGACAAATGACTCAGAGACCTCTCATAACCATTAAGAAATATTTGCTGATCACAGAATTGTTGAAGTGCCCAGAACTAACTAAAGTAGGCGGGTGGCAGTTGAACAAACAGAATTTCCTCTACCTCTTCAAAACACGTTCCACCTTTCAGAATCTGGGTCCCCCACAACAGGGAAGCAATAACTGAGAATGGTCTTCTATGTCAATATTTTTTTTCTTGTGCTAATTCTGCTCTATTTTCAATCAGATTTATTTGCAAGCATGCAATGTGACTAGAGTCACTCTGATTCACAAATAATAAGTTGAACACTGGAAAATTTTACCCACGAAACCCAATAGCCTCATTATAATATACAAAGGTGTTGGCTAGAAAATGACTCTTAATCCTTTGCATGGCACAGGAATAAATTCTCACTCTAAAAATACAAGCAAGATGGGAGACCAGAAAGTCCTTGTTTTAGACAACAGATCTATAACCAATAAAGACTATGGTAAAACAGAGCTGATTCCAAGTTGCACATAGCACTCTGTCCTCTCTCAAAGGACATCAAAGGTGTTGTAAAACCTACAGGGTCACCCAGAATGAAGACACCAAGAATAAGAACAAATATGGCCTATATTAGGAATGAACAGATCTCCTCTTGTATAAGACTAAGTAAAACAAAAACAAAAAACCAAAAATGGGCAAGTGTTTTAGTCTATTTGGGTTGTCAAAACAACATCACAAACTAGGTAGCTTATTAACAACAGAAATTAACCTCTCATTATTCTAGATGCTGGGAAACCCAAGTAGACACTCCAGCTGGCAAGAGTCCTTCTCTGCTTTATAGTGGGCACTTTATCACAGTGTTTATATGGTGGAAGTGACATCCTCTGAGGACTCATTTTAAGGGCACTAATCTCATTGATGAGGGTTCTTCTCTGTAACTTTAATAGTGTCTCAAAGCCCCAACCTCCTGATAGTGTCATACAAAGAATTACAATTCAGTGTATGAATTTAGGGAGTAGAATCAAGACCATAACACACAGGTCCTACTAAAACACATTGCTGGATTCAAGATGAAAGTTACATGAAAAACTTTGGTATAAGGGAGCAAATATGGAGACAAAATGTGGGACAGAAACTGAAGGAGGGGTCGTCTGGAGACCATTCCACCTGGGCATTCATCCCATGTGCAGTCACCAAAGGTAGACACTGATTTGGATGTCAGGAAGTGCATGCTGACAGGAGCCTGATATAGGTGTGTCCTTAGAGGTCTGCCAGTTTGACATATCCAGAGCAGATGCTCATAGCTAACCATTGAACTGATCAAGAGTTCCCAATGAGGAGTTAGAGAGAAGACTGAAGGAGCTGAAAAGGTTTGCGGCCCCATGAGGAGAGCAACAATACCAACCAACCAGAGCTCCAGGGTCTAAACCACCAGCCTGGGAGCACTTAGGGAGGGACCCATGGCTCAGCTGTATATGTAAGGGAGGATGGCCCTGTTAGGCATAAGTGGGAGAGGAGATCCTTGGTCCCATGAAGGCTGGACGCCGTGTGTGTGTGTGTGTGTGTGTGTGTGTGTGTGTGTGTGTGTGTGTGTGTGTTGGGGGGGAATTCGAAGTGGGGAGGTGGGAGGGGAGGTAGATAGGGGCACATCTGCAGAGAAGCAGGAGGAGAGGGGGTGGGATAGGGGGTTCCTGGGCAGGGTGGGGGGAATGGTATAAGGGAATAACATCTGAAATGTAAATAAAATATCCAATAAAAAATGAAAAAAAATAAAATTTTGTTATATAATTAGAATACACTTTAAATCAATGAGAAAAGTACGGATTGAAACAAAAACTCCATGGAATTAAAGAAATTTTTTAAATTGTTGTTATTTTGTGTCTGTAGAAGTGTATTTTTTTTTTTGTTAGTTTTGTTTGTTTATTTGCTTGCTTGCTTGCTTCTTTTTTTTTCTTTTTCTTTCTTTTTTCTTTTCTTTTTTTAGAAGGAGACAAGGTCTTGTGGTATTCAAAGCTTGCCTGGAACTCTGTAGCCTCTTGCCTCAGCCTCTCAAGTTAAATACTGTAAAAAAAAAATCACCATAGGATCGACTTCAAACATGCTGCTTAAATCCTATTTGTAAGGTTTCTTGTTGCTTTTACAACACAAGATCAAAATCCGTATATGATCTACATATTCCTACATGGTCTGGTGATCTTCAAAAGTCTTCAACCACAATCTTGACATATCCCACTACACCTTGGTCCCTGTGCTTCAGTCATATGGTCCGAGATAGACCCCTAAATGGCCTCCTCTATGACCTGTCCACCATGACGTAGCTACCATCTTTCTTCAAGGTCATTTCTACATAAAGACCTCTTGGACCTCCTCAAACAGACCAGTTACCTTCAGTGGCCATTTTTTTATTCATCATTTACCTCTCTTTCAGACCATTTATTTGTACAGATGTAAAACAAATTAGGATCTATTCTTTCTTTCCCATTTTACCAGAAGTGAAAAAAATCAACAGATGAAAATTGCACATACATAATATACTGGCCATGTATATAGTGTGGAATGGTTACTGTGCCAAGCTAAATAACATACCCATCTCCTCACATAAATGTCTCTCTTGGTAGTCAGAATTTCTAAGACTTTCTCTCTTAGAAAATGTCAAATATAATCAGGTGTGGTGGTAAACACCTATAAATCCCAGTACTAAAGGGTCTCAGGAAGTTATGATCTTAGGTTCAAGGTCATCTTCTGCCCTCTCTAAAAACCATGAGAACAAGGTAGGGTACGAAAATCTGAAGTGTAAGGATGCAGACATAATGACACAGACTTATAATCCCAACATGCACAAGGCTGAGGCAGGAGGATTGCAACAAGTTCAAGACAAGCCTGGGTTACATAGTGAGTTCAGGCTAGTGAAGGGTACATAGTGAGATTCTGTCTCAACAACAAGAAGTTCAAGCATACTGCACATTATTAAATAAATACACTGTGTCCTATGTTAAGTCTTCAGGACTTATCAACTTGTAACTAGAAATTCAACCATGGACCAGATTTCATCTCTCCTACCAGTTAGATCTTGCAGTGCTTTCACAAAGTCCTCATTCAGATACATTTTCTAATTGACCAGAGCTCCAAGGGTATTCTTCTTTGCTTGTTTGTTTGTTTGTTTGGCCTGAGAATTGTCTTAGTACCCCATAAAAGATGAACTCATTGAGGGTCTTTCAATTAAAGTATGTGACTAAGAAACTGAACTGAAATATAATTCTAGAGTAGAAATAGCCATCTTAATAAGCATAGCATACAGCCAAAACTATATAGAAAAAACAAAACAATAAATCTGACTAGTGAAAAACTGAAGACAACATCTGTAGTATCTCTGATCAAGAGTTGATAGCCTTAAAAATAAAAATATTCCTTTTCACAAATCAATACCCTCTAGCAAGATGTGCAAAGGCTGTGGATAAGCAGTAATAGAATGGTATGATTTCTAAATATGAAGAACTTCAAATCATTAGAAAATAAAGAACATTTGACACAAAAACATATCTATCAAATTATTCAGTTTTAAAACTGGTATCAATCTAGATATGAAGAAATGAACTCAAAATGCACATCACAAATGGAAATCCAAATGTGCAGAATTACCCTGAGAAGTACTTTTAGAGCAGGTACAAAAGTGTACCTGGTCTTTGACTGAATAATTCTTCTTCCAGGAACTTTGCCCAACAGGGGAATTTTTCTTCACTAGATGCAGCCGTGGACCCTGAATGCCACATCAACCTGCCAGGCAAGATATGCCTACTGGTACAATGACAACTGTTACTGATTGTCTTAGTTAGGGTTTCTATTTCTAGGACAATGAAACACCATGACCAAAAAGCAAGTTGGGGAGGCAAATGTTTAGTCATTCAGCTTATGCTTCCAGATCACAATTTATCATTGTAGGAACTCAAACAGGGCAGGGTCCTGGAGGTGGGAGCAGAGGCCATGGAAAGTGCTGCTCACTGGCTCGCTCCTCACGGATTGCTCAGCCTGATTGCTTATATAACCCACAACCAGCAGCCTAGGAACAGCACCACCCACCATGAGCTGGGCCCTCCCCCACTGATCACTAATTGAGAGAAGGCCTTACAGCTGGATCTCATGGAGGCATTTCCTCAGCTGAGGCTCCTTCCTCTCTGATCACTCTTGCTTATGTCAGACTGACACACAAAACCAGACAGTACACCAATGTTATCAGCACTGGTGCAATATCAGCATGGCTGTTACAGATGTTACCTCATTGGATTTGAGGCCTGCTTCACAGGAGGGAATTCATAACTGGTACCATAAACTTAGTCAAAACCCATGGCTGGGAGGATATAGGAGCTAGCTAGTGAGAACTACTACTGATGTTTTGGTAAATATACACATTGTCAAACTGCCTTCTAAATCCTCATGTTTATACTCATAAATTAGTGTTAATAACTTTGGTCAGAGATGCTTGTTTTGAAGTGGGACTGCAGTCAATGCAGAGACTCATAACTGGTCAAAGTGCTCAGAATACTTGACTGCTGAGTGATCTGCTCTACACGGGACATCTGTATCAACAGCCTCACCCACAGGCTCAGGGAACATTATGAAAGAGGGTATGAAAAGAATATAAGAGCCAGCAAACAGGGAAAGTACTGTGAAATGCTGTCTTCTGGACATAGCATGGCTGCTGAACTCATGAACTCTCTGTTACCTGCACAAGAGCAAGTCAGACTACATTTCACTATGACTGGGGGAAGAGTTCATGCAGGCACATGCAGGCAGGATCAACTAGAAAAGGACATGGAGCAGGGGCCTATGTTGATGGGATGGGGGGGTTGTAGGAGGTGGGAGTTGAGGGGTGGCTATGTCCAAGACACACTGTATAAATATATGAAATTGTCAACAAATAAATTAAAATATTCCTTACAAAAAGAAAAAAGTTTCTAGATTCTACAAGTAGCAATTTCCTGAAAGCTAATACCATGTTAGGAGAGAAAATGGTATTTTCACTTTAATCAACAGTTCAAAAGGCATAGAAATATATGTGCTGACCCATTTCAAGATTTTATGGCTATCATCAAATATTCACGTTCAAATGTAGAAAAAAATGGGGAGTTTGTGCCACACCTTTCAGTGTTCCTGTGTAAGCAGGGTTCTGGATCTAAAGGGCCCATTAGAAAACCCTAGACCAATTCTAAAATGTTAAGAAAAATGCTCTTACCAGGCAATGACATGAGTACACTTTTTCAAAACAAGAGTCCATTCGAAAGCCTGTCTATTAACTCTTTGAAATTTTCACACATGTATACGATGTATCTTGATCATACCCTTTTTGGAGTGGAGAATGGAGAGGGGACAAGGTCTCACCACGTAGCACTAGCTAGCCTAGAACTACTACATAGTGCAGACTGGCCTTGAATTCATAGAGCTACAGGACTCAGAGTGCACCACCATGCCTGATAAGAATATCCTTCTTAGTGGAACAGAGTCACATATCCAGGACCACAAACACAGTTAATGCACCAAGCCCATTTCATCACACATTACTGTTCTAAGCACACACTTTCTATTTCCTGTCTCTAACTGACACGTGGCCATATCCTTTGTGTAAGATGGACTATTCTAGCTGTCCAGACATATAATCCCTGCTGGCTGTGAGGCAGATGATGCGTTGGACAGGCTAGAAACACTGTGCCATTAAACAGCAGTGTCTGTTATCCTGACAGTAACGAACAAGAAATACTGGAAAAATATTTCATGTGAAAAACTATAAGAAGTTACTTAAATCTCTACTCACCTGACATGGGGAAAAAAATAGTAATTCTTACTATTCTTAATGTACATAGGGAATGGGTTAGCACCAGAGAGCAGTTACTCCACTTTCAGGTACCGTATTAGGCTCTTTTATAAAATCGCACTTTATTTATTTATTTTATTTATTTATTTATTTATTTATTTATTTATTTGGGATGTGTGTGTGCTACAGTGTAAGTGTGGAGGTCAGAGGACAAATTAAATACGTCAGTTATCTCCTCCCATCATGTGATCACAGAAACTGAATGCAAGTCATCAGGCTTGAAGCAAGCAACTTTATCCACTGGGCCACTTCACCAGCCTGTATTAGCTCTAACACATGATCTCATTACAGGCTCATGATAACACTTTTACAATTATAGTACCAAAAAAAAAAATAAACAACAAACAATAAAGCACTACTAGGTCACAAAACTATTAAGCAAGACAGTTATATCCTGCTATTACAAATTCAACACTCCTTTTACAGCCATACTGCTACCCTCTGATAGAACATCACGCTGGAACCATACCTCCCTAACCAAGTAAGCCAGAGGAATATAGTCCAGCAATTTTTTTTCAAGCATTTCCCTCCAGCAGCAAGGGAAACAGCCAATCAGGGTCGTGCCCTATCTCTCTCTATTAAGATAGAAAGAAGCCCAGTCCTCACCTCAGGCATAAATAAAACCTTGAAAGGACTAGGAAACCCTGATTTACACCACGACACCATCAACACTCCTGAGGGTGATGCTGGGTGATGAGGAATCAGTAGTAACCGTCGATCTGATCCAAGCTTCTCATGGGTCACGGTTCCTCAGCCTAGCCCTCCAGTGTTGTGTCACCCCACAGAGGCCAAGGAGCTCCAACACAGACAGGATACAAAGGCAGAGAGCCACAACAGCAGTGCTGGCCCCTACTCTCTAAGCCGAAGCAGAATTGCAATGATAACCAAGTGGTGTCGCACACAAAGACAAGGAATCAGGAAAATGGAAGAAAGATGTTTAGCATTCTAACCCAATGATGATAAAAATCACATTTTGAAAACAGCACCCTTCACATTTAAAATATCTCCTTAAACCCCGGAAGGAGCAGCACGAGGAAGTCAGTGCACACAAGCAGTATGAAGCTAGTGATTGCTAAGCCGGAAGTCCTTTCACAAGCAGGATGCCTCGAGTCCGTTACCTGGAATCTGCAATGATGTCACAGTATACACCTGTATTCTCAGCCAGTTAGCCTGAATATCTGCACAGTCACATGGAAATTCTCCAACACTTCTCAAATCTATCTCTTTATATAAACACAGAGATAGTGCCATAATGTAGACTTTTACTCACTAGGTTTGGAGATCAGAGATTACATTTCTAACAAACACCCAAGGACGGGGAGCGGTGGTAAAGTTGATGCCACTACAGTGACCACCATTAGCTAGCAAAACTTGTCTCCTCTGCTTGATGGCATCAAATGCCTATGACCTCATAAATCAGAATGAACTATCCCCAAGAAATTGAACTTTAAGAAGCATATTCATTTTTATTATTCTATATATATTATATGTAACATATTGCCAAGGACCAGCCTTGGCTTAGAGAGAGGTTCTGAGAGAAGGGATGTCTGGGAGCTTCAAAAACAAATGACTTGAAGTCAAATCATGGATCCAAGGACTATGTTCTGTCTCAAGACAGCTTTCAGGTCTCGTCTCTCTCTCTCTCCTCTCTCCTCTCTCTCTCTCCTCTCTCTCTCCTCTCTCTTTGTGTGGTGTGTGGTGTGTGTGTGTGTGTGTGTGTGTGTGTGTTGTGTTCTGCTCTCTCTGGAGATCTCCTGACAACTCTGTATTTTCTGCTTGAGACAGTTCTCCAAGCAGTTCTCTCTCTGCTATTCTAAAAAATTCTCTGGATAGCTCATCTCTTGCAGATCATAAGCTCAATCTTTTATTTTACATATCAATCCAGTCATTTATTCCAGGTTTCCTTTTGATTATCCTATGAATCAGCATTCCAAAGACCCAGCCCTTTGATTCTCCAGAGACAGCAAGCACATTTTTTTTTTAACATTGCAAAAGAATTCAGAGATCTGCCTGCCAGTGTTAGGCACAGAAGATAAACTAGCTGGGTGTGACCCTGTCCAGAAATTACCTCTTCTACAATGCCTCGGCCTAACCTTGCTCTGTCCCTGGCCAACCCTGAAATCTGCCTTTATATCTGGCTTCGTATCTTTCTGACAAGCTGGCTCACTAAAGCAACTGCCCTTGTTCCCTTAGATTCGTGAAGCTCCTCATATAATCCATACTGCATCCTTTTTTTTTCCATAATTGAGAAATTATATATTTTCAAACTCATGTCTTTAGAGTTCTTTTCCACAGTCTTAAGGGCTGTTCTGAAGGTCCCAGTGTTTACCATTTTGCCAAGATATTAGCCATACCTTTGCCTCCTGGACTCATGCTATCTCTGATTATCATGGAGTCATTAACATTAACAGGGAGGAACATGAAAATACGTACATTAGTATACAAACAAGCCTTATGCCCACACAGCCACGGACACTGAAGGAGCCCCGTGCACTGGTGGCTCTGTTCCCAGGGCAGGAACCATGTCATTCCACCCCCATCAAGGCCATGGCAGACCCGGCAACAGTATTTTAATCATGTTTTATATTTTGCATATCTACAGTCGACAGTCATTAACAAGACTACTCTTTTATAGAATCATGATTGAGTTTTTTGTAAAAAGTTAGGAGGGGAATGGCGTCTGGAATGGCAATGGTCAGGAGGAAAGGAGACTCTGAAAAGCACAGAAACTACAGAAATGGAGTGGTAGCTGTGAGAACAAGCAGAGGCATTTAGTGGAGAGCCACATGGTCGGGCTGTGAAGAAGGGAGGCTTAACAGTGCATTTCTTTGGATGGAATATAAAAACAGGAGGTTTTAAAGCTGCTTTATAAACAGCATGTCTAGATTTCGGGAAGGTATAGAGCATCTCTTGAAATACTCTATGGTATGGTCATTATGCAGATCTTGTTTTAGGCAACCACACTGGTGAGACTTCATAGGTTCTGTATCTTGTCATATCTAGAAAACATTATTTTGAAGCAAGTGTCTTGATCCTCTGGCTCTTGCAATTTTTCCATCCATTCTTCCATAGGGAAATTTTACAAGGCTCCATCCTGAGATGAAGAACATGAGCAGTCAATGGACACTGATGGAGATATAATCAGATTTCTCCAGCGACAAGACCCAGATAGATTATCAAATCCTTAGTGCTCAGCCCTAAACAGGTGTTCCTATAAGCAACACTAACTGTATTCCACAGTGTGGTGTGTGATTGTGTGTGTGTGTGTGTGTGTGTGTGGTGTGTCTGAGTCTCAGTGGGCCATTCTAAAGGAATACTAGTCGCACTACTACAGCTGTTATAAGCAACAGTGTAGTGGTGCCTGGTCTCCAAAGCCTCTCTGCTCAAACTGGCACATCTTCAGGGCGCGCTGCCATCGGCCATCTGGCAGGCTCAGAGGTCACTGCAGTGGCACCTAACAAAAATGGCCTCCATTTGTATCAAAAGGGACAAACCTCTAAGTAGTCCAGCTGACTACAGCCATTGTCCACATCACATGCCTATCAGTCAGCCGGGGACATGTCACACATCCAACAGAGATGTTGCCCCTCCTCTCATTCCCTGTGCAGACCCAATGCCCAGTGCTGAAGAGGTCTGAGGTCCAGAAGAGACAACGCAGAGTTCAGAGAGGGCACATGAGTGTCAAAGCATCTAGGCTCTTACTTTAGAAATGCCCCGGGCTAGAGAGAGGGCTCAGCCATTAAAGGTTTTGGTTCACAACCAAAAATTAAGCAATGCCCCACCTTCTGTGCTCTGTGACCCTCTCCTGCCCGACACTCAGGGTCATCTTAGCAGCAGCTGCCTTCTCAAACACAGTGCAAACCCTGCCGGGGCCTTATTGTCTATGCCCCCCCTACCCACAGTTGGCTGTACTTAGGATGAAGCCTTTGAGACCTTGATTTAACAAAGGCAGAAAATGGCCCTGGGAAGACTTCCATCGTGGCAACACTTAATTGCATTGATGTTGCCACAATGTTGTGTAGTAGTAGCAGTACAGTTTTTAGAAGAAGGGAATGAATCCAAGAGGAGTTAGGGAGGAGAAGGGTTAAAAGGAGGGGGAAAGGCTAGTAGGGGAAAAGAAAGTTCAACACAGATGAAATCCCCAAAATATAAAATTTTTTTTAAAAAGGTAAAAACAGCTGCACACACAAAGTTTCTTGGGCCAAAATTTTAAAAATGCCCCCAAAAATAAAATGGAAAAATTACAGGTGGTAAAACAAAAAAACCCAAAAGAAGTGGTTTGTGTAAAAATTTAGCCTACGTTTAAAACCCCCAAAAAACCCCTTTCCCCTTCCTGTACGTTTGCCCCCCTTTCCTGATTTCCCAGGAAAATTAGAGAAACACCAGAAAAGGCTTTTTCCTGAAATAAAAAATTCCCTACGATCCCCAAGGAGTTGAAAAAAAGCCATCGGGGCCTGAACTTTACAAAGGGGGTTTTTTAAACAGGGGTGGTTGAAAACTCCCCTTTCAGGGGGGCGGGCCCCCCTTTTTCCACTAGACCAGGGTTTCCCTATTTCTTAAAAAGCCGGAACAAAAAAATCAAGGGCTTTTTCCCCTGTATGCTTTTATTTTTTCCCCCATGTTTTTTTGTGATGCAAAAAGGGAGCGGGAAAAACCCAGGGGCAAAAGGGGGCTGAAAAGCCCCCCACTAGGGTTTTTTCTTTTAAATTTGGGAAAAAAAAACCCCCAAGTCTCCCTTTTTCCCCCCCAAGATGTACGGGGGGCACACCCAAATTTACGTGTCCCCCCCGGCTATAGAGAGTAAAGCACATCCCGACTTAAATGTTCCCCGGGCAAAAATGCAGGATTACAGGGGGAATCCCCCGGGCTCCCCTCGGGATTTTGGGGGGTTGCCGGGCACTTTGGAGGGGGGGGTCCCTTTTAAAAACTTTTACTGAAAAAAAAAAAAATTTTTGGGGAGATGGGGAAAAGGGGAAAAAAGGGGGAAAAAATGCATAGAGGGAGCCCAAAAGGCTTTTTTTCCCTTTTAAAGCTCCCCATTTTTTTAGACCCCGGGAGCCCCCGGGGGCCCCAAAAAGGAAGCACTAAGAAATTTTTTTTTCTGAATTCCCAGATCAAATAAACCGCTTTGAGAAAAAAACCCAAACACTTTTTTCCCCGATTTTAAACAATTCCCTGAAGCACATAGTATCAAAAAAGGGGAAAAAAAAAAGAGAATTTAAAGAAAGGGTTTTTCAACAACCTTAGCTCCTACAAAGGTCATTGGTGGAACGGGGCATCATGAGTTTGGGTTTTGGGGTCCCCCTCTGAAGGGGGCCCCGAAGTAAAAACGGGGATGGGGGGGGTTTTAAAAATAATCCTATTAACTTGCAAAAAACGGGGGTCGAATGGGGGAATCCCCATTTTAAAAAAAAGCGGCCAAAAGAACCCCTGTGGGGGTTTTTTAAATTTTCTGAGGGGGGGGGGCCCCAGCCCTTGGGGTGGTGCCCGGGCCGGGGGCCCGGGGTTTTTAAAAGAAAGCAATTTTTAGCAAGCCAAAGCTCATCCCCCCCTGGCCCCCGTTTCCTTTGCTTTCAGTTTCCGGGCCCTGTTTGAGTTCCCGCCCTCAGTGCTTTTTGATGATAAACTTTTTTACCCCAGAACTTGAAAAAAAAAAAACTCTTTCCCCCCCAGGGGTTTTTTTGGGGCGGGTTTTTCAAACACGGCCATAGTAACCCCAATTTGGCAGTTTTTTAAAATTTTCCCCAAAATTTTGTGTTCCCCTGTTCCCCTTTGTTTTTTTGCAGACATGACGGGGGTGTGGCCCCAAAAAATGTATGGTGGGATGGCGGGGTTTTGGGGTTTAGGATTCTTTTTTTGGGGGCCTCAGGGGTTTTTTTTTCCAGTGACAAAAAAATGGGGGAAAGGCCCCCATTAGGCACCCCCCCAAAACCCCCCCGTTCAGGAGTTGGGGTTTTTTTCCCCTTCAGTCAGGGGGTTTTTGGGTTCACTTGTGGGAGAAACCCTTTTTCCCTTTGACAACCCCTAAATTGTTTTGGGATCTAAACTGTATGAAAACCCCTTCGCCCCTAGAACTTTGTTTTATGCAAAAGATACCAGTTGG